>BLKR01000407.1:145000-542677 GCA_011170035.1 Teleogryllus occipitalis
GTATAGAATCAAGAGAAATGATAAAATGTATGCTTAATCTAGATGTATGAATGTAAGAATAATTGTATATATCAAACTTTGTATTATATAATAATAATTGTATGTAACACATTGTATATTAATATTGTATGTGTTAATGAAAGTATTCTTATAAGCAATGTAATAATGTATGCATTATTAGAAAAAACTAACCTTAATGTATTAATTCATTATTCTTTAATATGGTAATCTTCCTATTATACAACAAAATGTCCTTGTTATGTTAAAATTGTTAAAATTTGTATTAGTCAGTAGTTTGTTAAATTTAATTTCATGACATGGTCTAAAATGGTACCTTGTACTATCAAAGAACCTAAATAATTAATAATTTTATGTACTAATGGAACTTTTGTTGTATTTAATGTATTATAGATCAAGAGAAAGGTGTCTGTGTTGAGTCAGATACTCAGAAAGATGACCCAAATGAAGACTGGTGTGCTGTTTGTATGGACGGTGGAGAACTAGTGTGTTGTGACAAATGCCCTAAGGTTTTCCACGTATACTGTCATATACCACATCTCAAAGCAATTCCTGAGTAAGTAGTTTTCATTAAACTATGTTTACTTCTCCTGTAAGAAACCCTGGATTTTACTTAACTCGGTAACTGCATTCCAGTGTCATACAGAAAAGTACTGGGCTTATTGTAGGAGTGTTCATATAAATAATAGTGTGTTTAGAAATATGAAATCTTAGAAGTGTAAAATTTGCACTCAAGATTCATCAGTTCATATCTTTTTTTCATTTTCAGTTCATATCATATTTTAAGTTTATTAATGTTCATGATCCTCCAAACAATTTTTTCTGGTTAAAAACGCTGCTTTTAATTCTTGGAATAATTTTAATGCAGTAAGGCTCACGCAAGAAATATGCAGCCGGCCCGGTGGCCGAGATCGCTAAGGCAGTAGTGTCGTAGTGATCTCGGACCGAAGGGTCGCGGGTTCGAGTCCCGCCTCGGGCATGGTTGTATTTGTGTTCGTCCTTTCACCCCTTATCATCAATCACCATATCGTTTCATCCACATAGTTACCATACCGTTAACAGCAATAGTGGTCGCTAATGACCTAAGATCTTGATGCGACCTTAAATAGCCAATAAAAAAAAAAAAAAAAGGAAATATGCACTTATAAAGTGTAGTTTAAAATTGCATTGGACAGTAATGGTGACTTAAATAATTTCACCAAATGTAACTACAAAGATCCAGGAAAATTTCACTATCACATAGTGTGCCATATTTTATTAGTGTTATTTGAGAGCTTTTAAGACAATAATTCTGGTTTTTATGTAGTTCTTGATAATTGGGTCTTGGGCCAAAATTTTTTAATGTAATCATGTTCCAATTTCATAATTTCCTTGTCCTAAATCACAAAGAAGCTCAGAAATGTAGAAAAATCTTCAATGAATTCATCAAAAAAATCTTCTTGGATTCATGTTTGCTAATGAAATGAATGTGTATCTTACATTGATCTGAAAATTTTTATTGTTAAGGGGTTTCTTGATATCATATTGTTGTTGTTGTTATTATTATTATTATTATTATTATTATTATTATTATTATTATTGTTATTATTATTATTGTAGGGAAAGTGAGACATGGCAGTGTCTCCTTTGTACAAATCTCAAAGAAGTACTGGAGAGTCCTCCTAGTCCAGCTGCTGACATTAATTTACTTCACTTAAGTACAAAAGATCTAAAAGTTGCTCAAAGAATTCTGCTAGAAATATATTGCCAGTATGAACCCAGTCTTCATTTTCGAGAAGCAGTTGGTCCTGAGGTAAGTGTTTAAGTTCATTTACTGGTTGGGTGTTGTTGACTTTCAAATAGTAATGCATGTTGATAATAATTGTACCAAAATTATTATTATTAAATAAAGATTTCAACTATCTCAAATTTTGGCTTCCTGATAGCAGATCTGATGATAAGCCAAAAGCATTCAGCAAATAATTCAGTGTTATTCAAACTGTGAGATGCGAAAGTTTCAAAGAGGAGGTGCGAGAACTCCGTCATTATTGAATAACTCTAATTTGCATGAATAAATTACTGTCGGACTAAAAATAAATAAATAAATAAATATATATATATATATATATATATATATATATATATATATATATATATATATATATATATACATATATATATACATATATATATACATATATATACATATATATATACATATACATATATATATATATATATATATATATATATATATATATATATATATATATATATATATATATATATATATATATTTTTATGTCATGATTCATTCCTGCATCATTGTCTAAATTTTGGTGCTCTGGAAGGAATGAGTATCCAGAGTTAAATAAGAAGGCCTTCTGTTTAACTGTGGTATTCTGTTTCCTTTTGCCACTTCTTACCTCAGTGAAACAAGATTTTCAGCCATTGCAGTGATCAAGATAAAATATAGATCATGAATAAATTTCCAAAATAATATGAGTATTTGCATTTCTAAATTAGTGTCAAGATTCATTGAATTGTGTGACACCAAACAAACCTCACTGTGTTTTCTGGACTATCAAGATATTCTTTTCTTATAGTTTTCCTTACTGTGTCAAACATTAATTTAATTTAATCATTAGAATAGTGAATCACTTGCAAAAGTGTTAAAGACATAATCAATTTGCTTTAATAGTGTGAAAATTGTAAAAAAATGTTATGTGGAGTTTCAGTTATGTGGTGTATATAGTATCTGATATTGGGAGCTTCCTCGTAAAGAAATGTGTAAAATAATTTTTTTTTTTTTTTTTTTTTTAAAGCACAGTGATAAATTTAATGTTACTGAATTTAAAACACCCTTTTAGGTCAGGGAATACCATGATATTATCAAGAATCCTATGTCTCTGGATGTAATTCGGCGGAAACTGGATCCTAATGAAGTTGAGAAGTATTCTAGCCTTCAAGAATTTGTGAATGATATTCGCCTCATATTCAAAAATGCGCGACTATTCAATCCGGTGAGTCCTTCCTTTAGTTTCTTATAGTTTATAAGATAATCATTATTCCTTTGAAATGCATGTAGCATATACTGCGTTTTAAATCAATTATTTTGTAACTATGTGCACTGTAAAAGTAATAAATCCTTCATACACAAAACACACAAAGGAAACAAATAATTAAAATCATCAGTGATTTCATCATCATCGATTACATGAACGAAAAATTCATTTGTAACTGTTCGGTTGTTCTGATTTTTTTCTCTGGACATAATATGAACTTTCCTGTAAGTTTCATCTAATATCAGAATTCAAATTTTAGTAGGAAAATGGAAGTTTTTTGGGGTTTGAAACATGTTGAATTTACTAGAAATTACATAAAAAGGGTCTAATTCTTAACAAAACTGGAAAAGAAACCTTGGGTATTTGGTAGTACATTGATAAGAACAGGAATTGTGTGATATAGATGTGACATTTTAATACATGAAAGAATTTCTATTTCTCTGTCAACCTACTGGTCTTATTACTTCCACCAGAGAATGACAGTTGTTCTTTAATCGCCTTGAAAATTTTCACTCGTAGTATACGCAGTGCTTTCTTCATTGACCTATTTCTTTATATGTGATCTCCATTTGCTTTTTTATTTGAATCTCCAGTGACACAAGATCTAAGTGTGTTCACAGTACATTGGTGGTTTCTAAGTTTTGGGACACAGAATTTTGGATAAAATTTTATGAATTTTGGATAAAAACAATGAAAGTATGTTTGGTTCTCATCACAACTTCTAACCAGTCTAATAAATTGTTCAGGGAACTGAAATGACACAACAATAAATATGAGAGACCTTGTATTCCTCACAATGTTCTCTATTGAATGACACCATTTGTAACCACTTATCAAACAAAAGGAATAAAAGAATAGTTGAAGCAAAGTCACAGATCTTATCTCATGAGGTGATCCACCAAGTTCAGTTTTTCTAAGACTGCGGTTTTCATTCTCTTCAATCTGTGATGATTTTCTCAAGGATCAAATATGAACTTTTTTAACTTAACCCTCTATCTGACTTAGACAAACATAATAACTGACTTTCAACCATTCATAAAAATCTAAGATTGGAATGTAAGATATAAATATAAGTTACCCTGGTTAATTAAAAAAGTTGTTGAGAAAATAAAAGCATTGTACAAGCATCTTCATTGAAATCAGAGTTGGATTGGATGTCTGCCAAAGAGGAATTGCTTCTAAGAAGGCCATCAGGTTATTTAGTCTGATCAGTAAAGTATCAGTTAGATCTTTTTACAAACTTCAAAATATGGTTCTTCTGTCTTGGAGTTCAACTTTGGCATCTTCACCCTGAATGATAGTCAAAACTGTAAATTAGCTTCAAAAACTGAAAAGTAGTGTATAAATGAATTTACTCTGAAATAAAGCAGAAAACTGAACCTCTTAGAGGTTAAGACAATTTCATTAAAACCAAAATGATTAGAGGATATAGAAATTCCACAGAGATAATGTTTCAACACATTCATTGCTCCCACCTGAAAATACACTGCTCTAAATTATTCATAACATACCCCAGAGAAATTTCATCTTAATATTACTTCTTTAAGAGGGTAGCTGATGGCTGAAAAATTCATAAATAGTGCAAACTGTCAACTCTGGAAACTTCCAGTAAAACTCAGCATATTGAGATGTTTATCCCTATACAGTATTTGAGTAACGTGTGCAGATCCTTCATTACAGTTTAGACCATTTTACATTCACCAATCTGGACATATGAGGTGTCATTTGATGCGTCTCGGACTCCTGTTGGGGAACTGATACTTTTTTTTTTGGATCCGGCCAGAAAATTGTATGGAATTTCAAAAAACATGATTTTCATATTTTAGCGCTGCCATCTTAGTGAGTATACCGGGAATTAAACCAACGCCATCCAAATAGATCTATGTAGGTAGTGTTGAATGCGACAAGAGAATTGACGCGTGGTAGATTTCATTTAATTTGCATCCCTATTAATGGATTTTTAAAAATAAATTTGCAAAAACACTATGAACAGTATTGCCATACAACTTATTGAACTTGAAGAACTTCAAATGTGTAGTGCTACAAGCACATTTACGTTCTTATGTTCGACTTCTCACATTTACATTCTTAAGTGTGCAAATACAGATTTTCAAATGAATGTGACTTAACAACTTATTCTTATTAAAATGTAACTAACTCCTTATTCACATAAATATACAAAACAGTCGCCTTTTAATGATTATATAGATTCGCCCACAAAACAATAAATAGAGCAATTCCAGAAGTAGAAGTGAACACAATTAGACTGACTTTGTGGAGTTTTAATATCTTCAAAAATGAAGAGGCAAAAATATGGAAGGGTTAAGCAAATCCGGGGAAGAATAAAATGTAGTTGTAGAAGATTTTGTGACAGAAGGCAGTTTACTGATGATATTTTAAGTGCATTTTTGTGCATATTAGCAAAAAAAATGTAAACAAATTTAGTTGTACTAAATTCTAAGTAATCAGCATTGTACATACCTGCAAGTATTTTTTATGGTGTTTATAATTTTGAAATTGTGATATTACCAATTCGTGTCCTCCATGGAGGTAACATACGAGGCAATTGGGTGATGGGAATTTTTGAACAGAAGTAAAACATTATTAGCTACCACGATTCATTGGTACATCCAGTGCTAGAGACTAAGAACTTATTTGATCAAAGCTATGAATTTTCAGCCCATGAAAATGCTCTTAAATCAGTTTACAGCATTGGTGATACCACATTCAACTAGTATTACAATAACTCCCTAATATTCGTTTGTTGTTTATTCTCAATTCTCACCCTCATAGGTCTAAATGCACTCTTTCAGAAATATGTAAAACCTCGCAATAATAGTATTGTATAGTAAACAACTCCAAGTTATTGAATTTCATATTTGTAATTGCAAGCAAATAAAATTTTGATGAATAAATAAACAAATAAATAAAAATTATTGTTAACAAGAACCAGCAATACCAAAGTTGTAATGTAACATGAAGAGTGCTATTAGAACTAGGTAATATATTGTTGTTTTTACAAACTTAGTAGTCAACACATACAAAGCGTTTCTGGCAGTCTTCGTTAAAAAAGAAACTTACGTATGCTTGTTTATGTGAAATGTGTATAATATCTTGATGTACTTGCTATTTATTGAACAAATTAGTAATACTTTTGTACAACTACTAATTTGTATTGATATGTGGAGAGGCTCATAAGTGGTAAAGATTCTGGTCTGATGTCAAAAAAGATACACATTTGTACTTTGTCATATATGTAGTGTAGAGAAAGATTTACAAAGCTGAAGAAAAAAATCATTGTTAACATTTTGAAGAAAATACACAATTTCGGAAACCCTGCTACTGAAAGTGTGTTTTCTTTTTTTGAAGATGTCTCTATCCATCTGCAAACAACAGAATTAAAAGGATTTTCTCCACAATGAATATTCATCAATTCATCGGACTGCATATGAGGCCCTGTAAATTTGAAATGAATCTTTTAATTTGTGAGGGTACATTAACTGTAGCCTCCTGGGAATTTTCAAAATGTTTTGAAAAAATTTTTTTTCTTTTTTTCCCCTCCTTCTTTCTTTCTTTCTTTCTTTCTTTTCTTTTTTTAAATTTTACCTGCAAGCAAAACAAACAGTTGCTTAGGGGCTCCTGTCCATGGGGGGGTGGATACATAATAGAAAATAATTTTAAAATATTCAAAGAAAGTTTCAAGAAATTTTCAAAGAAAATGTATATGTAAAATAATTATTAATCAAACAGTCATCTGCACTAAAAAGTTGCTGTAAAAAAATTATTTTTTACTTCCTCATATATGTACATATATATGGAGTATAGTGAAAGTTACGTTATGCTGTGGAAAACTGACTTCAAAGTTTCAACAGAAATACACGTTTTGAGGTCCCCCTGATACTGAAAAGGTGTTTTTTGTTTTCAAAACATTTGTCTGTCTGGTGTTTGTGAACAACACTAGCACCAAAAAAATGCGTTTGATTTTTTTTTTCAAATTGAATGAACCGTTGTCGATGTCGCCTGAGTCAAAGCTCTGCGATTTTAAAAAACATTCCTTAATATTTAGGGGTACTTTACATATAGTCCCCCAGATATTTTCAAAATTCTCAAAAACGACTCCAAATGTTTTCTTTAAATTTCTTGTAAGATTAGAGTAAAATATACTTATAAAGGTGGCGTAGGTCCAATTTACAGTTAACTCTGAATTTTCAAAAATTTCAAAAGTTGAAGATAACAAGAAGAAAATAACTATAAAATTGAAGATGGAGATTTTTCCTTGAAATGAAATTTCTTGTCCATAAATAGTTCTTCCTTTTAGGTCATGTAGATATTTTTGAAAATATTAGTAGTTTTCGTTCAATAGTCTGTACAATATTTCAATTTTAAAAAATAACAATAAAAAAAAAATTCTCAAAACGGCTCCATATTTTTTCTTTAAATTTCTGGTAAGGGTAAGTGCCAAATGTACACTATAGGATGACATAAACACCATATTGCTTTATTCTTTTGTTTTTTCAAAAATTACAAAAATGTAATTTTTTTGACTCGTCTCCCATGTCAGTAATATTTACATAATTATCTTGTATCATCTTAAATGCCGAACACATCCGTAAGTCTTTCTTCTTGAATTGATAATTCAAAATGTCACCTTCAGCTATCTTAGTACCATACATATCACAGCAGTGTTTCCAGCAATCAATAGAACACTGGTTACACAGAAGTCAAGATCAGCAGTGCAATGAAGCTAGTACATGAGAAAGCATAGGGTACTCTCTTGTGCACAATGACTTGTATTTGTACCTAGGTGTAAGGCAATATGAAAGTAATTTTTGAGAAAATCTTCTTTTTAAAATTGCCTTTATTTCACATGAAATTACATGAGAACTACTCATATTTTCAAAGCAATTATATGACTTCATTTAAAGAACTAGTATTTACATTCATATTTTGATAAGAAAAATCCATATCTTTAAAATTGACCGAAAGAATTTTAAAACTTTATCTTTCAACAGAAAAAAAATTTAACTTTTGCAATTTTCAAAAGTTCAGTGAGTTCAAAATAATTTGGTCGTGCATTTTTGTAAGTGTGCTTTGCTGTATTCAAGAAAAAAATATCAATCCAAATATTTAGAGCCATTTTTGAGAAAATTTTGAAAGTGTTGAGGCTTTATGTAAAAAAACGCCAAAAATCAAAATATCTGTTTCAAATTCACAGGATCTCATATTCAGCCAGATCAATTGGGGAATATCTGTTTGAGCAAAATTCATAAGAACAAGTTAGGCACTAATATTATACACAGATGGACAGACAGATATTTTGCTTTTAACCAATTTTTTTGTAGCAGGGCCCCAGAAAATGTGTATATTATACAAATTATTATAGCAAGTTTACTACATACAGGACCAAGTGCTATCTACTATTTTGGTGTTGGGGACCTACAATACGAGTCATTCTGTTGAAAAATCACCACTTTTTAGCATATATGTGCATTATTTGTAATGGCTATGCAATATTATAATGCTAAGTGAACCTGAAAAGTTGTTTCCAACCAGCAAAAATGTATTCTTCATGCCTATCTCAGGTTTTTAGTGCTTATACTTGCTTATTTTTGGTTCATGTGTGCTTGATAAAATATTAAATGTGTATCGTTCAACTGTACTAGTTTAGAATTTGTTTCTGTCGATAATTTGAAAAACAATTTATTGTTAAGTTTGATTTTCTTTTTATTTCTTGTGTTAGGAATGAGTTTTAGAATTTGGAGTCTCAAAGTACTCTCAAATTCTCTTGTTTTATGGTACTCTGTACTCTTAAAGTTCAGGTGTGAATACGAGATAGGAACCTCCAGCTGGCAAATTTATGATGCAAGAAGTTTTCAGTTTTGAGAAACATGGGGTACTACCTATAACACTACAAAAAACCTGGTTTCATTAGTATTTATGGTAGCATAGACACTGGAAGAAGATTCTTGTTCTGATAGTCTTATACATACAAGAAATTACTTTAAAAAATATTTGAAGAAAAAATAATTGTTATTTCTGATTCTGCTGTATAGAGAAACCTCCCTGAAAGAAGACCCCTATTAAAGTACCAGCTCTCAATGACAATTTTTTCTTGGAATGACACTGAAAATCGTGTATTGTATGTAAATAAGCCCTTGTTCACAGACCACTCTCCTCCTTGACTGCTGATCTGCTCTTTAATTGTAATTTTCTTAATTTACCTCCTTCAAGAGACCACTATTAGGAAAATTGTAAGAATACAATTCATCAGATTTTTAGTTAAAATTAAAATTGGCAACATTGTAAACAGTATTTGTGCAACATACCATGTGCCTGAGCTTCAATCCTTGAGGTAATTATGACGGTGGTATTCCAGAAATCATCAGACATACTGTGGCTACAGGTATGATACCACAGCTGTTTGCTCCAATTTAGTTCCATTATTTTCTAATGTGATGGAGAACATAAAAGTGACCTAACATTTAATTCTTTGAATTAACAGATCCTTCCTTATCTTCCCTTCCTGGAGAATAACTACTCTGGTTGAATATCAGTGACAGAGCAATCAACTTGCTCCCAAACTCATGGGTGTTAGGAAGGGAGTATTAGGACATTAGTGGGTGGGTGTTTTCTTGCATTTGGAATCTGTGCTGACATTCACCCAAGACTCACTTCTGGATGTTTTTATTATTATTATTATTATTATTATTATTATTATTATTATTATTATTATTATTGTGCAAAGAAGAGTGAGGAAAGTGAATTTTTGGACTTAAAATTCGCTATAAAGTGTCATGCATACTCAAATGGATTGTTAAGACTACACAAGAAAATAGATGTTCTTTAGTAGTAGGTAACTATTGGGAATACTGAAACTAAAAATAGTTCAAATGTTTATTTTTAATAGAAGGGAAAAGGGATATATGCATTTTTTTATGCATTTTATAAAAACAGTAAAATCTGCCTAAGCTGGAATCGATAGGGGCACAAAAAAATTTCAGTTTAAGGAGGTTTCCGTTTTGTGCAAGGTTGATCATTTTATGACCTGATATTGACATTTTGGCCCTGAAAGCAGTAAATTACATGAATTTATTATAATTATCAAAATACATTAACATATAATGTATTTATGGAAGAAATCATCAGTAAATAAATATTAAATAATCTACATTCACAGCTTGTTATTTTAGTTGAAAAATACACACCCTCCTGGCTGTATTCAGACTGTTTGCTGACTCTTTCAATGCACAATGCGTCACAATCCAGTACTATGATTTTCTGATACACTCGCATGGCCTTGAGCATATCTCATTGAGGGTTATGCTTTTCAATGTGGAGCAGGGAGATGAGCGAATAGAAGCCATACCTATACACCTTCCCATGCTCAGAGGGTTGAGAGAGAGATAGAGGGAATTCCCCTAAGGCCTATGCCTTGAGAGACAAGCGAACCCAAGGTCAAGTTCTACGCTGACAGCTGAAGCCCGTCTCCTTCCATGTCCAGCTACTATGACTAAATTGAGTGTCATAGGGATGGAGAATTAAAAACAAGCTTAAAGATGCATTCATTTCATTAAGAACATCTACCATCTCTCTCCGTTAAATTCACAGGTATTCTGTTTTATAAATATTTTTTCGTACAGGACATGCAAAACCATTCCGTTTCCGCGTTGAAGAGGTCCTGTTTCATGCTGTGTAAAATGGCATTTAACTTCACGCGCTGGAGAAGTTTTCCGGTTTATGCAGGTTTTCGGCTTATACAGGTTCCGGTTTTGACAGATTTTTACTGTACCATGCGTCTGAAAAGACAATTAAAATAGGCAAAAACAAAATAAAACTGCAGAAATGTTTTATTTTTCATAATTTATGGACTTATACTATAAGCCATTAAATGTGATGTCATTGGGTGAAAATGAGTGTATTCTCCTTAACATCCAATGTCTAGTAATAATGGACTTTTGTTTTAAAAAAATAATGCTCTCCCTATTAAGCAACCACTTTACTAAGAGACCACTTTCTTCAATGGACCAGTGAACCAGTGGTCACTTAATACAGGTTTCACTGTTCCTACTTTCTAAGCATTTCCCATGACATTTCTTGTGGTTTGGACATAGATTGGAGGATTGTAAGTAATTGAGTTGGGAAATATTTAACAGAAAATACAATTACATTATCTAGAAGATATTTTGTAATGCTACTTAATTAAAGATGACAGATAATATGAGAATTTACTTTGATATTTCTATTTTGGTACTTCAAATCTTTCCAAAGTCTGAGAAGCAATGCAACATGAAGACAAGTATTCATTGCCAATTTATAAAATATGTTTCTTGTAGTTAATAATTATTTATGAACATTGGATGCATAATGTGTGTACTTTTATCCCTGTCTATAAAAGACTAATTTTGTGCCTGCTTAGTTAAAGCTCTGACAGATTGTGATATGGCAAGGATGATTCTCAAGGAACTTTTCAAACATGACATCAGAGCCATTAAATAACAATTTAACAAGTTGAGAATTTTTCATATTTCCTTTTCTATACCTCAAATAATAGGATAATAGTCTAAAAAGATGGGTCAGTATTAACTTTGTAAGTTGTAAAGGATTCTGCAGAAAGTTGTGTTAGGTCAAGAGGGTGCTACAGAATGGAGGACAAAACAATTTATTTTTTAAGATTATTCTCTAATACGTTAACTGAAGTTAACTCAGTCAGAAAACCCTTTCACAATTATCTTATTTTCCCTGGATAAGAGATGTTCAAATATTATTTTTATTACCAGATCTTGAAGTTTTCAAGTAAAAATATGATATTTATAGAAAAGCAAAGCATTTGTACGAGAGTTGAAATGGGGAGAAAGCGAGGAATAAAAATTTATTTTGTATAGATTTTGAAGCTCACAAGCATACCTTTCTTAGAGAATAAAATTTGTTGTCAGTAGCTCTACAATCTTCTGTAAATTAAAATTAATCCATGTTTAAATTGCAATATTGTGTCTTATGTTTTTGTGTTGTTTCATGTGTGTCCCCTTCGCGCTCCACCCAAGGTAAGCACTCATTTGTGATTAATGAGGTATTAAATAGAAAGTGAGTTAGGGGTGGTGTTGGTTAAAACAATATATAACTTAAGGAAAAGAATCTTAAGTGCACTATTTTTACAAATATGAACATTTTTTTGTTTGAAGAGAAGTTAAGTATTATGATTATATTCTCCTTTATCAACATAGGTGATGCGTTAGTTGATAAAAGAGTGAAATTTGGTTTTGGTAATGTTTTTTCATTTGAACTGTCTCTGTTCTCAGTGAAGTTTAAGAAAAAATGCTCACAAAATAGGTTCAGTGGTTTAAGTTTTTTAAAACATGTTTGGTCATTTAAAAATAGTGTTGTACAGTGAAACCCTTGTTGACGCAATCCTCTATAACTATTTTTAAATATTTTGATATTTCAAGTATTTTTCAGAAAAGTCATTAATTTGCCAGTGTAAGTTAAATATTCCAAATTTTTCATTTCTGAATGTGAACCTCTGTAATGCGTTTTTTTTTTTTTTTTTTCTCTCTGGAGTTTGAAATTCAAAAGAATCAAGTATTGCTTCTTTGTGGAGTGAATTCTCATCATTATAGACCACATTTAAATGCAGTAAAAATGTCAAATATATGCCGCATTATGTGCAATGAAAACATTAGATTTATGCATAAAATAAGCTACTAAAAGCTTCAGGAAAGCTTCACAAAATGCTTAGTGGCATTCAATAAAGTAGTTTTTGTATGTAATTGGCGCATTCCTACCAGTAATTCACCAATATACATATACTATCCAATATACCAGTTTTTACATCTGTAGTAGCTCCACAAAGTTAGTCTGAATTTTGTTTTGAATTTCAATTGTTTTCTATAAGAATTTTAAGAAAATTTTTATGTAGAGTACTTCTGTGAGGTATTCTGCTGTTGGGGTATTTTTCTAAAAATCTTTTCGAAGGTTATTAATGTCCATGAAAGAAATCAATGATCGTACTTTTCTTTGAAGAGCTGATAAATGGGTACTGTCTAATAACAGAGGATACAGTAATAAAATAAATAATTGAAGTGCAAACTCATGTGACACTGAACTGCAAAAATTTGGAATTTTCTTTGAGTAAATGTGCTTTGCCCAAGCATTACAAAATAATACCTTTCCATTAATAAAAAATAGAAATTTTTTTCATTCCATGGAATTATCAGTTTTCATTCAATTTTTTGTTTAAACTCCTGTCAGTGTTGCTCAAAAATCTACAAATCACATTGTTCCCCAAATCGAAGAAGCCCTTGTCCATAGACTTCAGACAAATTTCTGTTTTTTGCCTAAACAGACATGCATCCTTAAATAAATGAACTTATTCTACATGTACAAATACTTTCTACAAAAAGTGTTGAAAATTACTACTAATATTTTCCATTAAAAAAAAAAAGCATTCTAACATAAATATGGAATAACTTTCAAATATTCCCCTTTTTTTTTTTCATGAAGAAATTTGAACTTTTTTGTAAAGAACAAATAGCTAAATAAAATATGCATTATTTTAAATTTGCACACAAACTCATTCATCTCTAGTCATCATTGTGAGTATTCTTTCTTCAATTTCTTCAGATACTATTTGCTAGACTTGCTCCTCCACATGACCATTTAATTGTTTTCTTTAAATTTAGTAAGAACATTAAACTTTTCTTGTTCCTTTGTGAATATTTTTGCATTACAATGATCAATGATCACTTTTGAGGCAGTTGAATTAAACGTGTTTAGCAGAAAAGTGTTTTTTCATTCAAGATTATCCTTTGGTATCTAGAATTTTTCTCTAAATCTCACACATTGAATAACTCAATTTTTTTGCATTTTTATTGCATCTGCAATAATTTTGTGTGAAGTTAAAACACAACATTTGGAGGAAAGAAATATTTGAATCTGCAGCATAAAATTGTGAGACATTGCATCAAATGCTTGTTATTGTGTTTTTGTGATGTAAGAGTAGATGTATAAAATTTTTAGCATGAATGTTGTTTGGATCAGTTTTATTCAGAATTGATTTCTTAATTTGTAAGTATTCTTCAAATGTTAACTTTACTCTAACTTAACATTTTAATAGCCCTTTTTAATAAATTAAAATGGCTTTCTTCTTTTGTGGGAAAACTCAAAATAGGCTTGTACATATTATTCACATCTCTTATGATGGCTAAATATTATTGAATTGCAGACAATTTTCTTTGTAACCATTATGTATGCATGGTTAATGGTATTTCTAAATGTTTTGTAACATGACTTCTTAATGGTGAAGGGAACTTAAATATGAAAGGTAATTGTGGCAACTTCGGTGAAGCACATTTGAGATATCTGATCATCAAATTTTTCAGCTTAAAAAAGGGGTAACTTCACTAGCCTTCAGTAATGATGGCAACATACTCCTGTTTACAACCTAGGGACATTTTCCCCTTTGTATTGGAAAGACTAGCATAAAATGACCCATGTGAAAACTCTTTAATATATATGAGTACTAGAAACCACCCACATCCATAAAAAGAGTAAATGTTAGCGAAATGTGTTGCAATAGAATTCAAAATACCTCTCAACACACACCATGGAGCAAGGGTTCACAGAAGGGCCAATCCCCAAAACATGTAATAGAAGGTTTCAACAGATCTCATTTTGTAGATTGCAGTATATTGTAGCGTTTATATTGATTACAGGAATATTGCTCAAGATCAAATACCCTGATAACCAGGTTTTATACCCTGTGATGAACCATGTTTAATTATAATATAATATAATTTTTTTCCCTTCCTTTTCTTCTTCTTCTTTCCTTCCTCCCCAACTAATATTAATATTTATGAATTGAAAGTGTAATTCTTCTCCTTGCTGAAATTCTTTTTCTTGTGACACCTCATTTGTTAACATTGATTGGGTGTGAGAATTGCAAAATGCATGTATACCGCAGAAATAATATAAATGATAACAGTGTATTGTGATCTGAACTATGGGACAAAACTCTTAAGGAGGTGACTGTTGTTGACTCTCTCATTTCTGAGAATTTTTCCTTGGCACTTTGGGAAAGATGCATTGCGTTCCTCCTGTTATATCTAAAAGTTGGTGGTGAGAGTTGTATTTGTTAGATAGTAAGAGCTTGATTGATTTTGGTAGAGGAATTTCCAAAATCCTCTCAGTTATAGGATGTTTTTTCTAGATTGTCAATGTGCAATAATGACAAAAATGTAGATTTTCTTTTTTGATATCTATAGTTCTTGGAGAATGTTGATTGTAGTTTCTTTGTCTTGGTGGGATTATGTTAAATGTTAAAAATGTTTTTTCAGAAACTAATTTTATGTCAGAAGTAATTCTTATAAAGAATTACAACAAAAAATGAAAATGTTTACAAAAATAAGTGTACTCCACTTTTCAATAAGAAAATATTTCTTTATTAGATGTAGCTCCATTTGAACTTTTCATTTCATGGAGGACCTTTCACATTTTCTAAATATACATTATCATCTGCATATTTCAAAAAAAATCTATTCATCTTAAACTGAAATTTCATCCACAAACCACTGAACATTTAATCAAATTTTCAGTCAAATTAAAATTTCATCAAGAGGAAAGTAATTAGTGTGTCAATAATCAATAAAATCAAGGATTGGTTGAAATAGTATGTAGTCACCCTGAGTGTAAAGAAAATATTTGTATTTCATAAAATTGATACATTATCCTTCCAGGTATCCTGACATACAAGATTAAATTATTAAATACTTTTAAAATAGTTTGGGGTAGTAATTGAACTAGTAGCATTTATTTCATTTTTTCATATACTTTAGTTCCTTTGATTACAGGTAATTGCCCAATAATAAGTCATTAAAATACAATTTTAATACCATGAATTTTAACAATACAATACAAACTCAGGTTTTTACATTTACATTGAAAAGAATTGCTTCATGTTGGTGTAAGGATAGTTAAGTTTTAAAGAAATCAGGCTGCATAAGTACCCATATAAGTGCAAGTAAACGAAAGCATAAAAATGACATGTGATAAGGATATTCTGTTTTGAGTTCCTGATACCAAGTGTGCAGTTTGAAAGTTCCTTCACTGGCTAAAATATTTTTAAGGATAAAATTGCTTGCCCTTCATTCATCTAGATTTGAAAATTTTATTTTTAGTATTCTTATGCATCCAACTTCTCTTTTAGTAAATTTGAAGTCGGCTACTATCATAGATGTAAGGTTTAAGCAGAAATGTACAGCTTCAGGAGGGAAATAGACCAGGATAAAACTGAGAAACATTGTCATTATGAATTTGAGTTGCAACTCAGATTCCACTAGCATTTTTCTTAAGTTTTTATTACAAATGTCATATAAACATTCATAATACTCTAATTATATGTTGATGAATTATAATTAAATAGTTCTGAAATGTAACTTACCTGTAGATAATCATTTGATTAGTTTTCCATTGTTTTATCATTTCTTGCAGCCAAAAATTCTACTAAACAAAACTTCACAAAACGGTTTCCGAAAAAGTAGTTCACATACTGCTCAAGAACAACAAATTAAATACTCTCATATACAACCATAATAAATTAAAATATATTTTAAGATCAGATTAGAAATTTGTAATATAGTTTCTATATTCAAAGCATTTTAATTTTGTCACATTACAATTTTTCTATGAAAATAAATAACGTTGCTAAGGGGGGAAAGTGTAAAAAAAAATTGTATTTCTCATGTTATTTTAAAAAATAAGGTAAAAATAGGTAACAATTCTTTTAGGGTTGATAAATAATTCTGATAGTTTTTAAATGCATTACAATCTTGGGGCTTTCACTCACCTTCTCCAGTAAAAAGTTTTGAAAAACGATTTTCCTCCATCCATTATTAATAGTATGTTTGAAAGTTTGTTGAAAAATTGTATTTGGCCTTCAGATTGATGATTACACAACACGTTACTCACAATGTTTCCTTGCTTTCAAAAGAAGTTGATAAGGTAAATTGTAGTTTCCATAAAAATGTAGACCATTAATTCCCTGACAGAAATTCTTAATTAGTAGGTTAAAATTTTATTGAAGAAAAACCTGCTCAGAGAACTAGTGAGATAAGACAAATGGTAGAAAAATAGGATACATATTACTTATACTTATTAGGCAAGGTAATTATACATATTATTGGGTAGGTATTAAAATTAAAGATGATGTTTAACATCTGTTTAAAGAAAATGTGGAAACTGAAAATAAAAATGAGAGATTTTTTATATTAAAATTCAAGAGAGTTGAACATTTACCCTAGCAAAAGCCTGGGGTGTATGTTTTGGTGATATGATTAAAGACCATTTTGAATATTTATGTATAAGCCCATTGTGAAGAAAAAATGAAAAAAATGTTACTACCCTAAAATAATAATGTTTTATGATTTTGAAAAGAAAAAAATTAAGGTATTACAGTTATTTCCTAGTCACTTCAGAATGGGAGATTGTGCATTGTCAGTGCACTTAATGGTGTTTATGAAATGTTTTTAAGTACACACAATCTGATTTGGGGTCCGTTTCATGAACTTAAAACAAATTAAAAAGAACTTGCACAATAGTACATTGAATGTCAATTGTCACGGTTAGTATTTTTACTGATCTCATTTAACTTGTGTGATATTTTGTTGTATTTCCACCCTGATAACCAATATGAACTGTTTCAATGAAAGGGTTTTCAGTCGGTAAATTATAATTTATTATTACTAATTGAAAAACTTATTTGATTTCACTATTAACCTTTAAAGTACCCAAATTTTTATTAGCAAAAACTCTCATTCTAAGAAAGAATTTTCATTTTGTCTTCTAAATTTGCAATTTCTCAGGTATGTCTATGGAAATTAATTATCAACACAATATTTGTTATTAATTTTTATGATATATCTGTAAGAAATATACTATATGTAACTAAATAGGACAATGTTACAGGATACTAATGACGAACAAGTAAGATTTCTGCATTGTAGTTGCCCATCATTTATTGTGACACAACCCATGTGCCACCCTCTCCTGGTAGAACAATGTGCCCACATTGCATTGTGGGTTTCTTTTAGAACACGAATCCCTATGTTTAGTCTCCTATTTCATTGATTTTTAACAATTTAATTTCATCTAAAATTAATGATATGAGATTGAAATGATGAATCAACTTTTAGGGTTAATAAGATTGCCTAACAATTTGTAAATTTCAACATCGTATCAAGTGAGAAATATTTCTAACAATAATTTTTTAAATTTTATTTAAAACGATATTGATTGTATGTAGATCTAGAGTGTAACTTTTCTGGGTAGGCCAGGTTATTTAAATAATTTATATGTGTGGCTTTGATCTAATTGTAACTGAGAAAATTTTTAATTTTGTATTAAACACAAGTTTTTTTATTAAATGAATGTTTTTGTGTACTTCATAATCATTTTTGTTTGTTTTACAGAAGGATAGTCAAGTATATCAAGATGCAAAGAATTTGGAAGAATTTTTTGATAAACTCCTGGAGAAATGGTTGCCAGCTTACGCATATGAATCAGCTGTAGGTTCTGATGATGATGACAATGCTCCTGCAAGAAAGTACCGACGTATTATGACAGATTAATAATAGTTCCGTGTATAAACCTGTAATAATATATAGGACCGCAGACTTTCATTGAAACAATTTGATGTTTAATGCATGTGATCTGACCTCTCTTCTTCAGTGTAGTGGAGTAGGCATATCATGAATGAATTCAATTGTTAACATTTGTTAATGTGTATTTCTTAACTGTGTTAATGTATTTCTAAGAGATTGGCTCTATAAAATGAGGTTTTTAACTACTGTTTGTAATATGGCCCAAAAGAGGAATGTTTTTCTATGAACAAACAAAATGTATCAGGGGTGTGTATTTTATTTACAGTTTTGTGTGTTGATTCTGACTGATAACTGTAATTAAACATAGAATGGTTTGTGTTATTAAAAACATGCAGAAAACATTAAGCATTGAATTTATTTGAGAATAAATGATATGAATGTGTTACTTTGTAAATACAAGAGTAGGTACAAATGTGTAGGAAATAAAAGTGCTAGTAGATCATTGAATTTTAAAACATACTCAGTTGTGCTGTTAAGTATACGTATATTTATGATGTACATTTGTTATTTCAATGTTTTACCTCAGGGATTCCCAGTTTAATTAATTGGGTTCATTGAGGCTTCCTAACAGTCTTTGCATCAGTATTTCAGAATAATTAGATTCTAACCTTATCTTCTTTGTTAGCCTCTGTTATCAGTGTGTTATCTTAGAATCTATAATATCTTTTGTATTCAGGTTTTAAATTTAGTTAATTGTTTTGTGTAGTTGTCTCAAGTAATGTCATGTCATTTAGTTTTGTAGTATAGAAAGCAATGGATCTAAAGAGGTGATCAGTTTAAAGTTTTAAGGGAACAAACTTATTTAGTAGAAAATGCATGAAATTATAAATTCATGTAATGTTTTACAAATGATTAAATAACAAGATCATGCTTCTGCAAATGACATTTTTTTGTCATTGATGTAAGAGGTTGATGATTATGTTAAAATATAATCTAGAGAGCTAAGTCAGGTAATAATGATAATTTTCTAAATGATTAAGAATAGTTTTTATGCGTAGAATTTGATAAAATCATTCATTTTAAGAAAATATCAGTTTCATTGCAGATCTAATTACTGTAATTTGGGAATCCCTGTTACACACTTCTTTTCATGTGTCATTTAAGGGTATTTTTGGTAAATTTGTATGGGGCAAAGATTGTTTTAATTGGGCTGATTTTGAAATGTAGGACTTTTCCTCTTAGGAAAGATGTATGATATTCCAGTATGTTGACAAATGAGATGATTTATATTGATAAATGAATTAAAAGAATGTCGTTTTATTCTTGTTGATATTTGGTCAGTTGATCCATCATATCATTATTTGTTAATAGCTAATTTGCATCTGTTTGCATTCAGCCTCTTAATGTACTCCTAGATTACGCTTTTTGTATCTAGGGGCATTGTGCAGTATATGTACATTCTATTTTTTCCCTTGTTAGGAAGGTTCTGGAACCTTTCTTCTACCAATAGGATTTTATGGAGAAGTAATTATATATTACAAAGGCATTGAATGTGTATGTTTGAAAATCCAGTGAATTTTAGTATGGGATACAATCTCTTTGTCTGCAATAAGCAAGGTCAAAGGTTCTCTCCTCACAAAATTATAATTCCATATTTTGTATATTATCTGAAGTAAATAGATATAAATTAAACTTTTCAAATAATGTCATTTTTGTTCCCAGTCTTCCCTCTCTCACAAAGGCTTTTCTTTTTTTTTTTTTTCAAGAGTATTTCCGTTTATATAAGAAAATTGTAGTCAGGTTTTTTTTTGGGGGGGGGGGAGACATGCGTGTACTGCCCATATGTAACATATGCTATTAGTTTTATTCTGCGGGTAATTCATTGGTAAGAAAAAAAAATTGTTTGAGGGGGGTGACAGATGTAAAGTGCATGAAACAAATGTTACTTTCTTGGATGTTTAATACAGAGAAAGTATTGTAATGCTGTAGGAAAATATGCCTATTTTTTGACAGAATAATACATTTTATCAGGCTGTAATACAAACTAGAGGTGCTACTGAATGATTTTCATGTACTAATTAGTTTTCTAATTTCTTTTGTCTGGGCTAGCTTTTCAGTTTTGCCTCACCTCTTCCCAGCTGCCATCTATCAATGGTCCAAACTACATTTTTCACATTTCCTCAATTTTTCTGTCCCCTACTGATAGAACTGCATTATGAATAAGAATATTTTAGGAGAGTAAAACCTTGTCCAATATGAAAATTTTCATTGAAAGATTCGGAGCTGTTTTTGAGAAAATGTGGTTTAAGAGTTACTGTAAATGCAAAATTTGAAGCGTTTTTTCACAAACGATCGGGTTTTTGATAAACTAATTGGAAATTATTTGAAGCACTTTATGTAAAAATGCAATAATGTATATAAAATACTGAAAATGTATTAAAAGCATCAGAGAATGTCAAAAACATATTTGTGTAATTTTTGAAAACACAAAAGAATGGGGCAGAATGGCACTTAATGAAATTAACAGAATGGCACACTCATCTTATCAAGACAATTTACTATTTCGGCCACCAAAAGTTTAAAGGAAACATTTGGAGCAGTTGTTTAGAAATTGTTTATGTTTATTTAATATTGCACATATTTCACACAAAATTGCGCGAAAATTTGTGAAATTTTCAACAACAAAAAAATTGCATGACAATGAAAGAACTAATTATGGAGAACAAATTTCATCTGAAGAAAAGAATCGCCATCTTCAATATTGTAATTTTAGGAAGATGACGAAAACAAATAAATCGTTTGTAATTTACGAAATTTCAGGTTACCAGGGAAAATCGAATTTATCTTTACAGGTGTATTACACAGATTTTTCTTCAAACTTTCTGTACGCATGCATTGTATAAGATGACATACAGACAATATTTCGTGTAGCAGCCCTCACAGTATATACTCCCTGTAGCAGCCCTCACAGCTCAAGTCTCCGGGGAAGATGATCGCGGGTCGTCGAGACTGTTATACGTTTAATTTAAAATCACATGCCAGAAAGTCCAACTTTATACTGAAATTACCTTCAATATTCTAAAATGAAACATCATTGTATTCCTCTTGTTATGATCTATTCTTTGCTGACAAGAAAAATATTTAGTTCTATTTAAAAAATCAATTATTAAATTTCTCGAAACGAAAATTTTTATGAACAATATCCCTACAGCATATCATGGTGGAAATACAGGCAGCATGATTCCGCATTGTTGAGAGCCGTGGCGTGTGGTGACATTTTTTCTAGGGATGCAATTACATTATAAGATGGAAGATTTTTACATTCTCGTATACGTATGTTTATACGGAATAAAATACGAAGTATTAAGAAAGTTATGTAATGCTGGGGAAAATTGATTTCGAGATTTCATCGGAAATACACTTTTTGAGATCTCCTGATACCGAAAAAGTGATTTTTTTTCTTCCAAAACGTCCGTGCGACTGTCTGTCCATCCGTCCGCTGTTCGTTTGTCTGCGAATACTACTAACGCCTAAACCATGCGTAGGAATTTTTTTCAAATTGAAGAAACCCCTGTACATCTGGATCTAGTTGAAGCTTTGAAATTTTGAAAAACATTGTTTAAAATTTGGGGGTACTTTACATGAACACACTGGGACATTTTCAAAATATTCTCAAAAACAGCTCCAAATTTTTTCTTTCTTTATATTCTTTTCAATTATATATATATATATATATATATATATATATATATATATATATATATATATATATATATATATTGTGACGTCATGGGATTAGGCAACCCCATAACGCCACCATCAACTACGAAAAGAAGCCCACGAACAGAGAGGAGTAGGGTACGCGGCGGAGCGATGGCTTGTAAACGCGCCATCTACCCACAGCTTTTCGAACTCTGACGCCCGAACTAGCGAATAATGTTTTTCCGGGAGGTCACGAAAAGAGGAGAATATTCACCTCTCCAAAAATTTCCCCAGGCGCTAGTACCATAAGTATCGCGGCGCGCCTCGGAGGAGCTCTCTATGATTGCAGCAGCGACGGCGACTAGACTGAGTTCTGAAGGCGATTGTAACTTGATAGCATAGGAGTTTATTTTAACTTGGTAGTTAAAAGTTAGCTTGAGAAGCGTATCAACGAAAGTGATGTAATTGAGAAGTGGAGTGCACGAACATTCTTCGCATTAACATTCACAATATTTGAGAGAGCAAGTGAAGTGATTGTTTGACTTCGAAATAATTTCAAATTTGTAAAATTCGTGCAGAAGGACATTTACTAAATCCAGCATCTCATATTACACGCTGAGACCACACACGCATAAAGTGTGGTAGGTAGGCCGAGCATTTAAAGTATAAATTCAGCAACATTAATTATTCGAGGCTGGAAGCGCGAACAAACTTGTACGAGGCGCAGCAGAAGGAGAAGGGCGGCCCCAGGAAGAGAGAAGCGTAGGCGAGAAAGATTTGGACGGGAACGAGAATCGTACGAGTCCGGAGAATGGAAGAAGGGTGTGGAAATTGGAGGCGTGGCGGAGTCCAGAGCTCGAGGGAAGGAAACTGGTAACATCGTGGGACAGCGAGCGAAGACGGGTTGCAACGCAGGGCTGCGAGCGGCAGAAAATCCACAAGGTCACCTACAGGCGAGCGATGCGGAGCTGTTAAGGTAAAAGAACTGGCAACTTTTATGCGGCGATCAGTTCGGGAAAGAGAATAGCAGTAAATACACGACAATTCGTGTTAAAAGTGGGTGAAAGGTCAGAAGAGGTGGGAGAAATATTCCGAACGATGTGAGTGGCAGTTTCATGTTCATTTACTGCACGTGTTATTAAATTTATTCAAAGAGGCCTTACCTTGTACAATTTTACTTAAATAATTCATGATTTTCATACGTTGAACAGTGATGTTATCTGGAAAAGTCATAGTTTATTGTATTGTGTTAAAAGTAGTTGCTTTCTCTGATATGTAAGGGGTCAAATTTAAATAACGTGTATGTTACGTTTTTATTTTTTTCTCTCTTTAAAGTTCACAATGTTATAGTGAGTGCGAAGCCCAAGGCTGGTACCTGTGAACGGGATACCTTAGAACAAGTGTAAAACTAATTTTAAAAGGAGTGCACGGAAAAGCTAGAGAGTAGAAAAAGTAAAATAATGTGGTAGATACAATTCAGAAAGAGGAATGAGCAAATTGTGAATTGTAATTGGTGAAAGTGTGTTCAGGCAGTCGAGGTGACGCCAATTTTTTTGTTTTGCCTTGTTTTCTTTTTTTTCAGTGACCAACTATTTAAAGTGCATAATCCTATTATATAATTGTGCCACTGTAATTTTTCATTGAATATATGCTCATTTTATTCGTATTTTATCTGATTCATTGTGTCAAGGGTTCAGACCTTTCTCATACCCAAAAGATCCTGCTTCCTGAGAATTTTAAGCTCGCTTCACGAGCATTCATACTATCACGCTCTCCCCACGTGCTGGAAGGTAGTAGGTGGGTGTGTTAGAATATATATATATATATATATATATATATATATATATATATATATATATATATATATATATATATATATATATATTGAAATTTGTCCACAATTAGTTCTTTCATTTAGGTTACTTTTTTGTTGAAAATTTTAGTAGTTTTCGAGCAATATTGCTCGCAATATTTGCAATTTTTAAAAGTAACTAAAACAAGATTTTCTCAAAAACAGGTCCCAATTTTTTTTAACTTTTGGTAGTGATAGTGCTATAAACGTACCCTGTAAGATCACATAAACGCCATATTGCTCTATTCTTTCGGTTTTTCAAAAACTACAAAAACATTTTTTTACTTGTCTCTTGTCGGTAATATTTACATGAGATGTGATTTGTTCACATTATTGCATTTATCAGCATATGTGCTTTAAACGATGTCATATAAAGTTTTTCGAAAACTCAACAGTTTTCTAAGAAAACGAGCACAAAATTCCGAATTTTGAGAAACATTCAACCACCATTTTCTCAAAAATGGCTCCAATTTTTTCTTCATACCTTTCCAGCAGATTTTGCTAACTGCACCACCATGACGTAAAGTTCATTTTTGTGTATTTTTTTGTTTTTTCAAAAATTACACAATCGATTTGTTAACATTGTTGCATTTTTGAGTGGAATTGCTTCAAATGAAGTTTTTTAAAAACTCAATTGATTTCTGTGAAAACGAACTTAAAAATTCGCATTTACAGTAACGCTTAAACGTCATTTTCTTGAAAACTGCTCTAAATTTTTCAATGAAAGTTGCTGTTTAGGACGAAATTTTACCCTTCTTTAATATTCTTAAAGTAAGTTTTCGGTCCTGCTGTTAGGAAACCGAAAAATTCATAAAATTTCGAAAAATATAGGTTGGCCGGTGATAGATGGCAGCTGGCAATAGGATGGGGAAGACCGAAAAGCCAGTCCACAACAAGGAATTTAGAAATCTTTACAGCGAGAAAGTATGTTCCATTCTGTAGCAACAATAGTTAATTATTCATATGAAAAAGACGACAAATGGATAATTTAAACTCTGAACCGATAAGCACATACGGAGCCCACCTCACGCGCGCACCGTGCGCAGTGAGTCATGCTGTATGCAACTGATCGATTGCTCCAAAGGCGAGCTCGCCTGAATGAGCCTGCGTGCGCCAACCACACGCGCCAGCATATATGCAGAGTCCCTGGATACTGTATCTAGGGACTCTACATACATGCTAATCACAGCATTCCACACAATAACAATTACGTGCTCATTTGCGAAAGATAAGATAGGACGCGCCCTATTTAAATTTTTTGACTTGGATTACGAGTAAATTATTCTAAATTACAAGTCAAGTGGTATTAAAATATAAGATATCATTGGAAATAAGAGGAAGCAATGCTTTCCTTGCTTCCGTGGAATAAACGCCCCTGGTTGAGAGAAAACTGCACTTCGATATTGTGAAACGTTTAGAAGGCCCGGCACACACGTCACGATATACCTGTCAGGTAAACCTGAACAGGTCAGCCGGAAAGGTATACCTGTGCTGGCTAGAGCACACACTCACACTACGGTAAACCGGAAGATTTTAACTCAGTCGAGTGATGGCGAGCAAATAAGACTACGCGATTGCTCTTGACGGTTTGTTAGTGACCATTAAGTGTAAAAATAAGCGTAAACGCAAATCCTGGTGCAGATTGGCTTACAAAGGGAACTGAATACACTCATACAAGATTACTAAAAGAGTTAAGGTCAGATTCTACAGATTACCGTAATTATTTGTGTATGAAAGAAGAAGTCTACCAAAAACTGTTGTCACTTGCAACTCCTCCGTTACAAAAGAAACGAGTGGTGCCAGTGGCGAATTTACACATGGGCCTTGGGTTTTCTTAACGTGGCGTCTCAAGGTCATATGCAAAAGAGGGAGAGGGAAGGTAGGCTCCAATGGTGAGCTGCAACGTCACTATAGCTCCGATTTTTGCGGCTCCCTATTCGAGCGTCCCTATTTGCGCGTGACCTTGAGACGCCACGTTAAGAAAACCCAAGAATTCACCCCGTGCCGCCCCTTTTTCTATTCTTTAATTTTTTTAATAAAGACAAAGTTTCAATAATTCCCAAATCATTTATTGAATTCATAATAACATTATTATAATAAAATGATATAAATTTCGAGTGTGCCTTTGCGCGTGACCTTGAGACGCCACGTTAAGAAAACCCAAGAATTCACCCCGTGCCGCCCCTTTTTCTATTCTTTAATTTTTTAATAAAGACAAAGTTTCAATAATTCCCAAATCATTTATTGAATTCATAATAACATTATTATAATAAAATGATATAAATATTACAGAAAATAAACTAAAATCGGTTGAACGGTTTAGCCGTTAGTGTAGTTCACACACGGACAGCCTTTTTGCTGTTATTCGATTTTAGGTATCAAGGGCCCACAAAACATGAATTCTGGCTACACTTCGTGTTAAAGGATTTCTTTCTCTAAATTTAGAGAACTGAATTTATCCACTTTTTCGCTTCCAGGACCGTGTAATAAAGAGTTTTTTCGCTGAAAATTCGCCGTTTTTTAGAGCAGCATTACACAACTTCCTCTCTACTACCTAAGTGGTAGCGAGAAAGTAAAAAAGCTACGTTTTGACATGCTGAGAGTTATAGTATTAAAAAATTGAATTGACATAATTTTGTTTAAAAAAAACATGATATCCTTGCTGGCTAGCTGTCCGAGCGCAAGTTCTTGAATTGACACGGACATTTGTAATTTCTGCCAATAAACAATTTTTCTAATAAAAACTTTTGGATGAAAGAAAATATGCCGCCCAGGGGCCAGTGCCCATAGGGCTTATGCCTACATCCACCACTGAGTGGTGCTGTAGAATGGCACGGACTTTCTCGGTGGTAAAGTTTTCTAATTTCCTTCGTGTGGACCGACTTTATGAGTTTGTCCCATCCTCCTGCCAGCTGCCTTCTATCGCCGCTCAAAGTACGTTTTATGAAATTTTCTCAATTTTTCGGTTTCCTAATAGTAGAACCGAAACATTACTTTAAGAATATTAAAGAAAAGTAAAACTTCGTCCTAAATGGCAATTTTCACTTAAAATATAGAGTAGTTGTTAAGAAAATGGCGTTCAAGCGTTACTGTAAATGCGAAATCTGAAGCTTTTTTTTTCATAGAAAATTTTTGATTTTCGAAAAGCTTCATTAGAAGTCATTTGAAGCACTTTCACTCACAAATGTAATATTCTTTGCAAAGTGCTGAAAATGTGCTTATTAACGGCGTGAGAGATATGTTAAAAAAAATTACATTTGTGTAATTTTTGAAAAACCAAAAGTATCCACCAAATTGAACGGTACATCATATAAAGAGTGCTCAACATACAAACAGTTCAATTAGCATTAACCGTTGGAAAACTTTGAAGAAAAAAATTTGGAGCCATTTTTGAGAAAAAAACATTTGAGAGTTTCTAAAAATGCGGAATTTTGAGCTCATTGTCATTACATTTTTGTAATTTTTGAAAAAAAAAAAAAAAAAGAAGAAGAGAGCAATATGGCGTTTAGTCATGCATTTGGCACTACCCCTACCAAAAGTTTAAAGAAAAAATTTGGAGCCGAATTCCAGAAATTCTCGAAATTGTTTTTTTATTAATTTTTTAAATTGCACATATTGCACGAAAACAACTAAAATGTTAAAAAAATGTACATAACCTTAATGATAGAACTATTTGTGAATAACGAATTTCTTTGGAAGGAAAAATCTTTATCTTCAATCAAATCCAATTTGTGAACGAGATGCGCATCCAGAACCTAAACAAACGGGAAGGAAGCAAATATCATTGTAAATAATAAACGTGAAAATGAACTCATCGGCAACCGCGTAATAAGCTGAAAACTTACTGATAAATGCTTACGTGAAAATACAGGTTTTTTCATCCAATGCTTTCCCGCCAAACCTTGTGACGTCATTCTAGACATCTCTATACTCTCTGATCAGTGTATGTGTCACTGAATAATAAAATATCCTCACCATGCTCGCAATGCATTCGTGGTCGAAGAAGCTGATCACCTGATTACAACTTACACGAGCCACCCACAAGCACCATACTCAGCCCATAACCTTCAAATATTTCATTTCAAGAAGTGTGAATGAGGGTGTGAGGTATGTTAAATTGTGAGTTATTCACATGTTTCTCAGATATCTACTGCGTTAGAAACTTGTTCAATTAATTTTAAACGTTTGAATTAGAACAACATGCCCAAAAAGAAAACAGGACAGCGTAAAAAAGCTGAAAAGCAGAAATTACGTCAAAAGGAAATACGAACTGCAAGGGAAAATGTTGCATTGGCTCAACATCCATCGAACGCTCCAATGGTTCGTGATCTTAACATTCCCACGTTCATAATATGTGTACGAATGAAATTGCTCTTTTTTCACAATTCTAATAATTTTTTGCCTTTTCAGGAATGTGACAAATGTCGAAGGTTAGTGCAGGAAGAGGAGAGTAAAAAATAAAAAGGGGAAAAGAATGTATAATGAAAAATGTGGAAGATCAACATCATGCTGACTGCATGATAATAAATTCTATGAACTCTTGTCGTAAATACAAATTAGTTGCAATGCTGTTGCTTTTAAACCTGAGAATTTCTTGTGTACTTTAAGTAGAACTAAACAAATTATTGTGTAAGACTTTGTTTAAGAGGGAATCAGTTCACTCATTTTAATTGTTTTATTTTAAAGATTTATGTTTTAGTTCTATTCTTTGTCCAATATTTCAACTTAAAACTGAATAAGAAATACAGATTATCTGTCTGCAAAATGTTTCAAAAAAATCTCAGTCCAACTTCTTTCATTGAATTACACCACAGTAGATATGTTGTAGTATATGAGCAAATTATATTTTGTCGTGCAAGTTTATAATGTAAGATTGTGTGAAAGTGTTAGTTAAATCTATAATTTTTTCAAAAAACAATTTTCCCATGTAGACTATGAGTAATGCACAACATATGTTACTCATATTTGTGAAAGCAGCTATAGCATGCAAAAGTTTGAATATTATTTGATGTTTTTTGTGGTGGAATTTTAACAGATACAAAATGTTATTGTTTTAGAAAGCAGAAGAACCGGGCCTTCTGTTATTTCTGTTCAAGTGTTCAGCGTCTTCCTCAATGTGCCCATTGTGGAAAAGTTAAATGCATGTTAAAAACTGGTGATTGTGTAGTTCGTCACCCCAGTGTATACACAACAGGTCTTGGAATGGTGGTATGTATTCTTGTTTATATTGTTACAATTTATATCTGTGCATTATCATTTAGCACCTTAGCATTTTAGATTAGGGATTTTTTAGTTGCAATTAAAATTGCTTCTTAGTGTTTTGTTACTTTTGGTTTTCGGTGGAGATTGTTACATTTATAATGTGAAGATATGTATTATGATGTCACTTCAAAGTAAGACAACAGTCTTCAAAGTGCAGTCATCATACACATTCGTTTCTCATACTCACTTTCTAGATCTTTAGACAAGATACATAGTTACCTCTATCCATTTTTTTTTTATCATCTAAACGTTACTTCAGAATAACAGTTTCGGCATCACACAATGTCTGATTCATGATTCAAACCACTCTTTTCATGTGACATGAAATTTCACCTTAGCGTTCCTTCATGTTGTACCTTTCTTATTTGTGCTTGATGTTTGAGAATCACATGATAATTCCAGCAGTTGAATCATAGCAACATTTAATAGCAGCAACTTTTCAATGACATAATCTTCCCTTGTTGCCAGTAACTTGGAAAAAAATTAAGGAGATAGTGTCGCACCAGCAAAGCAAATTTGTCTCCCAAGTAAGGCGCCCAAAATCAAAATTTCACCTCATTAAGTATATTCAGATAGTTTAGGTTATTTCCATTTCTTAATTTAATGCTTTTTGATTCTTTTAGATATTTCAGCATTCTTTTTATATCTTGTAAATTAACAGTATTTAAACCTCCCAAGTATTGTGACATTTTACTATAAGTCCAAGGTTAATCAGGATGTGTTGGCAGTCATTAAAATAACTTAGCACTTCTTGCGGTAAGTTGACATCAGTTTTGTTGAATGTGCTCAACCATTTTATCTCAATTATTACCCCAACTGCGACAACAGGATGTCGTTCTTGCATATTAAGGGGAGTATGTAGTGAAATTTTGACAAAAATTAGATATTTGTTTTCTTCTTCCAATTTTTGTATCCTGAAAGTATGCTGAACATAGCTGTTGTTGTCATTTGGCTGTGTCTCAAATTTAAAAGGCTTTTTCTCAAGTATTTAAATTTGCCATGCCCCTGTCATGGCAAATTTAATGCGCATCTGATTATAGAAACACACTTGCAATTTTGCATTAAAAGTTAGATTTTGAGTGGAAAAAGCGGATAAAGCAGTGGAAAATCTAAGCAAACAGACAAGAAAGAATAAAAAGAAATTCAAAATTTGTTTTTTTTTTAGTTAAAAATGTACATGTGGCAAAACAATCAAAACTTTTAAAGGAAAAGCATTAATGCAAGAAAAAAATTGTCTTCCAGATTGAAAAGTCATCAGATAAAACTGCTGTAAAATATCAGAGATGTCACTTTCATTGTTCTTAAGAAAACTTTGAAGATTTAACATTACCAGAATAGGCACTACATACTCCCCTTAAACGTCTTTAAAATCTTATGAATGAAGGCTTGATCTAAAGTAAATCCTTGTAGATCTGTCACAACTGATGCCTAAGAAGAATACTTTTTTCTCTGTCAATCTCTTGTATTGTTAGTTGGTAAACAAAATTGTGAATATTTCATCAAGTAGTTGAATATTTTCTCCTGTGATTACATAATCATCTACATTGAAACTGTTGTTAATCTCAGCCTTCTTGGTAGCCAGTAATACACAAGGTCACTTTTGAACAATATTAATTCTCATTGATTCAAAATACTTCACAACTTTTGGAACCAACATCATCTGGCTTTGGGTAAGCAATATAGAGAAAATGGAAAGTGGTAACTGAAGTTATGTAGGAGAAGTAAACATATATTTTGATTGGGCATTGAAATCTGTTGTATTGCTTTGAATCGACAATGAAATGCATATCTCTACGTTATAAATATAGCAGGGTTGGTAATGCAACTGGCACTGCTGTGTTTTCGTTGATTTCATTTGTAAAACTGCTGATAAACTTTTAATTTCTGCATAGGGTGCAATATGTGACTTCTGTGAGGCATGGGTGTGTCATGGAAGAAAATGCCTCACAACACATGCCTGCTCATGTCCTCTTCAAGATGCTATTTGTATTGAATGTGAAAGATGTGTTTGGGATCATGGAGGGAGAATGTTCCAGTGTTCCTTTTGTTCAAACTTTCTGTGTGAAGATGATCAGTTTGAACACCAGGCTTCCTGTCAAGTTCTGGAATCTGAAAATTATAAATGTAATTTCTAAGATTATTATTATTATTATTATTATTATTATTATTGTTGTTGTTGTTGTTGTTGTTGTTGTTGTTGTTGTTGTTAATCCAATCCTGTTTCAAATGTAATTTTTGTTGCAAAGTTTGATGGGTAAAATTAATTTTGTTATAACTAGGGGTCGAATTTTTATGAAATGTCATTTTTTTTCTTTTCATTTTAGAGCAATGCCATTTAGTATAAAAATTCATTATATGTTATTGACAAAAGGAAATGACCCATTTTTATAGGTCATTATTTTACATTTTTTGTCGACTTTGACTAATGAGTCATTTCTTTCCTTTTTCCGTCATTTTAATGCACTTTTTGCTTACTTTATCGATTTTAATGCCATTTTTAACAGCACTTGCTTCACATAATATTTATGAGATACAACAAATGTTAATCACAGAATTATTCAGTAGCCTATTCTATCTGTTTGCTCAGAATTTTTGACAGCTGTTGAGAATACCTAATTCTTGTGACGTATATCAGCGCCATTGTCAGTTCGGCCAATTTCAGGATAACTAAAGACAGAGATTTACTTGCAAAGAACTGTCCAAACCAAAAGTTTGCAAGCTGAGTTCACTCGAACGAATGGAAGAAGCCTCTATTACATCAGTAACAAATCTAACAGCTTGAGTTGTTCATCTGAACTGGTTTTGATAAAATTTTAAAGCATTTTAAGAGCATTTTATTGATCATTTTTGGCGATGTTTTAGGACATCAAAATCCGCCCCCTGGTTATAACATGTGTCAGGAAAGTCTCTTTGCACCAAGCTGCCATCACCACCACTTCCATCTTCAGCTTCCCTGCGTTGCGGGATGCTTATCGCATGCATGCCGCCAACCCTTCCCCTCCTTCCCACACTGCTTCTGTGCCACCTACCAGACAGTGGGGCACTGCCTGGAGCTCATAATGCCAACATCATTTTTATTGGTAGCATTCTAAGCCTAGTGCCTCTGCAGAGAAACTTTCCTGGCACACTGTATCACCTGTGTTTTGGCTGATTGTGAAAGAAGTTCAACTCTTCTAATTCGCTCTGCAGGTGTAGAACAAATTTGATGCTTTCTCTACATTGGAATTAAAAACTTGTTTTAGAAATCATTTTTGGTTTAGCTAGAAATAATTTTTAATATTTAATCACAATTACATAGTTTTCTGAACAGCATATATGTGTGGTAGTGGTTCTAAATTTTTTGATAATGTAATTTTTTCCAATCATTGAAAAAGGTCTTTTAACTGATCGATATTGTTTTGTTACGCAGGTCAGTCTTGCAATAAATTAGGTCAGTATTCTTGTTTGAGGTGCAAAACATGTTATTGTGAAGATCATGTTCGTCGGAAAGGTTTCAAGTATGATAAAAACAAACCTATACCATGCCCAAAGTGTGGATTTGATACATCGCAGACAAAGGATCTGAGTATGTCCAGTAAGTATTGAATGTAAACTTTTTTCATTTACTTTGCATTAGAAATCCTGCTATCTAGTAGACCAAAAATGAGATTTTAAGTTGATGCAAATATTTTAGAATCTTGTATATTTTGGGAGATCTGAATTGCAAAGTGAAAACTCTTTTCTTTTATGATATTTTAATACAATCTGTCTCTTATAGCTCGCAGCCATAAATATGGGAGGCAAAATCAAGGAAATTATGATTATGACGACGACGAGGACAATGATTATTCTCCAAATGGTTACGGAGCAAGATCTGCACATCATGAAGGTCTGTAATCTTTTAAAGGAATTATTCTTATCTATAATGAATATCTTGCTGGCTCTGAAATGTTAGTTATCTTAAAAATTGCAAATTTTGAACTTCTTGATATCCAGGGTCAACAGCAGGAGTTTCCTTCTTTGCAATGAAAAATTGTTTTATTTTCTGGAAAAATAAGTACTTTTCAGAATACTTTCTAATGAAAAAATATGTTCTTTTCTGAATCGCTTCCATCTATTGTTCATTTCATTCTCATTCTTGCATTCCATCCACCAACTATTTCATTTCTTTATTCACTTACTCTTTACAGTTTCAATTCCTTCAATAGCCAACAGAATGATTTTTGCCCCATTAGTTTCTCTTAACCTTAATTTAAAAATATAATTCTGTTGTAAATTCTAGTCAACTTGTTTATTGTTGATGTATTTGATGAATGCCATTTTTATAGTTCTACTGCTTCATTCTTGTAATTTTTTGGCATATGGGAAAAGGTATCCAAAATAATATAAATAGATACCGAATGTTTGAAAAAATTAGGTTTGAAAAAAAAAATGATAGGCAGAGAAAAAAACCAATAATTGTAAAAATAGGCACCAAAAAATGTAGTAGTAACACGTACCAATTTTCTACAGCTACACATGCCTTCCAAGAATCTAATATGTTTGGATGTTAACGTTTTTTACAATACAACAATCTATAAAATTTAATACATTTTTAAAATCTTGCAAATAAGGGCAATATCCGGGTACACATTTGAGCATATGCTTTTTTATGTTTTATGTAATATAATCTAAACCAATTATTTCATGTTGTGATTATGTCATCATACCACTCTCAATACACAATAGATGTATGCAGTCATTAAGAAATAGTTATTGAGCGAACATAACAATCACACTTCTTCAAATTGTCCATTTTTTATGATAGTTTCTATAAAAATATACATTTTTCAAGAACTGAAAATGAAATTTGTTTTTGGTCGGGGGTCTATTTCCAATTTCCTTTCCTGCTGCTGCCTGTAGGTGTCTGAGAGACCAAGCAAGGTCTCCCATGGTCACAACCTCTCCCCTGGGAACTCTTCCAGTGAGGAGCCCTCTCTTGCTCCCTGGAGGAGACACTGAGGTAGCCCTTTGGCCCCTGTCGATTCTGTACCTTCAAAATTTTTCCCAAGATAGCTCATCTCAATGCTTGTACCATTAATGTAGGCAAGGGAGCCAGTTCCTCAGTTAGTTACCGTTGGACTGAATGCGGATCACACTCAGAGTTACCAGCTAGGGCATAGGGTTATGGTAGGAGTAAGGTGTACATAGGATATACATGAGGTTCTAGGAATGTATTCCATCTTACAAAATACAACTGGGGGACCAAGGAGGTCGGCCAACCCAGATGTAACAGGTACTAGCCTTTCATGCAAGCTCTTTGACCACCCGGGCCATCCAGGGATGACAGGTTGCATTAGGAAAGGTGATGCTTGAAGGGTGGGTAAGTCAGTCATGCCACAACATAAGAGGGAAAACATTTATGGCTATGCAGGACTCGAACCTAAGACCCAATGTATTGCATTCTCTGGAGCGCTTCTGCCTTAGTGACTGCAGCTGTTTGGGACAGCATTTTGTCCCTTACAAATCATCCTTATGTTTTTAAACATCTGCAGATTTGGATTATTAGCATAGTTACTAACATTTTCCTTTTGACATAGGACCACCAAGTCTATATTTTTTCAACAGTGTCATCTCAGCACCCTTGTAAATTCATAACATTAAGATAAGAAGCAGATAAGGTAGCCTTTTGGGAAGAGATACAAATGGGGGTGTTCTTTAAGTGCTGTTTTATAATTTTGTTTACGTCATTTTGAGTTAATCTTAATGACATTTTCACATAAAACCTCTTAACTTTGGTAAATGTGTGTAGAAAATTTTTGGAATTTGTTGATTCTGCTACATCTTTCCAGTAATTTTGAATAAAAGCAGAATCGATGAAGAAAATAGACAGAAATAGGCAAAATTATCTTCACTGTACACAACAGTAAAACCTTTATATTTTTTGAAGCTTTTTTCCGATATCTCTGATAATAAACTAAAAACGCTTGGCCTCGAGTCCAGTTTATAATTATAAGTAAACATCTAGTAATTTCTTAAAGATGATTCCAGAGACAATAAACTATTGAAACATTTCTAGGGAAAATTTTAATTATTATTACTTTGGTATAGTAAGACTAATATTTTTTCTTAATGTTTATTATTTCCCTTGAATTTTCTTTTAACAGGTACAGATGATGATGATGATGACGATGATGATGAAGATGATGATGATGATGAAGAAGGTAGTGAAGAAGATAGCGAAGAATCAGAGAGTGAAAATGATGCGGAGGATGAAGCAAAGACTAAAAGCAATGCGGAAAAATAATGGAAATGTATCCACTACATAGGTGTCAAACTCATAATGAAGGCATATCACATTGATTTTGTATGGATATTTAGCATATGTTTAAGGACTGCAATAAATTGATAATTTCACAAAAATACATGTACATATATTACGATTTGGAAAAATTGAAAATATCAGTGATAGTGTAAAGTATAGGTATGTGGTGAAATTGTATTTGTACTGTCTTTTCTGAAACTATGGTTGAGGATAAGTGTTGATGAATGTAATTAATAACCATTTGAAGTAAACAACACAAACAATCTGGACAAAGTGAAATTTGATGTGGCAAATGTTTGCAAATGAACATGTAGTTTGACAGGTTCACTTCAAACAGCTGTGATTTTAATTAGAAAGAGCTTGTGGGTCTCAGAAAGGAATGAAAGTGATATATTGTGTGATGTTTATATTTGTTTGGAATATATTGTTGGATTATTGTATAGTCATATTCCTTTATTATGATGTGAGGGTACATTGGTGGAGTAATTCTGGATGAAATAAAAAATCTTAAATAATTTAAAAAAATACAATAATGTATTATATTTTATGTTTATTTCTAATACCAGGAATGCCAAAGCATAATGTATTTCTTGTTGTACATACTGAGATTCATGAAATATTTCTGTATCTGCAGAACTGGATTCTGAGAATTTATCCATTTCAATAGATTCTATCTAGAAAAATATACTAATTTATTCACATTGGTGTTGCTGATGTTGAAAGCTGCAATTTGTTTATATTTCTTGAAAAATATGACCATAATGTTACTATCTTCTAAATCCCTGCTAGGAGTATCGAGGAAAGGTTATGTAGTGCAAAGCATGTTGGCTCATTGTAAATTACTAAGAAAATTACATTTGTAATTTAATATATACAACTTACATAAATAATTATACTTGCTCTCATGTCTTTCACTGCTTTTATAATAAATTAAGTGTCATAATACCATAATCACTATCTCTCAAAAAATGTTGACATAGTAAACGATGAATATGTTGTGTAAAGACTTACCATGTTGCTTATTAACATTGTATCAGTCATAACAATACACATGAACATCTTATTATTGGCTATATTACTGTGGCTAGCGTGTTCTATTTTAGTCTTCAAAGAGAATAAAACAATGTGAATTAATTAGCAAAGATTTTTGAAAATGTAAATTGAAGTAAATTCATTACACTCTCATAATTATCAGAAAGGCACAGAAGGAAATTGGCTCTTGTAACGGGAGGAACACACAAAAAAGTTATTACCATATTTACCTGTATATAAGATTTTTATTTCTGGGTTAAGTGTTCTTTCTGAACAAATATATTCATTTCTTTTGTAAATAAACAATTTAGATGTTTCAGGAGTGTTTCTATGCTTCTGCAATGTAATTTTTTGCCTAGAAAGCATTTTTTTCAAATCAATTTTTGAGTGCATATTGCGGCCAGCCATTCTGAATATCCAAGTAGTTTCTTAGGCAAATTATGATTAAAATTGTCTTAAGAGCTTATTTTCCAATTTTTGATGTTTCCTTCCCGGACACACTGAACAAAGAAGCTGATGACAATGTTGCTATGGCAATGAATGGTATCAAATGTCAATGAGATACATAGATTCAAGTGAGTTCAAGAAGTATTTCAGACATTTTGAAGGCTGTGTATGCATCAAAAAGATCAATTTTACTTATATGTGTTTTTTTAACACTGGAACACGTGTACAAAGAGTAAGGTTTAGCCAGCCAGCCTTGTGGCACAGAGCTTGGGGTAGGTGCACCTAAGTATCTTAAGCACTAAGGCTGTGGGTTCGCCTCCCGCGAAGGACATCTGGTTTATTGGTTGCTAAGCGAAGCAGAAATCTGAAGCTCTCCTTGACGAACAAACTAATTTTCCTCTGTCCTCTCTACTAATAATTTTACACATCCTGACCTCACAAATTGACTCCTCCGCCTCCTGAGACATTTCCAAGAGGATGCAAAACAAACCTCCTCTGACCCCTTGCAGGATCTCCAGAAAGCAATAAAACCCCATGACATGTTCCCTCTGGGCACAATCTTCCGACTTTTGCTGAAAGCAGTGAGGTAAGCAAAGCAGCTCGACTTAATATTTCTCAACTTTTGTAATATCATTTGCTATTGGTTTTAATTGTTATTACTATTCCCCCTCCCCTTTTTTCTGTATCTTTTTCAATCTCATAGGTGTATTTCTTTATTTGTATTTTACAATTTGTAATTTGAACTGCTATCTATTATCTATATTAATCCTCCTGTTGCATTTCAACTTTCGCAATTTCTGCTATTTGCAATGATTAAAATTTAAATGTATCTTAATTACATTACCCCCCCCCCTTGCATTGTATGTTTATAATGTTTTTTATATATACTGCTGGTCTGTATATCAATATCCCCTGGCATTTCACATTGTATAATTTAATTTGCTATCTTATTTTGAATTTTATTAGTATTTTATTTATATTTCCTTTCTTTACATTGTAGGCTGATGATGACAGCAAAGCCATCGAAAGCCAGCTATCTCAATAAATATACTAAGTTGACGGAGATGACCACCTTGATTTCTTTGTATAACACGTCAACAACACATCACAATTTCTACAATGTTTTGCTTTGATGTCAGGAAATTCACAGTCGCTCAAAACCCCTAATCGCTCCATAAATCCTTTGCTCCGACAGGGAACTGTGTGTGAGAGGCGTTGCAATCTTCCAGTTCCCTACACCCAGAACAAGCACCGGGCCACAGGCTGTAGGTGGTAAGTTGAGGAAGAAATTCCCTCTTTCTGCCTCAGTTGCTTAAGATGGGGCTGGCAGTCATTGCGAACGTTGTGAATGGTCGTGACTGAGTGTGGAAGATCTCGAGAGATAATTATTGTACTAGTGTTGTTGATGCTGCTGACAAAATTTTATTCAGGAAGTAGGGATATCTACCAATTTAAGAGAAAATACATGACTGAAACATTACTGATTTTTCATTATTGTAATATATTCCATGGCAGTTAAATTTTCGAAATGAAATACTAATTGTATTTCTGTATCATTACCAGTAGTTGCAGCAATGACAACTAAGATCACACAATGTTTTCAAGCAATTTAGAGTGAAATACTGGCAATATTTAAAGAATTTGAAACAAAGGACCAAGGTTTTCTGTTTTTTTTAAATTTTTGAAGTGATGGTGCTAAATGTGTAAGAATATAAGATGATATAAACGTCATTTCACTGTATTCATAGTTTTCTTTAAAAAAATGCAAATACATTTTGTATTATCCCTCCCTCGTCATTAATATTTGTATACATTATTGAATTTGTTAGTCCAAGAGCTTGGTCATTTAGATGTATTACACATTATTTTGATGTATGGAGTTTCTCGAATACTCGACTTGGAGAGGTGGCTCAGGGCCTCAACATATGTCCGGGAGTTCCTAGGTTTGAGTCCTGACGGTGGTATGAATTTTGACACTAGCTAGATCGAATTCAGACGCTGTCTAACGGCTGGCTGCTCTGATTGCTTAGTTTTCGGTGGTTTCTCCGATCAATATCAGACGAATGCCGGAGCAGTACCCTAACAAACGGACCACGGACTGTCAGCTATCTTTCCTTCCCTTTCCTTGCTCTATCCTCACGCGTTACTCACTCTTACATGCAGATGCGTATCTACGGTATGCCAAGTGCCATGACACGTTGCCATGGGCGCCATCACAACGGGCGTTATTTAGGGTATACTCGCTAAAACAAATAACAACTGTAATTTGAATTATCCTAACAGCGCAAATTCTATGCTTGCTACGGGCGCCATAATACCTAGATACGCTTCTTCTGACACGCACTACACTACCACACACACCGGGAGTCCAGAGCTTGTCCTGGCTGGGGCGGTGCCTCGCTGGTAGGAGATACCTGGTTGAGGAAAATCCCGCAAGCCGACAGTTAGGTCGGCGTCGAATCTCACTATTCCATTCAGCGGGAGATCACTGCCACCACTAGAAAAAAACAGACACTACTCTTACGGTGCTAATGACCTTAGAAGTTGACGCGCCCGACTCCAATTTTTTCTAGGGTTAATGCCAAGCCATGTCTATAAGATGATATAAATGACAATTTGCTGTATTCTTGTGTTAAAAATGACACAAATGATTTTTTTTAATGTATCTGGGGTCGTTAGTATTTATATTACGCGCATTTGTGAGTACAATTGCTTCAAGTAATTTCTCTTTTCTCGAAATCCCAAAAGTTTTGAATGAAAATAAGCTTCAAAATGTGCGTTTTCAGAAGTGCTCAAACGACATTTTCTCAAAAAATGGCTCAGAATTTTCAAAGAAGTGTTACGTATATGTTAGGACCAAGTTTTACTCTTCTATAATATTCTTGAAGTCATATTTCAATTGTATCATTATGAGAGCGAAAACTGAAAAAAAAACTGTCATTTAGGCACCAATAGATAGCAGCTGAGAAGAGATTAGGACAAAACGAAAAGAAAGCCCAGACTAAACAGAAAAGAAAAATAACTAGCACGAGAAAGTCGGTGCCATTTGTAGCACCACTTGTCAATGCTCGTTTATATAAGAAATTTAAGAGAAAGAACTGATATTCAAATTAACCAATAACGAACTATTTTAGATATTTATGGAGTAAATAAAGTTGTATTGATTTGATCACATGAAGAAATGCAAACGAGACTTCTTAGGAATGTCTCCATTGTAGAAACGCCTAGCTTAACACGTCAAATGCAACCCGTCGTACTAGGGACTGTTGCAGGTTTGCAGATGCATTTTCGCCCCTAAAATTTCAGATAAATCGCTGCTGAAGTTCTTGGTTATTGAATCGCCTGTCTCCGACGGAGACTCTTCAACTCAGGTGCATAGAGTTGCTTTTCAACTTCTTGAACTACAACTCCATTCCACCGTACAGGGATGGGGTTTGGGAAGTCAGGTGTGTAAAGAAATAATATTTTATTAGGGCAGTAGGACGAGGGACATGAGAATGGAGATGATAGGACGGATGAGGAGTGATAGGGGGAATATTTGTTTTGTTTGCAGGGTTTGAGTTAAAGGAAGTGTGGTACATGGTGGAGGTTTCTAAGTCGGTTGGTTTTTATGTCGTCATGATCTGTTCGCTGACACGGTGTTTCGTCAGTTTTCGTCAATAGTGTCGTCTGTCATCAGATGACAGGAGGGGAAGTTGAAGGTTGTCGAGCAAGTGATTTTTCTGAAGTGTCTGGTAGGGTTTGTAAGGATGTATTGGTGAGGAATTATTAGGTTTTGGAATTTAGGGTTAGTGGTAAAGTTTTGGATAGTGGATTTTGCGCAATCATAGATTTGGTTTAGGATACGAAGGATACTGTTTCGGGATCTAATGTCGTTGTATCTTAAGGTAATCTTCTTATCTAATGCCGTTGTATAAGGCGGGGGTTGGAAGATGAGGCGGATTGTACGGTTTTCTACTTTGGTGAGGTAATCAAGGTTGTTTGAGAGGTTGATATCTGGGTGGGATAGGATTGAGCAGTAATGTGTAGGTAAGCATAGAGTAGGTAAGGATTGTACGAATATAGTAGTACGAGAAGATGATTCTCTTTCTAGGAGGAATGAATTGGTTTGTTAGGAAGGGGTAAAGGGTATTGATAACTCGGTTTATTTTGGAGACTGTTTGCTTGATATGATGCGAGAAAAAAGTTCCTGGGAAGAGGTTGTCCCTAGGTATTTGACTTAGGATTGGGGATAGGTCTGGGGATGGGAGTTTGTTCTCTTGTTAGGGGTGAGGGATTGGATAGGGAATTTTTAAAGTAGAAAAGGATAGCTTCGAATTTGGTTAGGTTAATGGTGATGTCTGACTTGGGGTTTGGCTGTTATCCTGGGCCCAGAAGTAAAAATTATGAAGCGCTGTTTAGTTGTACTTTAGGGATTTTTCTCTTAAAAATCCGTAAAGTACTAACCCTAAGTCAAAAGCGAGGAAAGCAAGGTCGTTTACATCTGAATTTATTTCCATAGTCAGGAACAGTAGTCGTTTATTACCTTTACAAACGAAACAAATATGAATCAATTTAACTATTACAGTATATGCAGATAAGTATGAATAATTTCATTCAAGTTTGTCTTGATTACATCAAAGTGCTAACAATTTTTTAACACCATTATGAGCGATCAAAACTTCTTAAAGTAAAAGACGTTTATTTGTTGGTTCTGAGTTAAATAAATCTATTTCCTTTCATAAGAAAATTATCTACATAATACAATTATCACGATCGGTAACAATGGAAATAATGTGAATAATTTGAAACGACCGTGCGAACTGACAACGCGTCACACGAAGCGCTAGAAATTCGAATTTAAAAATTTCAACAATTTTTTGCAATTTTCAAAAATACCGAGAGCTCGCTGAAAATGGGAAAAAACGCCACGTTCTTTACCGTTCTTTACTATGTACGTGGAAAAAAAAATAAAGAAAAAATTTGAAGCCGTTTTTGAATAAATAATTGTTTAAAGTTTAAAAATGCCTACGCTTCACACAAAATTGTGCAATAACTACTCATATTTTCGAAAAATTGAGCATAAATTTATATCATCATTATTAGCAGGAAGACGCCGAAAAAATATTGAACTTTACAGATTTAGAAAACTTATGGAGGGCAACGAAAATCCGACCTACGCCATTTCTTTATGCGTTTGTTGCTCTATTAGAGGGGAAAAAAATTAAAGAAAAATTTGACATTTTTGAGAAAATTTATAAAATGCATGTAAAGTACCACCAAATATCAAAATATCCGTTTCAAATTCTAGGGCCGCGACATCAATCAGATCGATCGAAGAATATCAATTTTGGTGAAAATCCTACTTAAGGTTTCGCCGCTAGTATTATTTCCAGGCAAACGGGTGGACGAACAGTCGTTTGCAGTCAATCGATTTTTTGGTAACAGGACTCAACAAACGTGGATTATGTCGACACAACATGTTAAAGGAAAGTACATTAATACAAAAAGGAATCAGATTTATCCACACGTTTGTTATCAGGGCGCGGAAATAAGTTTTTCTGTCAAAAATAGCCATTTTCCACAACCTTAGAATATATTCTTTATACAGTAGAAATCCACTAAACCAAACCTCGCAAATCCGAAATTTCGAATAATCCGAAAAAAATTCTGAATGGAGGAAAAAATAAACAAAAACCACTCGATTTATATTACCTTAATATACGAACGAAAAAGCATGAACTCAGTATAAGTCAACCGAATTCTAAATACTGTACCTAGAATACCCGTTAACAGCAGCGACACAAACTGTGCTCAACTCTTCTAAACAATGTAGCAACTACTACCACATGCAATTGCTTATGTACGTACTGTACTCTGTTGTTTGCAACATTGTCACTTCCGCATGTCGCTATACTACGTTGACATTTTCTCGCATTGCACGTTACGCTGCATTGTGTCTAGTTATCCAATAATGCACATTATTATATGCACATTATTTCGGATAATACGAACATTTCCGAATTCGAGCGGACCACACCGCCAATTAGTTCGGAATACTGGGGTTTTAATGTACTGCGTAAGCAGTAGGTGAGAAAGTAAAAACTTAAAAACTTGGATTTGGAACGAGAAAGTAAAAACTGGAAACTTGAATAAACGACCAAACCGAGATAATATTGTTAAGGTGATTCCAATACTTTCTTTTTATACGATAGTACGGGAAGGAAGCTCAAGAAAAAAAAAGAACTTTACATTTTAATTTACATCAGTAGTTATCCCAATGCAAAATTTGGTGCTGATACCACATCTCTCAAGAGCTTGAAGAATTACACTATGAAGACAACTAAAACATTTTTCATGTCAATAAAGGAGAACAAGCATCTTCAAGTCCTCTAACCCTTTTTATATCAATAATAAATATTAAAAAATATAGCGATGCCTCACATGTGACTTCAACTCATACACTTAAAACACTGGTCAACACACATTTTGGTGCCTAAGATATTAAACGTTTCCCTGGGTATTTCGATGTCACTGATTGCAAAAAATGCATTAGTTTTACCTTATCAGCTCTAGTTTTGTAAATACAGATCTATCATTATATAACCCATTTCCACACTGTGTGTGCTAGAATTTGGGAGCATCAATGATATGTGGACATAAAATATTTACTTTACTGTTAATTTGTTGTAAAATAAAATAAGTTTGTTTTTTATAAATGAAATGTATTAATTAGATAACTGTAAATCACATAATTTCTCATCAAAATGTTTAAAAATTCACAAAATCAACCATTTATTGAAGACTTAAGACGTTTTTTTAAATAGTTTTTTTGAGTGACAAATGCCGTAGCACTCTTGTTGCATGTTCCAACAGTAGTCTACCATAATATGTGCATTTTTCTTGGTGTCTCTCTTCCATTAGTGAATATCTTGGTGAGATCGTTCACCTTACTCTTCACTTAGATCAAGTGAAGGAAAGCTATCTAAGAGGCTCTGTAGGTAATGGACCTTAATTCTCATTGCAGCCAAGCACATGGAAATTGGAAAGCATTGTTTCTACTAATTGTGAAAAGTTTTCTGATTTACGCTCTCCTAGAAAGTTTTTCGCAAGAACAAAAGAAGACCAGGCTCTCGATTCATTTTGGTTCATGGGTTCCAAAAAATATTCATCTACGAGCTGTCTTATTTGAGAACCATAAAAAATCCCTGCTTTCTGTTTCTTGTTGGTGACTTCCGGAAATGTATGCAATATACACTGTAAACACAAACCTTCCTATCCCCAACGACTGTACAAATTGCTTCATTAAGCCTAGCTCGATACGCAAAAGAGAGAGAATAATTCTTGAGCAACTAAAGGTAAATTGGTCACATTGTTTTCCCCTACAACTATCTCTTTCCTCAGAGGCAAAGTTTTTCTCAACCAATGCTTACCGTTGGTTCTGCTGTCTCAGAGAAATATAATGCACGGGTAGTTTGTGCAGCCACTTTGTTGACCGAGAAGAAAATTCACTATCTTCAGATCAACACAAATTACTCACTGATGTTCATAATACTTAATCTTTTTTTTAAACTAAAGAAATTGTCTCCTACTCTTCTTTCATGCAGAATGAGTGACTAATTGGAACAGAGCCGTATTTGTTGCCGTTGTATTAGAGTACACACTTCAAAACTCTCATGAGCTGTCAGAGAAGTCTCCATTCATTTGACTTATATTCTGTAAACCCAATTACATTGCTAAAGAGGGACAGAGAGTTCAAATTTGTCTGTTTATAAAAAACTGATAATGAAATAGACTATACACATTTATTGAAAATGAATTAGAGCTAATATGTATATGATTTCGAAAGTGACAAAAATTGTTCTTTCTACTACATCTTCAAAACTAGAGCTGATGCACCCAAGCAAATAGCATTTTTGTAATCAGCGCCACTGAAATACCTTTAATCAGCTCTAAAATTTCAGGCACCAAAAACATATTTTTTTTGTTGCCCAGTGTAATTTATAATATAATCAACACATACTTTTTATATTATTTTTTCAGTTTGAAACTATATAATTCGATAAATGAGCATATTTAGAATCGGACCATTTCTTTCGTATGAATAATGCACAACACATTTTCCATTTTTGAAAGAAAAAACAGTGTCGGCGCCAACAGCACCAACATGTCCTAAAAGATGGTGTACACTATCAAAGGTACAAAAACTTCCCTATTAAATAAAGTACATTCCCACGGAATTCGCGACGCGTCGCGACGTTTTTAGAAAATACGAATGTACTTAAGGATGGGGAGTTAAAGTTGAGGCGACCAATTTGCTTTGACACACTTCTGTCTTCATTAAACATTTTAGGAATGCGAGGCGGGAAGGGAGAAGCAAAAGGGGGATCGTTCTAAATAATTAGTTTCCTTATCGATCCTATCGATTCGTATCGGATTATATGTAAAGCAAGGAAGTGTTTCTTAGGTTGCCAGAAAGTTCTTACAATAAGATATGACCTACCATTTATTACAAAAGACAGTTTTATAAACATTTTGGTCCACCTCCAAGGCGACGAATTATATAATTCAAGTTATTAGATACATTATTATAGCTAATTTTAATTTTTACAGTTACACTTGTTCAAATTAAAAAATGAAATAGTGGTGGATTATATTACTTATTTTTAAAGAAGTAAGTTGGTTCACTATATAATACTATTTAAGGAAATAATGATTTTCTTTTCTTTTTATTATTTACAGTATTATGTTACACTATTTACAGCGACACTAACCGATGCTGTATTTCATCACAAGACTGAACGACAACGCAGAGTATTTGAAACCAAAGATCCACGAAAATCGAAAAACAAAATTTAAACGGAGGAAAATACATCATATAGAAAATTTATTTAGAAAAATTACATCATTATGTATAAATAGTGTATCTGGAGTGTTTGACTAAATCTTAGCCTGTCTATTAAATTACCAATCTTAGATTTTCCACCTCGTTTCCCAGAAAAATACCTACCTCATTGGGGCTGAATGCGTAACGAATTGGAAGTTCATGTACCTACTTCTCTAGCAATTGACGGAATCTGAGGAAATCGTTTGTTGTCCGTTTTTGTTCGTAGCATCACTCTCAAAATTCACACCCTAAATGTTTGAAACGACAGTAGTAATTTAAAGTGCTAGTCTCTCAACATACGATTGCCTTAAAACACGTCGGCATTCTATTCGAAGTTATTCGAAATACTGCCGATTGGTGTTAAATGTATGTTTTGTATACCAGCAATACACACGACAATTTCCGTTGCAAGAAATCGTTCATAAAAGGGCATTTTTTGACAGCCTGTCGTCACCGCCCGCCATCACCACCCGACCTCACGGCTCGTCCTCAGCACCTTCCTCACTGCCGTCCTTACAGGCAGTCCTCCGTGTCCGTGCTTCCTTGCTCCGAACTTTGCTCGTTTTTGAAACAAGTACTTCTGTTGTAAAGCATAACATTATAAAGTAGTTGCATAATATACTATTATTGTATTGTCTAATTTTACTATCTTGTATACTACTTACATAGAATAGAGAAAGTATTGAAATGCTGCGACAAAAACGGTAATTTTTCGTAAACTCGCTCTCTGGGTCCTAAAAAGTGGACTTGGAATTCTTGTTTCCGTATGTAATAAATAGACATCTAATATATTATGTAATCAGAATTCCTATATTGTGAGTCCTAGAAACCAAAAAACGGATCTGTTCGTGTGTGATCAACACTGGTGCTTTGATATTCTCTAATCGATCTGGCCAAACTCGAGTCACTGCGAGTTTGAAACGAATATTTTGATTTTTGAGGAAACTTTACACGAAACCTTAAACATTTTCAAGAGTTTCTCGAAAATTGATCCGAATTTTTGAATTATTTTTTCTCAGATAGAGCAAAAGTCGGTTAAAAAATAATGTAGGACTCTTTTTTATTGAACTATCTAAATTTTCGAAAATTGCAAAAGATCAAAACTTTTTGCGGTTCCTTTCTACAACTATAATATTAGAGGTAGAGATTTCTTACTTAATGAAATAGATTCTTCAAAGTTAGATATTTAAATAAGGTAATTTACAAAATTTCGAAAATGAAGTACCAACATTTCAAAAATGAGTGTAATTCTCGCAATTTTCACTTAATTTTCCGTGAAAAAAGACAGTTCTAATAAGATGATTGTATCAAAAACGATTCCATTTTTTTCCTCTAAATTTCGCTTTTACAGAAAAGACTGTGTGAGTATATTTTTTCTGTTTTAACAACGGGAGTAACGGCGGACTGTTGTTGTTGGGATGGAATGTACATCAAATTGAAATGAAATATTGGAAAGCGAACGAACCAAGAAGGAATGAAGAGGTTTTGAAAGTTTATCTTTTAGAAAATGAAACTGTAAGACATTCGGGTCTGAATAGCATGCAAAAAAATGACAAGAGACCATTCGAAAGCTTAGAGCAGCATCCCGCTGTTGAGGTTGATTGATTGACTGTTAGTGATTCCGGGCGCGTCAACTACTATGATAATTAGTCCCGTAAGTGAAGTGCGTGTTTTTGCTCGGGAGGTGGTGGTGATCTTCCCCCGCAGGATAGCCAGATCCGGCTCCGACCTACCGTTGGTTAACGGGATTTTCTCCAACCAGGTATCTTCCACCAGCGGGGCAAGTTCTAAGTCCCCGACCGGTCTCCCGGCATATGTGGTAGTGTAGTGAATGTAAGTGTGTGTGTGTGTGTGTGTGTGTGTGTGTGTAAGGGGTGAGGATAGGACAAGAAAGAGGAAGGAAAGTTCGCGCGCGGTCCGTTTGTTAGGGTGCTGCTCCGGCATTCGCCGGTGTTGATCGGAGAAACCAAGGAAAACTACCGATCAGAGTTGCCTGCCGCTAGAGTTCTCCTCCAGACAGCGTCTGAAATCGACCTAGATGAAAAGCTAGGGTCGAAAATCCTGCCGTCGTCGGGACTCGAACCTAGGACCTCCCGGTCAGAGGCGCTGCACTGGTATCCGTTGATGCACTGAGCCACCGCCCCCTGTATCTGGTAGGGGAAAGTCCCCGCAGGCCGACGTGCACGTTGGCGCCAAACCTCGCCATCCAGCGGGGGAAGATCACCACCACTTCCCGTGAAGAAACCTCCACTTCACTTATGGGACTATTGACCAAAGCAGTGGACACTCCCGGAAACAATTAACCATTAGTCAATCGATTTTTCAATATCGTTAGGGGGACTAGGTTAGGTGGCCCAGGGCATCAACTGATGTCACTGCTGTGCTTCTGACCAACAGGTTGTAGGGAGCATTACTCTGATAAACAGGCCACGGAACGCGCGCGATGTTTCCTTCCTCTTCCTTGTCCTATCCTCACCCCTTACACACACACACTTACATTAGCATGCACTACACTACCCCACATGCCGGGAAACCAGTCCGGAGCTTAGAGCTTGTCCTGGCTGAGACGATGCCCTACTGGTGGGAGATACCTGGTAGGGGTAAAACCTTGCAAGCCGACGAATAGGTCGGCGGTGGGTCTTGCCATCGAGCGGGCGATCACCGCAACCTCCCGCGAAAAAAGCATGCACTACACTTACAGGACGAATGACCTTAGCAGACGAATCACTATTACCGGGAGCGGTAGCTCAGTGCATCAACTGATGTCACCGCAGCGCCTCTGACCGGGAGGTCCTAGGTTCGAGTCCTGACGGCGGCAGGATTTTCGGCACTAGCTTTTCAGCTAGGTCGAATTCAGTCGCTGTCTGGAGGAGAATTCTAGCGGCCGGCTGCTCTGATCGGTAGTTTTCCGTGGTTTCTCCGATCAACACCAGGCGAATGCCGGAGCAGTACCCTATCAAACGGGCCACGGACCGCGCGCGATCTATCCTTCCCATTCCTTGTCCTATCCTCTCCCATTGCACACACACACTTACACTAACATGCACTACACTACCACATATTCCGGGAGACCGGTCGGGAGCTGAGAGCTTGTCCCGGCTGGGGCGGTGGCCCGCTGGTGGGAGATATTGGTAGGGGAAAACCCCGTTAGCCGACGGTAGGTCGGTGCCGGATCTCGCCATCCAGCGGGGGAAGATCACCGCCATCTCCCGAGAAAAAACATGCACTACACTAACGGGACTAATGACCTGAGTAGTTGACGCGCCCGGAAACATGAATCAATCAATCAACGAATCACTATTCAATCAATCACGAGGGAGGGCCATAGTGTGGTGGAGGGTAGGAGCGTGGTAGGGAGCTGCGCGTTGGCAGGCGGCCGCTCCGCCCCGCAGCGCTTCGCACCGCCTCGGCCGCGCGCTCCATCGACCGGCCTGCGCCCTGCCGCCCACCCGGCCCTCGGTCGCCGCGCAGTGCGCCCAGCCACGGAGGGCCACGGAACACACGTTGAGCAAAGGCTGACGTCGCTTGCCTTACGGACATAAATGGGTGATGTATTGTTACTGGGAGATGTGGCTCAGTGCATCAACTGATGTCCCTGCAGTGCCTCTGACCGGGAGGTCCTAGATTCGAGTCCCAATAGTGGCAAGATTTTCGACTCAAGAATTCTAGCGGCCGATTCCTCGGATCGGTAGTTTTCCATGGTTCCTTCGATCAACACCAGGCGAATACCGGAGCAGTACCCTAACAAACGGACCGCGTGCGATCTTTCTTTCCTCTTCCTTGTCCTATCCGCAATTCTTACACACTCACACACCAACATACACTACATTACCACACATGTCGGGAGCTTAGAGCTTGTCCCGGTTGGGGCGGTGCCTCGCTTGGGGGAGATACCTGGTTGGGGGAAAACCCCGCAAGCTGACGTAGGACGGCACCGGACCGGAGGAGACCTGAATTACCTGAAGAAAATTTACCCAGGTTAGACGTCTCCACCATACGTTGCATACTGTTTTTACTTTTTTTTTCATGTAATGAAGTCAAATCCAAGCGTGACCCTGAGGCACAGATCAGGGGCGGATCCAGAAAGGGGCATGGGGTGTGCCCTCTCTCCAAAGCCGAAACCAACTTTTTCGTGGTTGAAATTTTGTTCACATTTTTCAAAACAAACTACCACAAATACCACCACGTCTAAAGAGATCTTCCCGGAGTTAATATATGTTTTTTCTCTTTAACAACTGAAATAATAATTATTTCAAAATTATTTATTGAGGAGGAAGGACGAACTGAATCTACCTCTGTCTGCCCTGAATCATTTTATGGTTTCGCCTCTAATTTTAAATTTAGACCCTATTTTAATTCATATTTTTAGTTAGTCTCTTCAATTCAATTAACAGTAAGTAAATTCGTTGGCTAATTACTATCTTTCGTGGAAAGACCACTCGCCCACGATCACGTGATTACTATTCTGATATATAATAGTCGTCTGGAGAAAACACAATAATTTAATATATATTACCCTATAATTTCTTCTTCTTTTTCTTCTTCTTCTTCTTCTTCTTCTTCTTCTTCTTCTTCTTTTTCTTCTTCTTCTTCTTCTTCTTCTTCTTATTATTATTATTATTATGATTATTATTATTATAAATTGTAGTATTTTATTAGTTTTAGATGGAGTATAAAAAATTGTGTTATGTTCCCTTTTTGAGTATCTTCATTTCTGACAAGACCGCTTATGCACCTCGGGGTAGCGCACGGATAGCGTGACAGCTTTCTATGAGTTGGTGCAGGGTTCGATTCCCAGCCGGGGCAAAAAGAAGCTGCCCCATTCATTCTAATACAAATCTTCTCGATTTCTATAGCTGTGTTAACGAAAGTAAGTGTTCAGACAGTCCAAGTGAGCTGGGTACGGTGATGGGAATACGTCATGCTTTCCTCATGTCTCGTGGAGTCAAAATAAAAATCCGACCCTCAAATGGCAAATATATACATATATCACTTATTCGTATCTTATTATCAATATCCTTCAACAAATGAGACATTACTAAATATTTTTTTTGGGTTTGAAGTGTCATCGAATGTTGGTATAAAGATATTTAAAAGTTATCATTCCCCGTTCGATTGTGCAAAACTCGTAATCGATACATTCTAGATCGTTAAAACTTGCGCTTCAAGGCGTCCGAGGGAGGCCTATGGATTTATCAACCCCTAATCTACAAACTCACATTTTTATTGCTTCTATTTAATTTCTGAGGATGTTGCTTTTCTGTGCACCCCTACGCCATTGCACAGGTCGTCCAAAGAGATGTCCAAATATTTGAATTTTATGTAGAATTAAATTAACCATTTTATATAATGTGCGATTTGATTACACGGGTCCGATTGGAAGTCTCGCTGTTATTAAACGCTAAGAAATATTAGAAGTTTTATTCTCACACTTCCTGCTTTACATAATGTGGCTCAACTGTTCAAGGCCTGGACCTACTAACAGCGGAATTTTCGCAAGGCTTCAGCTGGTCTTCCACAATAAGCTTAAAGCGACCCATTCACAGGCAACCCACTCTCGACGAGCCAGAAAGGTGCCGTTTGTAAATCTGTAGTGATCCTTTGTGTGAATAATGAAGCAGAGGGTAACGGCGACAGATCTACAACCGACGGTCCCTATCGCCCCTGCTATCGCCAGGACATCTTTCGTGCGGTCGGCTTTTCCTGTCTCTATAGCTAATGTATTTAAGTATGCCTTGAAGTTATTCTCTTTACTATTGTTTTTTTGGTCGTCCTATTTGTTTTTTCCAAGAATTTTGCCTTCAAAAATATTTTAAAAAACTGATTGTGCCTAGAGTAGTGGCCGAATAAATTTGCTTCCTTTTTTAAATATATCCGAGGAGAGATCATTTTCCCGCTATTTTTCGAAAACAATCTTTTAGTAAGTTTAAACTTTAAAAGTTTAATCGAAGAAAATATTGAACAAAAAATATTGTTCTCATTGAAATGAGTATTTAAATGAATATTAGAAGTTCATATTTAATGATCTCAATACATGTTCACATTTAACTCCTTCATATTTCACTGTAAATTTTGAAAGTTGTCTTCAGATACTGAAAAGATTTTGCTATCTTCAAAGAAAAAACGACTACTATACTCCATTTCAGTCAAAAAGTTGTTGCACTATCAGACCAAAGGATATGGAATAAAACAATATATAGTTCTACTAAATACCTATTTTCATGCTCAAATTCTAAATATTCCATTATTAAATCATTTAAATCTGTATTCATTGGATTTGAAAATACCGAAACGAAATTCTCAATGTTTTGTTATTTTCTAAAACCAGAGCTTTATTTGTAAAAGTCATCGTAATGTTTTGCAAAAAGTGGGGCGGTAGCACTGATGAAGTAGAGCTTCCACCGATGAAGATTCCTGCCTCGATCATTTCAAACAAGTCTTTAAAAGTATTTCTTGTTAATTGCATGTCATTGGTATTCGAAAAAAATTGTCGTCTGCGGTACATCTGGTTTCCCTTCCTTAGGTTTTATCGACTCGTTTCCCAATCGCCTGGCCGAATATTAACATCAAGTCATTGATATTGATCAAGTCAGAATACGGTTTAAAACGTAAAAAAGTAGAGAATACAGCATTAATTTTTAGATCACATTTTCTGACGATTGACGATTCTTGACTTTATGAGAAACTAAAAACAAGTATATGCAGCAGCAATAATGCTGCTGAACAAAACCACATAAAATTATTTTCCGATAGGGAGCCCACACACTGTTCAAGAACGACAAATAAAATGCTCGCGTAGAGCACAGCAATAAATTAAATATTTTAACAAAAACAGTCTTCATTTATACTGATATAGTATTGTATTTATACAGTGCATCTATTCTTTACTCATTATCAAGATTACTCTAACGCGACCTGCGAATAGTAAACATTTAATAGAGGTCGCATGACGGCAGCTATGCCGTAAGCAGTGATGACTGAATGTGAGAATTCAGCCTTTATGCGCGGTGTGAAGTCATGCGGAATAACATAATCAAATATTTCTATTTTTTTGTGAAAGTCGAATCTGTTTCATTGCTTTTGGATTTTCCCCACGTTCTTGAGTTTATGTCGAAACCAATGCAACCTCTCACATTGCCATAGGTTGCTTAGTTTTCTCTCATTTTTTGTGGGCAAGTCAAGGTAATATAGAAACGACATGGGCTGGGGAGGCCAGTTTTGTTAAAGACGAAGAGAAGATATTTCTCTCCAGAACTTGGGGAAACAGGTGGGGATTTATGGACGCAGTGGGCCAAAACTCGCAGCTTCAAAATTAGGTGGACGAAAATGAAAATACCACGGTTCACTCACTTTCGGTGTACATAGAAACAAATTAATGGTGCGCCCGTTTTTATGATCCGTTGCACTGATTATTGCAATATCATCTGTTTATTCGTTTATTTTTAAACAAATGACATGGAGCTATGGACAGAGCTGTTGTACAATAAACTTTGTCATCGACACTTTCACAAAAGACACGGAAAAGTTTTATTATTCTTTTGCACATATCTATTACACAATAGTTATGTTCTTGGCCGCTTCTATTCTGCCATACCCAGCAATGAGTGGACCCACCGGGCCTGTATCCCGCTCACCGCCATCTATATCATAATTAATCGATCAGTGTCTACTTTAGACGTGCGAGTGTCATTCAGCCGGCAGTGACCTCATGTAAAAAGATCTTTTGCAAATGTAAGGTGAACGAGTAATAAACGAACACGAAATAATTTTCGATCCCCGATCCGTGCGCGCGGGCCCACTGTGCGCGGCCGCGCTGCCGCATGCGCCGTGCTGCAGAGCGCGCGCCGGTCGCCCGCCGCCTGGCCACCGGCTGGGGCGGCTGGGCCGGCGCCGCGAGCCGCGCCGCGCCGCCCACCACAGTGCTCGTCGGCGCAGCGCAGCGGGCGGAGGTTCACGGCGGCGACGCAGCAGCCGACAAAGAGCTCCGCGGCTCTGCCACCGCAGCTCCCCGAGACAGCTGGCGAACGCCTGCGCTCCAGCACGTGCCAGTCGCTGGCGCAGGTGGCGCTACTGTGCGGGCTGCGCGCGTCGTCGCGACGCCTCCGAGCCGCACGTGTCACGTCCCCCCACGTGCCCCCCACGGCGCGTTGCCCTCCTCCCTGCGCGGGATCAGGCGAGCCCCAGCGGAATCTCGTTAGCGCGCTCGTACGGCTTGGCGCTCACGTGGGGCGGCTGGGTATATATACGCGGGGGTGCCGCGCGCCCGCGTCGCGACGGAGAGAGGCCGACGTCCTGGAGGCAGCGGGGCTCCGGTAGACCTTTGGTCCTAAGGTGACGGAACCCTCGACCCTCTCGGGACCGCCCGGCTTGCCCGTCACGACCTGTCACCCCCGAGAACAGCCCTCTACTGGACCTGTTGCGGAACATGCTGGATCGTTGGGGTCGGTGGACACGGTGCAGTTGCGCGGCGTCGTGAACGCCGGCTGACGAGCGAGCGGAGCGGGAGCTGTCGCGGGTGTCGCTGGTTCCGCGGTGGGGAATGCCAGAAGCCTGGAGCCAGTGACGGTGGGCATCGCGCGAGGACCGTTGACAGCTAGCGGCGCGAGCGGCCGCCGCAGCCGGCGGGACAGGGAGCGCGGCGCCGCGATGAGCTTCGCGGGCTGGCGCGTGTTGGTGCTGGTGCTGGCGGCGTGGGTGTGCACGGCCGGGGCGCGGGCCGCGGCGGCGGCGGCCGCGGCCGGGGACTGGCGGTACGGCGGCGGCGCCGGCGGGGGCGGCGGCGGCGGCGGCGGCACGGCGGCGGCCACGGCGGCCGCGCCCTCCGGCCTGCCCGACAGCGCGGGCCCCTACGAGACGCAGGCGCTGCTCAACGTGACGTTCCTGGACCGGCGGGGCGTGTGGCGCTGGGAGGCCGCGGGCGAGCCCGGGCTGTTCGCCCGCGGGCGCGTGGGCGGCGCCGCCGGGCTGCTGGTGCCGCTGCTGGCCACGGGGCCCGGCGGGGGCGCGGCGTGCTCCCCCAACGTGACGGCCGCCCGCGGCGTGCCCCCCGGCGAGCCCTGGATCGCCCTGGTGCAGCGAGGGGGCTGCAACTACGACGTCAAGGTGGAGAACGCCTGGCTGCTCAACGCCTCCGCCGTCGTCATCTACAACAACGACGACTCGCCCGCGCTGCAGAAGATGCCGCTGGAGAAGCGTGAGTAGCCTTTGTGTTTACCTGTTGATGACGAGGAGGGACACTCTCCTCCCGTTCCATTGCTTTTGCCCCGGAGAACCAGACTACCCGTTTTGAGCGTGCGAGTTAACTAGCCTACAGAAATTGACTCGGTAGCTATTTATTTATTACCATCATTTCATACGGCTGACCGAGGGAAAGAGGGTTATATTCTTCACTGTAGGGTTTAAGTCTGTTTTCTGAACACATTCAAATCAATCAAGGGGTTACGATGAATGATAGTCCAAACAATCAATTCGTGGCTGCCAAAAAGGCTGTACTATATTATTTGCATTAATATTTAATTGTTACTCTGTACTATAATGTATGCAATAATTACTGTAGAACCGTCAAATAGTAAACGCATTTATTAAGATAATAATGAAGCTGTATTGTTTGTAGAACACGTTTCTTGTCGGTAAGGAAAATCGTGTTTAAAAAAAATCAAGCTTAATAACTGTACTAAAACGTATAAAAGTGGTTTGCAAGTCGTGAAAATTACACAGTCATAGGTTAATGTCTTGTAGAGTTATTTTTAGATTGAACCGAGTTCTGTTATTAATTTATTGTTTGTTTGGAATGCAACGTAACGAATATCACACCACCTGCCTATTAAGTCTGCCTACACAATGACATTTTGAGATGTGTGCTGCTGTCCGTGACGATGTCTCCTAATATAACTTCCAGACGGGAATCGTTAAGAATTAATCGTATGAATCACAGATTTGTTTGTTTTTTATTGAAGCGAATGTTTTTGCTTCTCTGTTTACATGCCAGTTACAAGTTATCGTTGAGAAAATAGAAGGAGCAGGAAACGATATGTTAGCTCGAATAGAAGCTTGGGTTCTTAGAGAAATAGTGGTATTAGAAATAAACCTATCTGGGAATAAATAGCATAAACACCTAGAAAATTGAATAATTGAGACGAGCAAAACTTTGATCCAAAATCTTGTTGTCCAGATTATAACATTTTCATTAAAGCAGATTATAACATTTTCATAATAGCTTATTGCTATTCTCAAAATTTTTCTCTCGCTAAATTATGGATTCGAAATGACAAAAAGAATATTATGAAAGAATCCCTAAATTGTATTGAAACAAATGTCCTGTATAGATATTTATTTTATGTTAAATTCTAAAACATCTACGACATGTATACTTTTGAGAAAGCTATCAGTTAGTGGGTAATGTTTTAATTATTCTGATTTAAGTTTTAATTGACAATTTTGAAGCTAATCAGTACAATCAATAAATAAATATAATGAACTTTATAAAAAAAATTCTTAATTTCAGTTTTGAAAAAACAGATTGCATAGAAGAAATTACAACATTATGAAATAAATACGTTATTTATTTTTTTTATAAAGTGTTCGTTATACTACAGTTGTGCGAAAACATGCGACGAGTTAAAAGATACGAAAAAACGTGAATCAAAGCTGAAATCAGAAAAACAAATCATCAAATATTACGCGAGTGCGTGAACGAGTTATAAAAGAACTTCCAAGATGCAACAAGGAAGCCAACATAATCGCTCGCCTTTTGTGTAAACTCGGTCATATTGCTCGTTCTTACACCCTGTTGACATCAGGCGGCGGCAAATTGCAGCGCCCGGGACGCAAGGACAACACGACCGGGGCAATCGAAGGGTGGGGAGCGTGTCATAATGGCACGGCGACTGCAGCGCGGCGAGGTGCGAGACGGTAGTCGGGCGAAGTGGGGGGCGAGGGGTAGTGAGGCAACGGCCCAGCGCCGCGCCGTGCCGTGCCGCGAGAGAAAGCCAGACAACCCGACCAACCAGCCGTCCGCCAGAGCAACGACAGCGCAACGCACCTCCGCCACGCCACGCCACGCCACGCCACTGTGCGCCATGCCACACCGCGCCACGCCACAGCGGGCCGCGCCGCACCGCGCCGCGCCGCTGATGAAAGTTGTTTTGTAGGAAGTCGTCATGCTCCTGACCTTGCCTGCCGATGGCCGCCGCGCCCCGCGCCCCACCGGGCAGTGCCGCAGAGACAGAGGTCGCCCTCGTACGCAAAGAGTTCCGGGTAGCCCCTCGCGACTAGACGCGAGTCGGTTCGCGATACGCCACGCGATCGTGTGTGCTTTGCCGTTGGAGGTCGCCGGAACAAAGGAGCAACGCGGGTCGGGCGCGATTATTTTGACAACAGATGATAGTCGGCGATGAGGTTCGGAAGGAAGTGCGATGAGGAACAAAGTATAAAATAGGTTGAGTTATTTACACACAAAAAGAAACGGTTATTAAACAAAACTTAAAAGCTAGCATCATCTGCACTTTTTCTTTGCAGTGTAAGTACACTGAAAGCTGCAAATTCTGTGATTTGCTGACGAAAGAAATGAGATCAGGAGATAAAAGGCTGGAACATGCTACAAATAGAATGAGACTGTTTTTGAACATTAATAAAAAACATTGACATTGTATTAGACGCAATGTGTATGCTCGGAAATGCGAATATTCAACATCAATATCTTTTTTATATATTTAGTTGATTATTTTGAAGTGTGAGATGTTAAACATCAACCAGAATTTTTGCTGTTTTTGTCAATTCTGAAAGATCAACAATACCAAAATTTTGTTTTAATTCTGGTTAAAAGTTTCGTAATAATTACCTGCCTGACTCGAATGTGTCAATGTACAGGGTTAAAACACAAAAACAAACAAAAAAACAAGCAAAAAAACAAAAAAAAACTGAAAGATAAATCTAAATTCATTTTATATTTTATTGCTTTTGTGAAAATAACTGGATATAATGCTTAATGAGCCTACGTCAATTTGATTTTACTAAGCATTTAAAATAAAAATAAACTTGATCAACTTTTAAAAAATTAAAAAAGAAAATATGCTTTATAAAAATGGGAGTTGTCGATTTGCATGGCAGTTCATCTGCTTCTAATTTCCTGTTTTCGACGTACTTTGTAAAGAGGTCGCAGTTCCTGATTATTGTTGTTTCCAATTCCTCCTGCTCTGGTAACATGTTCACACACAGTCTTGAAATTTCATTCAGTCTTATCATTGGCCTTTTTTTTTCTTTCCTACTCCCTGGAGGCCATTCGCAACTGTTGTACTATGGCAATAAATCATGTCTGATTTCCCCTCTACTTTGTTTTTCAGTGCCACATTCGGCGCGCTCTCCTGTTTCTATGTTCATAGTCTTTCTTTTACGCCCCAACTGGTTGGTACTCTCGTTATCATGAGTTTGACGCAAAGAGGTCAAATGTCTGGGTCTTATACACATGTGTATTTTTTGTGTATTTCGGATGCAAAAGTGGAACTCCACGACATGTTAGTTATTCTTATAAGTAAATTTTGTGTTATAATGCTAGAAAACTTGTAATATTTCACTTTCATGGATGAACGCCCGACACTATGAAGTACATATTGTTCCAAGTCATTTCTTAATATGTTCAGAAAATTATGTAAACATGTTGTGCTTCAGGCTACTTGGTTGAACAATAGCGAATTCTAATTCGTTTGTTTTTTTGGTAAGTCAAATAATAGTATAATGTTATGTTACAGAAAGTTGCCAGGTTGTTTACTACACACAATACAGAATGAGTGATGATGATTTATTCCAATATATAAAATATGTTCAATGATATTTTCCGAAGTCTTTGAGAAATGTACAATTTTAAAAGCATTCAGATATGGCCAATGTAATGTCGTATAAAAATATTACTATCTGCAGGGAAACCGAAAATCTTAAAACTAAAGCTATGTTTTTCAATTAAAAAGATCGTTTCAGTCGTATCTTCATCATTAGTACTTCAAAAAGCAAAAGAAAAGTGTTGGCAATGTAAATGTACCTTGTCGGTGACGTCGTATCCCTTGCATTGCCGCTCCAAATTGTCTATAGTTAAGCTCTTACCACTGTGACAAAGATGATTTCTTTTAGCTGTGATAGGTTCTGAAATTCCCATTAGGCTTTCCACTAGATTTGGGCCAGGTTTACCAAATTCCAACTAGGTTTTTGCTAATTCGCAAAGTAGTTTGTATAGAGTCAATATAAGACGATTTTCCCCCTCGGTCTTTTATCCAGCCAATAGCCGGTTACCCTTTCCGTCCCGATGGGACGTCACCAATACACTTGCTGGACACCAATACACTTGCGAGCTCCTCTGATCTGGGGTCAGCAGAACGCGAACCCTTCCGCGGCAACACATACAGGAGAGATAAGGGACAAACACGCCCACGGCGGGACTCAAACCCGCGACCCTTCGGACTGAAGGTTGAGTCGGCAGACGCTGTTAGCCACCTCGGCCATCCAGGTCTGCCAAAATAAGATTAATTCTTCAAAAGTAATTGGGTATCCAATACGTGTTCGTCGGTTCAGGAAGAGGGGTTGGTCTATCATTCGAGACAAGTGCAATGTCATTGTGATTGATCTACTGGTGCGAACTTATCACTTTTTTTTTCTTCGAATACTCTCGGAACATTCTAAGAGAATCATAGAAGTGAAGGTGAAGTGCTACCTAAAACGCGATTCGATGGGGGTGGATGTTAAAGGCACTCTCAGACGCTATAAGCAGTTGATTGATTCCTCTTGGGAGGATGAATGGAGTGGCGCATTTTTTAGATTCTGAAATACTTCAGAAAAATTTTTGTTGGGGAGGGGGTCCACATACACGTTGAATTACTAGTTTACCTTTTCGGCATATCACGAATCATTAAGACCTAATTCCTTTGATTTACAATAATTGTATCCAGTTTTTTAATGAAATAAATATATTTTATAAACTTGCACAGTACAAATAAAAGAATTAACATGAAAATATCCAGCAGATGCGCCATTATGTATAATATGGGACAGCAATACAACCTCTTGAAAACAATTTTAATGCATTACCCATTTTCGTGAGGGTTTTAATTCTAAATATAAAGATAAATTTCAAATACTTTACCGAGAACGCTGTTTTATAAAATATAGTTAATTAACTATTAGTATACAAATTAAGAGTGTTGAAATTTTGAAGAAAATTCAAATTGAACATGATTGAAGGATTTGGACATAAATTCTGGCTTATCGATCTATCCTACTACTGGAGACCGCTACTTAAACAAATCAATAGGGCAATTCTGAACTCAATGAAACGCAAAATTGACAAACTGAAAATGAAATTCTATTATCTTGACTCATATTTTGAATCTCCACAATTTTACTCTACCAAACTGTGCCGCTTTTTCTTGCCTAATGCATAGTATTGACCATGTATTAGGCAACCAATGGTCTTAAATAGAACACCCAAGGGGTTGTGAATTCTGCATATTTATTTCCAAAAACTAAAGAAAGTTTGCGAACATTTAAGCACTGACGTCTCGCAACGGTTGGTGGAGTCCGGAAGCGAGCAGATACGAGGGCAAGGAGTTGCGTCCAAACCATTAGATAGCGCCCTCGGCCGTTATAGCTAAAGTTATCGTTGAATGTGTCTTGAAGTACGGTGAAAGAATACAACGTTCTAGAACGCTGATGCAAATACATAATCAGAGAATGTACTGACGGAAATATATGCTCGTAATATTCGTTCATCGGGGGAGGTTGCTCAATGCATCAACTATGTCACTACAGTGACTCTGACCGGGAGGTCCTAGGTTCAAGTCCCGACAGCGGCAGGTTCTCGACACTAGCTTGTCAGCTAGGTCGCATTTAGTCGCTGTCTGGAGGAGAATTCTAGCGGCCGGCTGCTCTGATCCGAAGTTTTCCGTGGTTTCTTTGATCAACATCAGGCGAATGCCGGAGCAGTACCCTAACAAATGGGCCACGGACCGCGCACGATCTTTCCTTCCTTTTCCTTGTCCTATCCTCATACCTTACTCACATGTACTTACATACACTACACCACCACACATCCCGGGAGACCAGTTGGGAGCTTAGAGATTGTCCCGGCTGGGGCGGTGCCCCGCTGGTGGGAGATACCTGGTTGAGGATAACCCCGCTAGTCAACGGTAGGTCGGCGCCGGATCTCTCCATCCAGCGTGGGAAAATCACTGCCACCTCACGATGAAAAATATGCACTACACTTACGGGACTAATAGCCTCCGTAGTTTACGCGCCCGGAATCACTAACAACCAATCAATTAATTTTCGTTACTTGTTTAGTGGTGAAACGTGTAGCAATTCCCCTTTCCTAGATTTGCATAGCACTTACGTGTTAGTTGATAATTGAGAAGAATCGTAGCAAGGGGTGGAATAAAAAACAGGATGTGCTGGATGCAATAAAATATTACCTTAAAATGTACAGAAATTATTTTAATTATTAAGAACTTCGAGAGAGAAATTTCACTCAACTTTTCGATATTCATTAACATTTTTCCGTCATCTTCGACTTTTGGTTGTCAATATTCTCTTCGCCGCCGTCATAAACTCTCTTCTTGCGATTTATTTTCCTGCTGTTGACGCTACTATTTATTTTTCTACAGCTGCAGTTTGCGTTCTCGCTTTCAACTTAGTTGTCGCGGGCAGTTTCTTGTTATTACTCTACAACTAGTGTTCTTTGTTTTCCCGAACCATTCAGGCAAATGGTAGAGTAGATTGTCAAATTTGCCGTGAATTGACCTCCTTTCAAATCGTGCCATAACGGCAGGCACCGGGCGTAAATCTGGTCGTCTCAGTTTTATTGCTTGTGTGATAAGCGCCAGCTGCAATTAGATGAGCTTACGATCGACACCGTTCGTTCGATGCTGTGCGGCGAGGTATCTCATTCAGCGCTGCTATGTCAACGGGGGTTTCGTATGCTGTGCGTCTACCATATTGTATTATTCACTTCAGCCTCTCTTGAGAATCTACTTCTTGCGAGTATTTTACAGCTCTCGCATCCCAATCTCTATACTCCCATATCATTCCTTTCTCTTCTTGATTACTTCTTTGCGTATCTTCAATAACCTAATTCTGCCATTCCTCACTGAGTCTTTTTTCTCGGGAGAAAACCTTTTTGGGCCATCTGCCATAATCACGTGACCAAACTATTGGCCAACAGAGAATGTCTGTCCTAAATATTCAGGTCATTGGTTATTGATGGGGGAGACTGAGCCAATCAAATGTTACTACTGGGGTTGCCCTACACAAACATCAAGCTCGAGGCGGAAATCAAATCCACGAATACACTCTTCAAACTGACGTAGTTATGGTGCTCCCGGCTTGCGGACCATTCACAATGAAAACATTAATGTAGATGTGACGACATAAAATAGTAGATTGACGTGCATTTGAATATTCATTACAATCTTTAACGTAAACGTGAAGACAGCCTCTTATTTTAAATAACATATTGATATAATAGATGTACTATTGAGAATATCTTTTAAACATATGTACGTAAGTAAATAAATTGATGCGATCATGCTATGGCAATAAAATGGTATGCGATGAATGATTATATGCGATGATGTGAGTTTCAAGAGCAATGAGGTCAATTTACGCTCTTACGAACTATATTGGCTTCTGCCTAACGAAAACCAGATGTTCTTTTAATGTTATGGTACGCATAGTGTGTTGTTTCGAACGCAGTTATCTTAAACATGAAAGCTGTCTGAACTATCACGTCTTCGTTTTATGTTTTATGTTAATGCTCCCACGCTTAGGTCTGAATGGATCTGTCGAACAAAATGGCACCAAGCTTTTACCTGCATCTTACATTTATTTTTCCACTTTATCGTGAATGGGTTTTTAGTAACTGCAGCTTCTTGTTTTTTTCGGTGCATTTTATATTGTATGTATTAATGGAATTACTTTTACCTGCATCACTTTACAGTAGATATCATGATACTCTATTTTGGCAAAAGAAGTGGTCTTTCACACTAAATTTCGTTCAGCTGCCCGGAAAACTACTTGATGGGTAAAAAGTACACTCTCTAATTGGATAATATAGAACATTTCTAATAGTTGCAGGAATTTGTGATGCTGCATGATGAAGTACAAAAATGAAGCCATATAATTCAGGTGTATTTTGCTCACCTCACACTCACAAATCAGTCGTAACGTATCAAATTCCGATAGTCTTGGTAAATAAAGCTGACAGTATTGGTAAAGGGGTTCGTAAATTAGAACAGAAGTATAATGAGTACCTCCCAACTTAATGATCTGTCCATTTTGGAAATGTTTTAAGTATGGTTCCAACTTCATATTTCTACTATTGATTCAAATCAAAAGTAAAGCATTTGGTTCTAATTATTATGAATGAGGTAGATTTGTACCTATAACGATGCAATAAATGCGATGATAGTCTACTTCGATGCGAGAAATATGTTAAATCTAACGTAGTATATAATTTTAATATTTTCTTGCCAGAAAACTTTCTCAAGTCCATGTAAAGGATTTTGTAATTGGAGAATGAGATAACAAATATTTCAAACATCAAAAACCCACGTGGACACTAGTGACTAGGGTTGCCAACAATGTTCATGTAAAAGGGAGAACACTTGATAAGGAAAAAAACAACCAAAAACCGCATCAAGACATTTCTTTTTTTTTAATATTAAATTTAAAATATCATCGTCTCTAATTCTTTCTTCTCTCCATTTGCGATTCAAGTGAAAAGCTTGGTTCACAAAATTCAGATGTTGATCTGAGTGTCTCATTTTTATTTTTAGTCGCTTGACAGAGATGCTAACGTGCATGCGTGGGTCGGCGTTCAGAGAAAAGGATATTCATGATTTGTATTCAAAATTAAACAATAAACATTTAACGTAGCAAATGTTAGTCATGTGTTAAAATAAATTAGAACATGTTGAAATTTACCAAAAGGAGGTCATTTAAAATGCAAAGAAGGACGAGAGGACAATTGACGTCAATAGAGGATTGTCCTCCAAAATAGAGGACGGTTGGCAACCCTGCTAGTGACTTTATTAGTTTATTCCAGTTGCATCTGCAATTGTGTATTATTGTGTGTGCTGGAATATCAGTAATGGAGTAATAATGGTTTGCAGAATGTTCTGACAGAGCTCGCATTTCGACTTGCGTAAATTCACATGATATCGCACTCGGAACCCTCTTCACAACGTATAACTGTTATCTAGCGGGTTCACAGGGGGCCTTGTGATAATCAGACTCTTCAAACCCTTTATTTACTTTAGAGATCAAATGTCACTTCGAAGGGGACACGAGGATAAGATTTACCTCTCATCCACTGCAACTGTAACTGTGTCGTCAGTGTTGCATCTTACATTTTGATATATTTCACAAATTCGGTATTGTCTCCACTGAGTATTTTTCGTTCACATGGCTATGGGACATATTATGTTTTAAGACGAAATAAAATTAAATGTTGGGAGTTATTGTCGAAGTGAAGTATGAATTACTCTTGGTCTAACTGCTATTGCGGTTTTACTAGTTTAATTGTCAACATACTAATAGACATTAATTATTCATTATTAATTATTCAAAATTTATCACTTCCTTTCAATTTATGATGTAAAAATGGGTAGATTAAGAAAAGTATGTGACAAATGCTTTTAAGGTATTGCGTCGTTTACATAGACGCCACCAATCACAATGCTGAAACACTCATGCACAATTTGGGAGTTTCGCAGCTCAGAATTCATCGCTTAACGTGGTTTGTCTAGAACTATGTACGTCTTCAGTCAATAGATAACATTATGGCTAAATGCGAAGTACTTTAGGTGTACATGAGTAGGTCAATCCTATTTACGTGCTAAACGGACCGTAGAAGTTATGTCACTTTCTCCGTGGGTGAAATAATTACTCGTAACATCGAAACAGTTAAGGCTTGTTGAGAGTTCTCTTAGTAATTCTATTTATTCCAAAGGCATAAAGAGCACACTGCTATACTTCGATTTTTTAACGTTTCGTTTCAAGGTCAAGTGCGAAAAAGTGAGAGGGAAGTCAGACTCCAAAAGGGAGATGCAACGTCATTACAGCTCCCTCTTTTTCGGCTCCCTGTTGAAGTCTGCCTTCTCTCTGCGTATTTCGTCCGTGACTTTGAGACGCCACGTTAAAAAATCGAAGTATACGTTCAAATTCCTAGCATTTGTAAATACCGTAAACCTAAATTTCTTATGGAATATCTTGGCCCCGTGTAGGAAATACCTATTGAAATTTAGATTGAAAAATGTGCCAGCATTAGAACTTTACTGTAACTATTATTTCATTCAAATACATCTATTTAATGGTCTTTGTAATCATTGGCCACAGATATCATAGTTTTAACTCAATTTCAAATCGATTTTTGAATAGGTCATATTACTGAATTCGTACATTTTTTGACGTGACAATTAAAATGTCTCAGTTATTTAAATTTACTTAATATTATTTGTTTAGGCATAGTATTGATGTTCGTTCAGAAAATTGTATTTATTTATTTCATAGTTTTACATTGTTAAAAAAACAACTTTATGTTGCCCCAAAATTCTAATGCTTTATGTAATTTTAATTTTATTTTTATACTTGTCCCGATCTTCATAATACTTATGTTAAATTCTCTCTTTTAAAAGGCCATAAATTTCTCTCAACCAGCTGTCTTTACGTCCTCCCCTTTTCTAACTGCCCACAGGAAATCACTCAAAATAATTTTTGGAATTATATTTCGTTGCATTCTTATAAGATGTTCAAACCATTGTAATTGAGTATATTGAATAGTTTATAAAATTGTATGTAGTCCTTTATCCATTTTTTAAACATTTATTTTATTTAATTTTGATACCCTGGATGACCTTAAAACTTCATTTTTCTTTAATTTACAAGTATCTGATCCATATAAAACAGTACTTTTTCCAGTAGATTTATATATCCTTAATTTAGTTTATTTTGTTATACGTTTGTTTATTTATTTAGCATTGATGTTGATCTTCCTTTGTTTATTCTATGTCCTATATCAACTTCTTGATTTCCATTCTTTATTATTTCTACTCCCAAATATTTAAATTCTGAACAACATCCAATTTTTCCTTTTCCACACTGTAAAATTCTTTCGTACAGTAATTTTAAATAGATTAAAATTTCCCTCCAAAATTTATTGATGTTTTAATTTTAAGTTCAGTTACTTAACGTAAGGGGGAAAAAGAGTGTGTGACGCCTGAGGGACAAGTACAACCTGCACCCTTTTTCGTGATTTTCAGAATCCCCACCCACTGTTTTACTACTGAATTGTCAATAAAGGTACCAACGAGAGTGGTTGGGAACATTTGAAAACTCGAAATGTTTGCTTTTAAGCAATAGAAAACTTATTTGCTTCGGCAAACGAACTATGGAATGGATTTTACAATGTTATTGACGAAATAACGGTGGCCCCACTTAACTCCTCTCGCAGCTAACAATTAAAGAGTTCTACCAAATTTACGCCTGAACGTGCGCATTTGAAATCAATTGCCTGGGTCGGTGCCAGATAGTCCTAACCATCTTTTGTAAAATGTTTGTCATAAAGATGAAAATCAAAGTTATTTTTGTAAGTATAGACCTGTCGTCTTAGTTTGTTTACACTTCTTACTATTTTCTAAACACTGTAGTTCCATGAACAGGTTTGAGTCTAGTTTCGATTTTAATGTTTTGTTTTGTGGGTTTTCTTTAGACATTATTAAGATTATTATTTTCAACTTTTTTAAATCAAAGTTTGCACTATCTTTTCAATTGTGTTCAATTGTCCCCCAATCTTTTCAATTGTGCAGTTTACACATTTCGATTACTCGCTTCACGAAGTAGTATTTCTTTGTGAGAACTCACGACGCGGCATGCAGGCCCAGAGTGCTAAGGTTGCACTGCTGGGAGATGCGCAACGTTATCCTCCTCTTCGTGAATCACAGGCTTCCTGCGTGGTACAATACCCTCTACTCTGGTATTGCATGCTCTTGGGGAGACCTCATCAGCGCGAGACGGCGCGCTTCGTTGTCTTCAAACGACGCCGTCACCGTTTCCCCTCCACCACGTCCCGTCCCTCCCCCCCCCCCCCCCCCCCCGTCCCCCCCCCCCCCCCCCCCCCTCCCCGCGTTCTGCTTGTCGGAGCATTCGTCGCGTGTTTATCTGGAGATCCAGCTCCGCGCAGTCGTTTCGCCCGACGAAGTTGAATGTTTGCAACTCTCTGCCTTGGGAGCGGAAGGCGGAGTTAACCGGAAGTTAATGCTCTCTGGGACTGAAATTCTATTTTCAGCGTTTCTTTTTTCGAGTGAGGTAGTTCAATATTTTAGTGTGTCGAGTTACTCGGGACATTTCACTGGCGTGTTGCGAGTGGGATGCAAGCTTTTGTTAGCTCGAGTCCTGCACTGTTTGAGATGCTGGTGCAGAAGCCTTGTAATTCTGGATTTTCCTCTTTTCCTTAGTGATTGCTTCGATCGAGACTTCCTTGGTGCAACTGCGTATTGGATTGTTATATTGAATAGTTTGCGGGTTCTAACCCTGTCTAAATTATGGTTTAGGCGAAAATTCATCTTACGCTACCCTTTGGAAGGGAAGTAAAGAATGTCCCATTTAGCATATTTACATATAATAAAAGATAGTAAAATGTTAATGTTGCCTCTGAACATATTCTTAAACCGGCGCTCACGAATCTCACGCCAGTCGTTCACTACGAAAAGGCATTGTGGGGTTAGACCAGTTCCCAATCATATCATCGTATCCTCGGGCGTCACTCCGCCCTGATATTTTCCATACATCCAATACTTTACTTACATTTTCATCCGTAACTGAGGGTAGTTTCAATGTATCGTATTTTAATGGAATTTAAACTGTGAAATGATAGCCCTGTGTACACAAACATCATTTGGCGTCCTTCATTAATCATAAAGTAAGAAATGAATGGGAAAGGAATGTTCTGGTGATAATTTCGAACTGGCGGGAAGATGTAGGAATTCGATTTCTCCGCGAGTCTGCGTTTTCATAGTTACCTTCATAGCTACGAAGAGGGCCAGTTAACATAATGTTTGCTATCTCTGCTCTTACGGGCGCCACCTTCTATGTGCCAACCGTGTTTTTAAAGTTTATTCTCAGAGTATATTTTTGAATTCATGCGAGACTTACGAGCTTAGACTCAACTTGACATTTTTAAATTTAACACGTGCGCCGGTTAACTTCTATAAAAATGTCGTGGCACTAATTAAAATTCCGTGGAGGTTCACACTTCTTTGAAAGCCCTCACAAAGTTTACATGCCGTTAGATACGATATTTAGTAGCAACGTGAAAAACTTCGTAAACAAATTAATGAATGAAATAGGAAATGAAGAACATTTATGATTAACTTTCTGTACGAGATTATGAATTTATTCAAATTCTCCTCACTGCAGTGCCTCTAACCGGGAGAGCCTAGGGTTCGAATTCCGATGGTGGCTGGATTTTCGACACTAGCTTGTCAACAAGGTCGAATTCAGCTGCTGTCTGGTGGAGAATTCTAGTGGCTAGCTGCTCTGATCGGTAGTTTTCTGTTTTTTCCGACCAACACGAGGCGAATACCGAAGCCTTACCCTAACAAACGGGTCACGGACCGCGAGGGATCTTTCCTTCCTCTTCCTTTCCCAATCTCCACACCTTACTTGCACACACTTACCTGCACTACAATACCACATATGCCAGGAGACCAGTCGGGACCTTAGAGGTTGACTCGGATGGGGTGGTGCCACGCTGGTGGGAGATACCTGGTTGGGGAAAATCCCCGTAAGCACACTAGGTCGCTATCAGCGGTCGCTATCAGCGATCTCGCTATCAGCGGGGGATGATCACAGCCACCTCCCGCGATTAAAACGTTCACTACACTTACGGGACTAATGACCTTAAAACCACTAACCAATCAATGAATCAATAAAACCCCGAGCGGGTTATTCGCATAGGAACTCCCAGTACTTAAAGATTGTGTAAAGATATCGAAGCAACGCATTTCCTGATCTGAGAAGAGACATTCAACTAGCCACTAGTTACTTTGAAGAGAGATGCGTATCTCACAGCTTATGAGATTCTCTCTCACATGTCAGTGTTCGGGAAATGGCCTCCGCATGCGTTGCAAAACGAGTCAGGCGCACAGTTATGCCTACAGAGAGCGTGTGCGGATAGCTGTAATATTAATTTTGCGCGCAGGTGCTTCCGGCTGGATCGACAAACATTTCTCAGTGGATTCAGTACGCGAGGAGAACCTCTAAAATTCTGGGCGTTCCCGATACTTGAAGTTGCTTTTATTATACGTTAACCGGGACCGGTTTATCGTAATGGCGCATGTGACACCTCCCATGTCCTGCTCTTCAAAGGGCCCTTGTTGATTGTTTCTACAAAAATACCTTTTCATCTTATCTTTTCCGTGTGTGGCCAACGCTAGCATCTAAACCCATCCAGACAATTTTCTCCAAAGTTCAAATTTTCCGATTGAGGTGTACAAACTCCAAACTCTGCACGTTTGATACGGAAATTTCCAATTTGGGATGTACTTTACATGGAGCTTTAAACAATTTTCACAATTTTCTCAAAATTGGCTTCAAAACTTTTTATTAGACTTTTTGAGTTACTAGAGTAACTCAAAAGTTAAAAAATGGCACAGGTCTAATTTTCATTGAAATCTCTAAATTTTTGAAAATTGCATATGTTCAAAATTTTTTCTGTGTCATCCTAAAAGTTAATATTAAAGAGAGAGATTTTTCATTAATGAAATCTGTTCTTCAAAGATCTTGAAATAAGGTCATGTATAATTTTTCAAATATCTTACTAGTTTTCGCATAATTTTGCAGGAAATATAGGCAATTAAAAAATTATTTTCTCTGAAACGGCTCCAATAATTTACTTTAATTTTTATCCTCAGATCAGTAGACGTTTAAACTACAGCGTTGGTTCTATTTTCGGCAAACTCTGAATTTTCGAAAATTGCAAACAAAATATGCTTTAGTACAATATTGATGATAAAAATTTGCTCCTCAATGAAATCTTTAAACTGATTTTTAAATAAGGTCATCTTCAATTTTTCGAAAATATGTGTAATTTTTGCGTAATTTTTACTTGAAGACAAGAAAATTTATAATTTCTTCTTAAAAGAGTCTCCAACAATTTCCTTTGATTATTTTTCGGATAGAGGACATGACAAACATGACACTTAGAAAATGGGGCAGGTTCCATTTTTGGCGAATCCTTTATTTTGCAGGTTCATATAATATTATACTGTGTAGCGGTTACAAATAATGCGAGAAAATATTTTCCGTTGTGGCGCTAGGAGTTCAGGCTACGGGTCCCTTATAATCAGGGTCGGATAACGCTTTCAAGTGCTCCCTGAGTATTCAGTAAAAATATTCTCTATATATTCAATATAAATCATCTCAAGGCGAATACGAGTAGAAATATTCATACTATGGAATAGTTATTAGATTCAGAAAATGAAATTCTAATAATGGTGTGTTAACAGGTTTTTTGTTTTTGTTTTTCGCATGGCACAATTTTGTTGTGTTCATTATTTCCTTTGAAACTCTCAACGTTGACTTTTCCTTGCTGATTGTTTGTGGGGACGTGCTGCGTCGTATCGTGAAATGTCATTTGTCCCGCTACCGCCAGGGTTCATTTGCATACCTCGCTTTTCCACATCGCCGTAATCTACTACCGTTGTTCGGACGCGTTACTCACCTTCCGGTAGTCTTTCAGCCCTTGCGCGCCTTCCTCGGAGTTTCCTTGTTCTCGAAGCTCGCGTTTTCTCCTTACTTCGCCCTCGCCCTTGCCCTCAGGCCACGACCTCGTTCACACAAACTCACGTTTTTAGTGAGGACGCTACGCAGATATGACTGCACACATTGTTAATCCCATTCAGTTTGAAATGCGAACGTTTATGTCAATGATTTTGAAGACAATTTCTACTATTTATCAATGACAGTACCGTACACCCACCATGGAAGTAAGCATTCATGCAATACTCCAAAAGAAATTTGTTAAATTCGTCATTGTTGTATATGCTCTCCTGATATGTACATTGTCGCCGGCTGTAAAATAACTAACTGGATAATTATTTCGCAGATTGTAAAAATAATGGTTAATATTAAATTCAATATTCGAAAAATTCTTAGTTTTCTGTGAACGAGAGGTGTATTGGCAAAACTTCCACATCATTCACACATAAGTTAGAGAGCACCTTACGAAAAGTTATGAAGAATTCAGAGCATCATGAAAACGTAAGTTCTTATTAAAATGATTAGAGCTGTAAACTTGTTTCCCACTCTTAACGTGGAACTCGATCGCGTCACTAACCAAACAACTTCTTCCTGATCGAAACCCAGAAAAATCGGCTGTTTTCGTCCATAGATCGATTGTACGAGAAGAAATCTTCCAGCAAAAGTCATGCTCATTAGCCAATGATGTACGTGGAATTAAATGACTTTAGATCATCAGTTTTAGATGTAAACGACAGATTACATGTACACGATATACTTGCACGTGAACAACTTATCAGTGTCACCCGTCGACATTAGAAGTTTAACTGGACCATCCTCTAGCTCTACCTAGGGGTTTTTTCTTCGAAAGAAAGAGAGAAAGAAAGAGGAAAAGAAGGAAAGAAAGAAAGAGGAAAAGAAGGAAAGAAAGAAAGAGGAAAAGAAGGAAAGAAAGAAAGAGGAAAAGAAGGAAAGAAAGAAAGAGGAAAAGAAGGAAAGAAAGAAAGAGGAAAAGAAGGAAAGAAAGAAAGAGGAAAAGAAGGAAAGAAAGAAAGAGGAAAAGAAGGAAAGAAAGAAAGAGGAAAAGAAGGAAAGAAAGAAAGAGGAAAAGAAGGAAAGAAAGAAAGAGGAAAAGAAGGAAAGAAAGAAAGAGGAAAAGAAGGAAAGAAAGAAAGAGGAAAAGAAGGAGGGAAAGAAAGAGGAAAAGAAGGAAAGAAAGAAAGAGGAAAAGAAGGAAAGAAAGAGGAAAAGAAGGAAAGAAAGAGGAAAAGAAGGAAAGAAAGAGGAAAAGAAGGAAAGAAAGAGGAAAAGAAGGAAAGAAAGAAAGAAAGAAAGAGGAAAAGAAGGAAAGAAGGAAAGAAAGAGAAAGAAAGAGGGAAAGAAGGAAAGAAGGAAAGAAAGAAAGAAAGAGGAAAAGAAGGAAAGAAGGAAAGAAAGAAAGAAAGAGGAAAAGAAGGAAAGAAGGAAAGAAAGAAAGAAAGAGGAAAAGAGGGAAAGAAGGAAAGAAAGAAAGAAAGAGGAAAGGAAGGAAAGAAGGAAAGAAAGAAAGAGGAAAAGAAGGAAAGAAAGAAAGAGGAAAAGAAGGAAAGAAGGAAAGAAAGAAAGAGGAAAAGAAGGAAAGAAGGAAAGAAAGAAAGAGGAAAAGAAAGAAAGAAAGGAGGAAAATAAAGAAAGAAGAAAGGAACGCGCAGTTGGTTTCTCGCGCATCGCGTCCTCCGGTGCCCAGGGCTGGCGTGCGAGCGCAGCGCTCGTGCCGTTGGCCGCTCCCACGTCCCTACCCCGCCCCCGCCCCCGCCCCCGCCCCGCCACGGACGACCCACGCCACCCCGCGCCGCCTTCGCGCCCCGGTTCCCCACGACGCGCCTCGGAGAGGGGAATGCGTAGGCAGCGCGGGCAGCCTGTTGCCAGCCTCTGGGAAGCTACACCACTTTACCAAAACACAAATAGCTCTGAGTTCTTCCTTTTCAAATTCTTTGTCTCATTCTTCTCCTTCTTCGTCTTCTTTCCTCTTCATTACAGATATTCATTACCAACAATATAATCAGAATTTTCTTGTTCTCCTCTTTGTTTCTTCTCCTGCCTCTTTTTTTTTCTTCTCTTTTGTGATCTCCTCCCTCGTTCTTCCAATACGATCTCCACCTTTTCATTTTCACCTTTTCTATTTCATCTCCTTCTTTTTCTTCTCCTTCATTTTCATAATTTCTTCCTTCTTTTTCTCCTTCATCCCTTTCTTCTTCTGTCTTCCTTCTTACCCGCCTCCTTTCCCTAATCATTCTCTTCTTCTCATTCTTCTTGGACTTGAGGTATAAAGCTGTTAACTATTCAAATGACCAATGATAACGAATTTTATAAAATAATAAGTGTCGTAGATAATAAAAATAGTAATTTGATTAAGTGGTATTTTTTATTTAATATATTAACCACAGATTTTAATGTGAACATATAAAAATAATATTCTGAGAGCTGCGACACATAACTATTCCTTAATAAGGCTTGGTAAGATAAATAGATCTAGATAATAGGTTTTATTTTAGGCAACATCAACGTCATTGTTATGAGCGACGGCAAATAGTTACAGTAGCCACTGCCCGCGAGTTAGTATATGGATGATTCATTTGATAAAGTATGCAGATTTTTATACTCGGAGTTCGTATAGTTTTGATGAAACCAAATGAAATTGTAAAATGATAAATTGATATAAATAATTGATAAATGAAATTGTATAAATGCAATAACGTTTCCTAACGTAAAAGTTCGGAACCAAAATTATGAATATAGTCAATACTGCATGACGTACGTGCAAATGCAATGCCATTGTAGCAGGCAGTCTTTGCTGGCCCAATGCGATCTCTGTGTCGCGAATGACGCGGAATGGGAAGACATCGTGCTTAATTGTGACATTTGTTTAAATGTGGGCGATTTCCAGTTGGTGCCGAAAGGCAACAAGTAGCGCTGTGCTTTGTTTCGCTCTCGTGTTAAATCTGTTTCATTCAACATAGGAACAAAGCTCCGTTGAGTTTGTTGATTCGAGGTGATGCGTAGTTTTACATAGGATGTTCAAATTTCGACTCATAAACATAGAATTAATTTCATCATTGTTACGCAACCTTAAAACATTTCCGTGTTTTTTAAAATTCTTTTTGACGTAAATATTTCTTTGTTTTATTGGAAATTTTGTGCCGTTTGAATTCAAAACCTCGAGATCGACCATGACAATTTAAGACCAAGGATCTGCAATGCTTATAATAAAATTTATTAATCTGTAAAACAATGTACAATTTTCAGTTTCAAAATGCAAGTATTATAGTTTAAAATTGAGCAAATATTTTGAGAAAGTTAGCATTTTTAACATTTTTTTGTTAAAAAAACATCATATGAATGTTAGATATTCGCGTGATGAAGTTGAATTGTCATAATCTTCAGTGCATACGAATAATGTCACATCTCAAAAATCGTAATTTTTTAATAAATATTTTGAAAATATTACATATTTGCTAGGAGAAATTTCATGAAAATGGTTTACAAGACGACCGGTATTTAAAGTAAAACCATAATAAACGGCTCGCTCAGATTAAAACTTCTGAAAATATGACGATTTTAAGAAGTCACTTTACTAGTGCATCGACCCTGGCGTCTTATCACTGATTCTTAAAGTGATTATCCCGCAAGTAATTAAACCCCAGGCAAATCTGCACATTTAAAAGAAGTTTCAAACTAATCGCTTTTCTGCTTGGAAGAGATGAATTATTGTGTACTTCCATACATCTTCCTATTGTCACTATTCAAAAGTATTTTGCCAACAAAGAATAAGTTATTATATTCTTATAATTTATTTATAGTATTACAAAACGTAAGATCGCCGCATAGGAAAGGATATTAATAATTAGAGAACGGATTTCTATGATTTTGCAGATTTTTGTCTGTTGCTTCAGGGCATAGCTAAGTGAAATTTCTTGACTTTTGATTAGAACTAGATGATATGTAGATTAATATGTTAGTGAATATTTGGCCAATTTTTCCTGTTGGTGCATATCCTTGTAATTATAGGCACATATTTTGCATATTTCTTTAAAATAGAGACTTATCTCTGAAACGTTTCAACTTCTCTTACGATCTATTTACTATTATACTGCTTATTATATTGCCTCTCCACCTCTCCTCTTCACTCGACCCTCCGTTCCTCCTGTTCATTCGCCTCTCCGCCCCTCCTCCTCACTCGCCTCCCCCGTCGGCCGCTCTGCCTCTGGCCGGCGACCACGCGCGCCGTAAAGTGCCCCGCTGAACGGCTTTGATGTCGAAAGAACTTTTTATCACCGGCGTCGGAGCAGGGGGTCAAATTCAATTTACCCGTGGACCGTGAACTAATATGCTGAACTCCTCCTCCCCCCTCCTTTCTCCTTGACGCGCGTTCAACTCTTGCTTTATTTTTAGCGCGCCGACAGTCAACAACAATTGTTCCAAGTCCGCTGGGGACGTTATCCCTGCATTCTGTCCTATTCGTGTTGCCAGGCCGGTTCCGCTTGTAGAGGCTGCGGCGGTGCCGAGGCTCGCGGTTCCTTTGTTTTTCTTGCGCCTTCGGATTAGTGGCGCCCAGCGCTGCGGCGCGGCGCGGCAGGCGGGCGCGTGGGAGAAGCCGTTCGGCGCCAGGAGGCCTGGCGCTACGCAAGGAGCGGAGCGGGGGACAACGCCGAATGAGCGACACCCAGCGTGGCGATACTTCCTTATTTCACGGCACTTAATAAAACGCTTCCGGTTCGAGTTTCTACCTGTTTTTACGACGGTTGTTTTGGTCGTGTTACTGCAATTTTTCGATGTTGTTTGCTGGAATAAGTGTAAAAAAAACTAACAGATTGTATGAAAATATTTTTAGAACGTTAAAATGAAGTTCATAGTTACAATTTTTTTCGGATTCAGGAAAATTGATAAAGGAAAATAATTATGACTGAAATATTGTAATATATCAGTTGGGGAATTGTAATTTCTTGAAAATGAATAATTTACGTTTTTTGGAAATTTTTTTTTTGTGTGTGTATAAATTTGATGAAATTTCATATCACGAAATGGTGGCCCTTATTTAGCTGCACACTAACAACAGGCGCTCAGATAGGCGTTAACTTGGTTGTCCGAACTGTGATTAAAAACTCCCCTGGAGGCTTCGTTGAAAACGATGGATCACAGTTAATTCGATAATTGCCGCTATTTATAGCTCATTTTACCATATTAAGTTTTCATAAATTTTCTGTAGGCTTTCAAGACTATAAAATATGAATTAGATTATAGGGTAATCCAGCTTCTGAACGTAAACTAGGTTAAAAGCAAAACGAAGCTTTAAAGCTTAGTTTCTGCACCATTTCTCGATAACAATGTTCCGGATGGTTGCCATACGGCAATGCTCGAAAATAAACAGTGAAACGTGGTCAGGCACGCATTTCCTTATTTCCTATTCGCTACTAAATCTGTTTCGAATTATCTCACCTTTTAAATAAGATAGGGCAGCGAAAAAGATCATCGCAAAAGAGCTGTAACTGCCGAAAAAAGAATAAATAAGATGAGGAATAGTGAGAGGTAATACAAGGCGTGACAGATATAATTACGGGTGTTCTAGTCAAACTGCAAGTGGTGGAAAATAAGAAATTTGTTTTGCAAACAATGCTCAGTCATGCACATTTTCAGTGAATGTAATAGGATGAAAATGTACCGCAGAAAGCAGTCTTAAAAAGCGACTTTGAACAAGACGTTTGGTGCAATGCATTCAGATTAATTGGACTTTATATAATTCGAAGAAAATTTGGTTCTTCTTGAAATTCTAGTTCACACCGTTGATAACATTTTGTTTGATATGGTGAAATTCTTGTTTTTTAGATGTTGTGAATCTAAAATTCGGATCATTCAAACCAGGATCTTATTTGTTTTCAAAGAAAAGAACAAATAATACTGAATTTTCAAAAAGTACCAACCAGAAAATTAATTTAACTCAATGATACAGCTCTTGACTGAAGAGAAGTGATTGTTAATTAAGAAAATATACAATAATTCCTCAACCTTCTGAAGGAGTGATCATAGACGTTCTGGCACTTTGGTACACAAGATGTCGAAGTGTGGGGATTACCGTAGCTTAATTGCAGATAAAGTACAGTTCCAAATACTTCGAAACGTGAAAAGAAGATTAACTAACTAAACACATTTCAGATGCACCATAAAAACAAGATCATCAATAGATGATTTTTTCCTCCTGTCCAACTGGCAAAATTAAATGCGAAACGATGAACTTCCTGTCGCCTGACAAATGTATTTGGGATGTGAGCAGACAATCACGTAGCAGGCTACTAGAACAAAGTTCACTGCATTCCAATATTCTGATTGAAATATCCTGATATCCCTATATCCCTAAACATCTGCTGTTTCAATTTGTCACGTGTTTCTTCGTGAGACACCCTATCCCTGAGCCATATGGAAGTGTCCTCCGGAGATTTCGAATTAAAAGTCGACTGAATTATGAACGTCGTGATGGCGCAGCGACTTTCCCCGCGGTGAGAGCGAGTGGGGTGAGGGTATGAAGCATGCTATAACCCGTCGCGCGTCATCGCATCTACTCACGACCGGAGGGGCACGGGCGCGACGGCTGCATATGATTAGGCTGAAAGACGTCGCGCATTGGAATCAGACACATCCGGTGGAGATTGACGCAGTTGAGCGACGAGTCGGTAATGACCAGGTGTCGGATTCTGATGACCTAAAAATTCTTTGAAAATGACCTATAAAATGACTTAAAAATAACAGGAAAATGATCTATAAATGACTTAAAATAAGGGGAAAATGATCCAATTTTGAAAAAAAAATCTCAAGTTTGTAAGAAAATGTATATTTATTCAATGAATTTAACAATTAAAAATAAAATTTATCTAAAAATTGTATTTAATACGAAGTCTTTATTTTGGGAGAAAATGTAATCCTTCGCACCAATTTTACAATCGTTCTCAATGCTTTGAAAATGACTTATAAAATGACTTAAAAATAAGAGGAAAGTGACCTGTAAATTACTTAAAATAAGGGGGAAATTATCAAATTGTTGTAAAAAAATACTCCAAAGTTTGTATAAAAATATGCATTTATTCAATTAATTTAAACATTTTAAATAAAGTTTATATAAAATTATATTTATTATAAAGTTTTTTTTTTATTTTAGGAGGAAATATAATCCTTAGCTCCGATCTTCCAATCGTCCGCTTTGAAAGGTCGAGGGAGTTACTGAAGATCCATATAATTTTGAGAAAAACAGTGCCCACTGCAACAGTGAATTTCATATGAATATGATACAATAAAAACTATAATACAATAAAAACTTTATTTTAGTGAATTCATTGTAAATTCATGAAACACTCACTAACAAAAAACACGCAAAGCAAAGAAAATGCGTAAAATGAAAAAATAACCTAACAATTGAAAAATGGCAAAACATGACAAAAAATACCCAATTGCTGCACATTTCTATCTCCTATATGTCATGACAAACATTCATTTACAAGTTAGCGACGTCTACAATGCACCAATGAAAAGATGTGAATCCGAGCCCTGGAATGAATAATTTTTTTCGACGTTGTTTGCTACCGCATCTGTGTTTACAAAGTAAACACTCCGGTGAGCGAGTGATAATGAAGTAGAGATACGGGTCGCGACAAATCAAAGGGCGCAGATAACACAATAACAAAACGCAAATACCAACACAAAACAACAAATGCGTCAAAACACAGAAGCATCGCTTTGCATTGACAAGTAGGGTTTCGAGCATTTTGTATTCGCATCCGTAACGACGACATTATTCACGTCAAGAACTTCCTTCATTGGGCAGTGTTTACATTGACGAGATGTGGCATCTGATTTCCTGTGACGAGTTCTGAAAATGATAATCCTTGGCCTTTTGCGTCTGATTTCGTCTGGTTATTATGCACGACTATAAATCCACTTGGTCTAGAATCCAAATTTCCTCATATGAACCTCTGATATACTGAGAGTAGACAACGCCCATGCGATTCGGGGAACGTGCTTTAAAAAAATGTAATAAGGTTGCGTATACAATAAAAGGTAAATAAACCTAATAATTCGTAACGAGTACTGGAAATTTTGATATTTCGTATATGAAATGTTAATATTTCTAGTTTGTTAATATTTGCTTTCATTACAATTCTACATCTCACACAATGAGTAAATTGTGACGTGAGAAAAGTGATCAAAGCTTACCCGCCTTCTCGCGTGTTCACGCGCTAATTTTTGTATTGGGTTAAATGTGTTGGGTGAAATGGCGTTAATAGAATTTTAAAATAAGATTCGAATATTTTAGAATAAGTGACTATGTAAGAAAAATAATAAATACATTTTAATATATGTTAAGGGTAAAAGGAAAAATCAGAAGTTCAAGTATACAAGCGTACTATTTAGGAATTCATATCGAAAAGGGCAAAAACCACTTCTATAATACTTGTATAATCCTATCGAGATTTCTGAAGAGCCGATCTTATCCTTTACTTCTGAGAAAGGATAACAAGTGCTCTCTTATAGAAAACTAGGAACTTTGGCACTTGTCCAGCGTTCGTCTGCTGAGGTAATAGAAAACACGTCCAGAATAACAAACATCCAGAAACCATTCAGGAAATAACGCCTGTTGTGTCAGCCAAGAGGCGCGAAAAACTCTTTCTTCCAGAACTCCCAAGAGGACTTCGTATCCTCGCCAACGCATCACGCATTCAGCGTGTTGGGCCTTGGGCGTCGGCGCATGGAGCTGACAGCATCTGAAACCTCACCCCGCGCCTCTTCGCGCGCGAGACAAAGGAACTCGCGTCCAGAATAACCAGGTCTCTTGGCGCGGTCACGCACGGAGAGACACACGGGGTCACACTCCGCCGTCGCCTCCGCCGTCGCCTCCGCCGTCGCCTCCGCCGTCGTCTCCGCCGTCGTCTCCGCCGTCGTCTCCGCCGTCGTCTCCGCCGTCGTCTCCGCCGTCGTCTCCGCCGTCGTCTCCGCCGTCGTCTCCGCCGTCGTCTCCGCCGTCGTCTCCGCCGCCGTCTCCGCCGTCGTCTCCGCCGTCGTCTCCGCCGTCGTCTCCGCCGTCGTCTCCGCCGTCGTCTCCGCCGTCGTCTCCGCCGTCGTCTCCACCGTCGTCTCCGCCGTCGTCTCCTCCGTCGTCTCCGCCGTCGTCTCCGCCGTCGTCTCCGCCGTCGTCTCCGCCGTCGTCTCCGCCGTCGTCTCCGCCGTCGTCTCCGCCGTCGTCTCCGCCGTCGTCTCCGCCGTCGTCTCCGCCGTCGTCTCCGCCGTCGTCTCCGCCGTCGTCTCCGCCGTCGTCTCCGCCGTCGTCTCCGCCGTCGTCTCCGCCGTCGTCTCCGCCGTCGTCTCCGCCGTCGTCTCCGCCGTCGTCTCCGCCGTCGTCTCCGCCGTCGTCTCCGCCGTCGTCTCCGCCGTCGTCTCCGCCGTCGTCTCCGCCGGCGTCTCCGCCGTCGTCTCCGCCGTCGTCTCCGCCGTCGTCTCCGCCGTCGTCTCCGCCGTCGTCTCCGCCGTCGTCTCCGCCGTCGTCTCCGCCGTCGTCTCCGCCGTCGTCTCCGCCGTCGTCTCCGCCGTCGTCTCCGCCGCCGTCTCCGCCGTCGTCTCCGCCGTCGTCTCCGCCGTCGTCTCCGCCGTCGTCTCCGCCGTCGTCTCCGCCGTCGCTGTAATCGATGCAAGGCAGCGACCGATATTTTTTAAAGATTGTGAAACAGTTGAGCCTCTCCGAAGACAATGTATTGTCTTGGCAGCATTGGTCCAGATGAGAAGCACAAAGTAGTGTCGGCTGAATTATTGATTTGTAGAATAATAGTGCATTAGATGTGGAGAGTGTGAACTGTGTTGATTTAGTAAGGGTCATAGTTGAATTAGTTTAGTTTTAGCTTGGTGAATTTTTACCTCTATATGTTGCTTCCGTTTCTCTGTATGTTAGTGTACCTCGAAATGTATTTCAGATAAGCTGAACGTCAGCTGATATTGACTAGTATGTGTTGGTTCGGTGAGAGTACGCAGAGTTTAGGAAAAGTTTTCGCATGTAATTTACTTTGTTCCAATATTGTCTCTAAAAATTATATTGTAAGAATTTGTGAAAGTCGTGTCGGAAAGCATGTGAGAACATTGTTAAGAAATCTCTGATAGAAATTAAAAGCACGGTTATATTTACCGAAGGTAAACAGGTAGCTCAAAGGCCCCGAATATTAAGCGCTGTTCACGTACATCAAACATTCTATTAAATTGCAATATACCAACGTTTAATCGAAGAATACACCGAATAGATAATTTTTCTGTAGACAGTTTTTTGAAGTGCATTTTTGAGTTGTCATAAATTATTTTGAAGCAAATTTACTCCAAATCGCGGAAACATAAATGTAAATAATAATTACTCCACCATATATTCCTCCGAACATAATAACTACTCCAAATCGCGGAAATATAAATAATACGAATAGGGAGTACCACAGCATAACTTCGCTAACGTTTCTGAAAGAACTCCCTTACCACGCCCCCCAATTTAGTTTGGCATGGCCGAGTGACAAAATAATTGATCACATGAGTGGACCGAGTATATTTCCGCGGCCGCCTCGCCTACTCTCCACCTCCATTAACACAACCACCGCCCTCACGGTCACCACTACTGGCGCAGCCGCCGCCCGCCACTGCCTCCTCCGGCGCCGCCGCCAGGGCTTCGGTTGGCGAGGCGATAGACCACGCCTCCGCGCGCGGCAGGTGTGTCCTCCGCGCGTAGCAACGGCGCGGCGCGGCACGGGCGGGCGTCGGCGTCGCCGTCGCTGCGCGGCGCACCGGCTGAGGCGGCAGCCAGCGGTACCCGCTGGCCTTCACCGCCGCGCCCCCCTCCCGCCCGCACCCCCCACTCCCCCTCGCGCACTACTCGCAACGGAGACTGGCGCCGCCGCCGCCGCCGCCGCCGCCGCCGCCGCAGCCGCTGCCGCTGTCCGGTACGATAATGGGCCTCGGAACTTCTGTGCGTTGCGTGCCACTTTGAGGTGTTTCACTTAGCCTACTCCGCGCTGCGCAGAGCGGAGATTGGAGGGTATAATAAATCATAGCACTGCTCGTGGGGAACAAAACGACGTATATCGAATTTAATCATTATAAAAATTATTATTATTGTTGTTGTTGTTGTTGTTGTTGTTGTTGTTGTTGTTGTTATTACTATTATTTTTATTTGTCGCGAATTAGCCATCTTAAAACCGCGATAATGCGTCACTCGTACCCACCGAGACCTAGTCATATTCTCTCAGGGGCAATTTCAGGTGATCTTTCTTTGGGCGGATCTAATTGTCATTATTATTATTATTATTATTATTATTATTATTATTATTATTATTATTATTATTATTATTATTATTATTATTATTAAAGACAAAACGTTCTTCACTTGCTTGCGTTATGATATTACATGCTCACAAACAGGCTTAGTTAGGCTCAGGGACAACATTGCCACTGTTTCTACGATTCTGACCGGCAGATCCTAAGGTATATATTTCCGACGTTGGCGGATTCTTGACTCTAGCTAGGTTGGTGGGTCGAATTCAGCCGCTGTGTGGAGGAGAATTCTATTGGAGGGCTTCTCTGATCGGTATTTTTTCATGGTTTCTCCTATCAATACTAGGTAAATGCCGGAACAGTGCTCTGAAAAGTGGGCCACGGACACAGCGCGATCTTTCTTCCCTCTTCCTTGTCCTCACTCCACTTATTTAAACACATACAATTTCATGCGGTTCATTACCACACGTGGAGGCCAGTTGGTGCTTAGAGCTTGTCCAGGCTGGGGGCGGTGCGCTGCTGAGGGAGATACTCAGGGGCACATACCCCGCAAGCTGACGTATAGGTCGGCGTTGGATCTTGCCACCCAGCTGGGAAAATCACCGCCTGCTCGAAATGTAAAAAAAATCCCTATACTAACTGGACTAATGACTGTAGCAGTTGACGTGCCCGGAAACATCAATATATCCATCAAATAATGAACAAAAACCCGAATTGCTATCGTTCATATCAGCACACTTTCTTCGGCACGTTCCAACAGCTACACTTTCAACCAATGAATCCCCCTGAATTCCATTCGGCCGCGCCTCTCCCCCGAAGTGCTTTCCGAAGCCTGTCTCCTTGAGCCGGAGGTGGAGCGGTGGCCAAACGAAGAACCTCCGGAGGATCTTGAGGGCGGCGGGCGGAGCCGGGGCCCTCGCGAGGTCGTTAGGGAACGTGCCATCCGATAAGCGCGGGGGCTTTCCTCGTCCTCATTCCGGGCGCACTTCGTTTTGTTGACGCACGTCCTCGCGAACGCTCCACGAAAGAGACTCGGAGCAAGGCCGCAAAATAAGCTTGCAAGGAGCCTGGGTTGGATCGATGGAAGAGTGTTGATGAATTGTTCTGCTTCTGGACATAAATATAACTCCATTGCCTGTGCACGTTTTTTGAGCTCTGTAGGGAGTAATTATTCACATTATTATTCCCCCTTGTTCTCGCAGCAATTAGTCGATTCCTTCTCGAAGGGCACGATGAGGGATAATATTCAAAATCTGTTGCTGATTCGCCTTTGCAAATACTTTTTATTACACGGAAACGCACATTTTCTTATCAGTTCTTTTTTCAAAACGTTCGTTTCTTCCTGTATTTTATAATTCAACTTGTAAATTAATTAGGGTAGAGATCCCAGAATTTAAGAGAACGTGTGCAGAATACACTTCTTCCCATAGTACGTTAGATTCTTTAGATTTTGATGTTAAAAAATGAATGTGAGATTTGCGGGAAGAAAACGGTGAATAAACAAGTTACAAAATGCTTACACCGAAAAATAACAAACTAGTAAGTGTTGAGGGACGATACATTCCGTGGACATTCTTGATAAGTTTTCATACTTTTTAATGATACTTTGCTCAGTTTCATCTCCTTTTGGACGCGTACATATTTTGTTTGCCGACACATTAGCTCGGGAATGACCCTGACAAAGGACTGGGACCCGAACTTAGAGAAAGCTCGCTAGAGAATCTCACTTGGTGCGTTGAAATCCTGTTGATAAGGCTAGGATTTTCCGAAGGAACGTCAATAATTGACAAGTTTCGACATGTTTTTGCCAGGGATGTGTTTCAAACTACAGAAACAAAAGTCTTATTTGTTTATTTCTTACGTGCATGAATTTTGATACCTTGGTTGTACCAGACATTTATTACCTTGTGGTAAATTTTTCACAATTCCGATTTTTTCGTAAACGTGCGATCAATAAATGATTTATTTGCTTTATTTAATGTTTGCAAAGTATTTTAGTGTTACCGTACGGCTCTCAAGGGTGGCCTTGCTTTTTTGGCGTAGAATGCTCTGAAGAGAACGGTAGCGAACTAACGTACGAGTACTTTAACGAGAAGAGTGTGTAGCTATCCTTGCACACCCTGGACGTTTACCAGTCCACGTTTGGGCGTCTCAGGTTTCCAAAGGCGTCAGAGGATACGCGGTTTGCATGCATTCATAAGGGCGTCGCCATCTCGTAGTTGGGCTGACTGGACAAGACATTCACAGTAGTCCTACGAAGGTAGGAATTAATTCGATAATTTTTAGTGCGTAGTTTCTCATGTTGCTACCTTGTGGATTCAGTAAATAATGAGGGTATTTATCTTGAATAATCTAGCGCGAAGTGAAGCTAGTTTAATGATACAATTTATTGAATAAAATTTTGCATTCCTAAATTTGTATAAAATTCAGTCTTCCTTCGTTTTATTTTTGTTTACACAGCATTCATTTACATTATTTACTATTTTCTCATTCAACTCCTACACATGCACTACGGAATAACATTAACAGCACCTGCCCCCCCCATACAATCCGTTGCTAGCCTTTATTTGGGCAGATGGAGTGTGTCGCTACCTATCCTATTGACAGAAGTATAACACGAGTGTAGCCAGGACAAGTGTACACGCAGACTTTCATGACACGCGCAACCACGAACCCATATCCTGAAGAAAATCACGTGCGAACAGGTTTCGTTCGTCACAGATGTAGGCAGGTTCCTGGTAGAGTTTTTACTTACAGACGCTGTTGTTTGCCCGGGCAAGTCCAATACACGGGAACATCCTGCGTATATGAAAGCCACCTTCAATTTACCTTACAACCTTTGTATGAAGAGGCTCACACTCTTTGGACGTAACAGTCTCTCACGATCCATTTCGAGCAAAATGGATCGTGAGTAACCGGGGGAGGGGTAAAAGAGTTTTCCGTCAGCTTGTAATTTTTGTGATACGTGATCGTGGTTGAACATTTACTGTTCGTGTGTGCGTGAAAACCCGTTCTGCATAGTGTCCAATACAGAGCAGGCATCAAAGCGCCATTTTCGTCAGGAGCGCAGATTTGCCCGCATAAAGGAGAGCAGCAAATGGATCTCTATCAAGTCGGTCGCCCTGAGAATTCAACCCGAAGTGGTTCTTACATTAGGCCTGGTGAACTAAGAATGGTCTTCTGTGTGTGGTTTCGTGAAAAGTCAAATACAAGACGCACAGAAACCATGAAACTCTCGCGTACCCTGAGCGATTTTGAACCCCTTGATGAAATGAACCTCATTGGTTGTACTGCTGTTGTTTAGGATAGAATCTTAAAACAGAGAATCGTAAATGGAGTTCAAATACGAGTCTTCCAAAAAGTATGAAAAACTTGTTTTAATTTGTTATTTTATTTAAATACAATTTGCGTAATCTCATCTTATTCCAATCGCGTACAACTTGTTTTCGGAAATTCGAAGGCCTCTTCAACAGACTTCCATCACAGCGCTTGAGCAGTGACGTAGCATGACGGGTAAACTTCAGGTCTGGAGCAGGAATTTTTCGAAGCGTTAATTGGCAAATATTTGTCTTGTTCTTAATGCCTTGAGTACTTCAGTAGTTTACCGATAGTAGTCTAACTTAAAATATGCGTTATTTTTGTAAGCGAAAGTACAGCATAAGGACTCTCAGAATCAAATGCAGTAATGTACAACGGATTTAAACACTCTTCGGCGGGAAAGATATGTGTACATCATCGGATGAAGAGAAGTAAGGAACATCCTCGCTTAGGTTTCAACTGTGATGCTCGCGTCAAATATCCGAATTGGGAATTTCGCTTGAGAAGGCACTAGTTCAGGATGTCTCCCAAGAGACTCCACACTTAGGCTTGGCAGGTGAATCCGCGCATCCACTCATTACTTGCAGAGCGCTGAATCACTTCCACAACTTTTGCTTCCAGATTCTGCTCTCAACACTATACGATCAGTGTTGAGAAGTGTGTTGGATGGAAATATATGATCCGTATTAAATGAATCTTTAACTTAAACTATATTTCTCCTAAACACTGACAACCTTGTCTCCTCCCACACTATACAATGGCACGTGCGGTTCCGTTGGCAGTTATATAAAGTATTACGGTGAAATTACAGTGAGCGGCGTCGGCGATGGTTTTTATTTCTTCCGAATTTTACGCCGAATCCGACGAAGCGATTCGGATGGCGAAGGCAACTCTATCGGAGCGCGGTCGCCAGAAGGCTGCTCTTGACAGTCCAGGAAATGGAGTCGAAGGTAAAAGCGGCGTTGCCGCCTCGGCCGCCTCCCAATTTGGGGCTCCAGATGCTGATCTTGAGCGCCTTTCCAAATTTGGTTGTGATGCAGTTAGTTCTTACGGCAATGATATTCATACTAGACTCTGTGAGTCACTGTGGGGGTGAACTTACCCATGAAGGTAGTGAGACAACTGATCAAAATGTATTAACTTCAAGACTTGGATACTTCATATTCTTGGATACTTTAATATACTATTCCTGTTGGTATCCACAACCAAATTTAAAAAATAAACACCTTTAAAATAAATATAAATGTATTATGGAGTTACTTAATTTCGATCTGTCCCTGTTCAGTACAAAGAATAAGTAACAACATAATCTTGTCATATAAACTACAATAAATTACGTACGTATCAACAAAAACGGTACTCACTAATGCTGCAATAACATGTTATAGTATATTAAAAGAACTACAGTTTTGTACGTATCCATGTGAGAATAGGCAGACAATCATTTTTTTGCATTTTTCACTCAAGTTCGAAACTGTTCCATTGTTTTTGCATTTTTTTCAGTTTCTGGGTATCTGACAAACCCAGAGACATCTCTGTAATGGCCCGAAACTGCATACTTGGTTTTCAATTTTCGCGCACATTGGAATTTAGAAATACAGGAGACTAATCAGTCCAACATTTCGGAAATATTAATATTTGTTTTCAAGGGTGTGAAAATCATCGCGGTTACATGACCTTCTGAAAATTTGCAACAAAAAATATATTAGTTGAAATTCGTAATTCATTAAATTATTATTTATAGTGTTCGTTTTATGATTGTCAATGAAGACAAAATATTATTTGACACTTAAGAACATAAGAAGAACATAACATTGCATTAACTTTTTGTGCTTTACTCAGATGTGTAAATAAAATGATTTATAATCAGACATATAAATTGTTCCCGAATCATAAATAAAATTCTCTGCATGCCGAGCTAGAAGTTGGTAGTGACATTTTCGCAGAATGTTCAGATGATATCACTGCTGGAAACGAACCTCCAGTTGTTGTTTTGCTTGGGTGTATTGAGGTCGAAGTTAGTTACATCTAGCCTCCTTTTATCTTGAATCATGTCGCACTAAAACAATTTCTGGTTTTTGGGTTATGGCACAGACCTCTCTATGTCTATGGGTTATGGGGTCTGCCCAAAGCAAGGGTCTCTGCGACAGAACTCAGAAATACAACACAAGTGATAACTTTCTTCCTTTTGTAAATGAAGAAAAATGTATTTCTTTGTGAGGGGGGGGTACAAATATTACCATGTCGATGGACAAGAAAAGTAATCAATCCAAAAAATTATTTTCAGGAGATCCGTCTTATTGTGAGCAGAGTCATTTATTTCACCGCCAAAGACAAGTTTTACTCCATATACCGGTTGCCTTCAGAATTGTTTTGAAACTTTACTGGCAAAAATATATTATATTCTAAACATATCTTCAATTAACTGAAAATGAAGATTTTTAACATGTCACTTTTCTTCTACGCCGACGTTAGAGGTAAGTTTCCGTCAAGATAAAATTATGGATGTTTTATAATATCCACTTTCATGTCATTTCTATTTCTTTTACTGCACTGTAAGGAATGAATAGGAATGCCATTTGTATTTCTATTTGTATCTAATAGTCACTTAGGAATCTACGAAGTAGTCTAAGATACAGTAAATGAGCTATTTTTGCAGACCATGACGTTTTTACGCATGACTTTCTTGGGTAGTAACACAACGAGCCACTCTTCTCGCGTTCAAGGATAACTAGTAAGAGTTCCTTGCTTCGTGTTGTACAGTGTTCTGGGTGCAGTTTTTCGTCATCAATATTTCTATAGGAGAAACTACTATACCTGAAGAAAAACGAATGTGTTCTATCTGCGCCCTTGGTGACTAAATTTGCGAAAGAACGAATCAGAATATTCATCTATCGAATATTTTTCGCTCGAAATTTCTTCAGAGTCTGAAGCCAAAGGGGCACAGCCTTGTTCCCACGAAGATATTAGAATTTTGAGAGGCTCGAACATGTCATTTTTATTTGTAGGTTTTTTTACTAGACATTCTGAAGTTTTAATTTTGTGTAACATATGGTAGAATTTTAATTTAATTGTATTTCCATTTCAATTTTTGCAAGAATCACATTTTTAAAAGTCCATTAATACGTACAAAGTTCTCAGAAGTTGTGAATTACAAGTTAAAATGGCAAATGATAATATCTTAATTATTTTGTAGTTTTTGGAGATCAACACTGGATTTAATTATCTCATATCTTTTCAAAGCTTTGCCGTTCAAGAAATGCCCCTTAGTTTATGTCTATCAGAAACTTCTAATGTGACATTGCTTATCCTGAAAAATAATAAATGCATTATCTGTACAACGCCAGAAACATAGTTCTCAGTTTAGTTCACTATATATGACCTTCAGACAATAAAAAAGGACAATTATTGAATAGACGTTAGGAACAAACATTGAACAAAATCTTCTGATGATACTGGTCTAGTCTGTTACGATGTCAATATTTCAGTTTATGTCGTTAGGTTCACGGAAAATATAAATAGGTATGTGAAAAAAATAATGTAATTTAATAAGATAGATCAATTAAGTATTAAAAGGAAGTTTGGATATCAAATTATTGGACTAACGTTTTTTATTTTGTGAACTAGCAACTTTTGGTAAAAAAAGAAAAAGAAGCGAAATCTAACTAATATTGAAGAATACACGAGAGGCATTTTTGCAGGGAGAAGAATGACGATATAAGATGTGAAAATAGATAGAGTATACCGAGATATAGTAATTTTCTCTAAAAATTTAAGATTTCTTGAAATGATACGCTGTATACCATCTCAGAATTGGTCCTAGTATTTTTGAGTTTTATAAAGGAGGTGGTAAAGAGAAAGGATAGCGAGAATATTTTTTAGGAAGAATAATCTGTTTGCATGTAATAAAGTGAGAAAAATACCCTTGGTAGTATTCTAATTAAACGAGAGTTTGTGGATATCATTCCATTAATTTCAGTCGCAGTTTTTTGTTCTGTGGCGATATGACAAATGGCGAGTGTGAGTAAAGATAATCACTTACTCAAGGCTTTGTGTGCAGAATATTTCCTACTTTATTTACTAAAAATTATCTCTGTCCTTTGCATGTCTTCATATTGCCTTTATCATTTTCTGAGTAGTGGTATGTGGGCGACATCCACACAATTTTCCTTAACTTTAGTTAATCGTAACTTAATTCTTTGGAATCAACCTTAGAAATAACTGATTTTGTGGTGATCAAAACAAAAACCAGAGACTTTATCAAATAGGAGGTAGACTTTATTGCTGCAAACGTAAGGATATCTTCTGCTATTGAAATAGTGCTTCTTATAACTGTTTTAATCAGTATAGTATCAAAAAAGTAATTCGAACGTGCCTGGGGACGAAGTCGGAAATTAAAAATGGATTTATCAGTAAGAATTCGGATGACAAATGTGGAAGGAAATAAATTGTTCAACTTGGAAATAGCTTTTTCTTTTTTCTAAAAAAAAAAATATTTTCTTTCTGTTCGGCAGTTATGCCTTTCAGAGGTTTGTACATTTTTATTTTTTAATACATAACATTTGGGCATACAACCTCTCACTCTTGTATCTTACTAGCTAATTTACAGGATTTCAAATATTATATTTCTAATACATACATCTAAACAATTTTACATACAATACACAAATTTTACAATACATTATTCATTCTTAAATCTAGATACTCCCAATACATACATTCAGAAATTATCGGTGAATTTGGAATGAAAATTTACATATTTAACATATTTTATTGTAGTGAATATTTACTTTTTATGGGGGTTTTAACATGTCCTTGGGATATCTCGAGCGTATTCTTTTGTGATTGTGTAATGTTTTTCTGCCTTTTCCTGTGACGAATTATGTCTACAGGGGTTTTCACTTAATCGTAAATCGTAGAAAATGAATCGACAAGAAGAGCAGCTCTAACAGTCCAAGGCCTCATGCTCACTTGTGTGTGTGGTATTTTGATGGTCTTCAAATCTCTGGGACTTAGAATAACAGTTTGTTAATTTTAATCTAATGAATAACCGTTAAGTGCAATTAATTGTGTAATTCATAATGTTTTTAGGTCGGGAAATCAAAATTCCTAGGAAATGATCGTGAAATGATTTGATGTATATTTAATTATGCACAGATTTAGATACTTAATTGTTGGGCCAAATGTGACTGAGCTCGCAGATAAAGGTAATAAAAACCTACTGGGCGTTATCAACCTTATCGTCATAACTGTCGAATCCAATAATATACTACAAAGAGAAGTCATTAAGTTTTAAAAATTAATAAAATTTTTCATGGAATCATTATCAGTAAAAGCAAATTAATTTTTTGTGAAGTAAACTTACTGATTATGAGCAGTCTTACTGCATAATATATTCCTTTTTATTTTCGGAATTATCCTCTCTTTTTGGCAATTTGCATTTATTTCAATTCATTAGAATGGGCTTTTCAGCAAAGTGCTAAGCAGACAGTAAGTCCGGCAGTGAAATCGGACCCACGGGAAAACTAGCAATAAATTCATTACAACTGTCAAGCTAAAAGGGGATTTCAACTTTCTTTTCTCTTTGCCAGGGTCGCACAAGCGAAGTGCATCTTCTGCTTGCAGGAGAGCACAGACAAAGCAATAGGAAGGGGGGGGGCATGACGGAGTAAGAGAAGCGGAACAAGTTGAATTGCGAGACGCCGCCGCCGGGAGGATTGGGCAGTCGGAGAGAATTGGATGAGACACAGTCGGACAGACGGGAGGGGGCGGGGCTGGGCGGGGCAGAGGGGAAGCCCAACGACTGCAGAAACGTTGGCTGCCGCGTGCATGGGAGAGCTGCAGCGATGCATCGGGCCAACGGGTGCCGCGGTGACCTCCGATGGCGTGGGAGGGGAGGGGGAGGGGAGAGGAGGGGAGCCCTGGCGTCCGCCGCGCCGCGCCGCCGCATTCTCGCCCTGAAATAAACTGGGCGAGCGGTAAACAAGCGCGAGTGCTCCGTCGCCCGCGGCGGCGGCCGCCCACGGCGAGGACGGGGCGTGCTACCCTGCCGCGCCCACGACCCCGCCCCCGCCCCCACCCCCACCCTTCCCGACCACGCCTCGCTTTTAGCTTTGCGTTCGACCCGACCCGTCCCGCTCCGCCCCGCCCGGCCCGGCTTTCTTCCCACACCGAACGGTCAACTATCCTCAACTTGTCTGCTCCGTTCTCACACTCAACTGTCTCCGTTCCCCTCTCGATGATCCGAACTGGCTCCACCATCTCTCCTTTCAGTTGCCTGCCCACCATCCGGCAACCCTTCCCCCATCCCACCCTTAACTTTCCGTGTCCCGCTTTTACCTTCGTCCCTGGCCGGCTTACATTCAGCCCTCTTACACCCTTTGTCCATCGACTCTTCAATTTCTTGCTTCGTCCCGTTCTTCTCGCACCCCACGCCCGACGATTTTACACGCCCCTCCGTTCACATTTTGTGCTATCCAAACATCGTTTCCGCCCGGTCCCGCCTCTCCAATCTTCTTTCACATCCCGTCCCTTCCCTAGCTGATCCCCTCATCGTCCCCCCGTCGCATCCTCTCCTCCCTTCATTTTCCCCTCTCATTCCCGACCCTCCCTTCCCATTCCGTCACATCACGCCCCTTTCCTCTTACTCTTCCCCATGTCACGATCTCTCTTCTCATTTGCATTCCCTCTTCTCCTATCTCATCCATCCCCTCCCATCCCTTTCTCCTCCACTCCCAGTAAAGTCTCTTCCCTTCACTCCTATCAATTTCTCTTTCTCTCCTTTCCTTCACATCTTTCTCCCTCCACTTCTCTCACACCCCATTCCCTGCTACTCTCTCTTCGAAACCCGCTTCATTTGTTCCTTCCCGCCCACCTCTCTCTACCCATTCTTCGCCTCGCATCTCTTCTCGTGCCCCGTCCCTCCCCCGCCCCGCGCTTCCCGCCCCTCCCTCCCCGCCCCGCGCTCCCCGCCCCTCCCCTCCCTCCCCGCCCCGCGCTCCCCGCCCCTCCCTTTCCAGCCGCCTCCGTGACCCCGTGCGGTATTGAAATGGCTGCGCCGCGCCGCGCGCCTTCGTGTTGCTGGTCGCGTGGCCGCGCTCGCCCATGTTGCTCCACTGCCCTTTGGGGGTTAGCTTCGGTGGCTGGCGTGAGCAGTTCGTTGGGCCGCCTTCATCAGATCTTGTACTGGTACGCGGAAAGAGAAAGAAAGGTCTTTCGCAACGGGCGGGACCTGGTGGGGTTGCGTGAAGAGTAGTTCGGTCTTGAAATCGTTCTCTTGTCAAACCATCAGAGAACTGAAATGAAATTGACGGAAAAGATTAGTGATTCTGGCGAAAAGCACATTGAACTCGGTACAAAATTGTGTTATATTCCTCTAGCTGTACTAGTTGTACACTACCACGACTTATTACAATACTGTGCTGATTGAAATAAAAAGCAATTAAATGCTTCACTGATGAAAATGAGGTGTACTTTTTGAGGTACATCAAACACAATTTTGGAAATTTGCATTCTTCCCGTACACTTCGTACAGGAACTCCTTCCACAATGTACTTGCTCATTATGTAATGTGTAGCATGTTTCTTAGTAGAACTCCTTACCAGCGAAAATTAAATCACTAGACAGATGTCCAGTGTATGCGTGACTCCATTGTTTGAGTTAAGAAGGAAAACGGAGGGGGAGAGAGGGAGAGAGCGGTTAAGAACTGGAATAGAGAGTTCTTTCAACGAAAGTATAAAAGCGTCATTCATCGGGATGTAACTCACAATCGGCATGAAAACTTTTTTCTTAATACTGTGTTATATGTGTTATATCAACTTAATTCTACCAAACAGAGAAAAGAAAAGCCATTATTAGCGACCGGCTTCCGTTAAGGATATCAGTTCGCCCTCTGTTACATGCAATTGAAATAAATGAGTTGTACTTAAAGATGTTGCACGAGTACACTTATTCTAAGAAATGTTAATATGAATTTTTTTAAAAAAAAAAAAAAGTGTTACGAAAAGTATTGAACGATGCACAGCCGATAACGCAAAAAGCAAACTTGGCTATCACCTCGAGTTACAAACTTTAAGCGCGTGTATTTGCCATTCATCGGCCAAATGACATTAATAATTATAACGGATGTGCTTCAAATAATACAAGAACGAGCGCTTCCACACAAAGAATTTCGTCATCAGTCAAATTAGCATGGCTTCTAATGGCGAGAGTCATCAAAGATGTTCTGAAAAATGAGAGAGGCAAATTACTTCATGAATTATCATCGAGATATTCACGTAGCATTCTCAAGGAATGTCGAGACCGCCTTTTTAATATTGGAAATATTCTACCAACGGCCATTTTTTCTAAGAGATGCTCATCCCAGGAGAATTAAAAATACGTCTCTGATTCTTTGAATTCTTAAGTCTGAACCCATATTGCCGTCATACATCAGGTCTGGTGCTACTGGGATACTAAAAAGTATGCTTCTAAGGGGAGGCGGTTTCTGCAGCTGGGCCATAAGTAAACAAAAGGTAAATAGACTTAATGGAAAATGAGCATCTTACTTCATTTTTATTGTAATTAATATGTTGAAAATTTCACCATCTGGTAAACGTTGGAAGTTTAACAATAACATTGGAATATATTTCTCCGTAGCTTCTAAGCGCGATATAATTGTTACACATTATGTTTTGACTGTTCAAAGAATTAGACGGCCCCAGCCGAGATTCAAACCTGGATCGCTCGGAATACGTCCAGTTGCTCAAACCAGTTCCTCAATGAAATGTCCAGATAAAATAATATCTCTCCAGATATAATTGACGAAAAAATACTTTACAAAGTCACTGTACTCTCGTCCAAATTGAGTGTCAGTTCTTTACAATTTCTTGCATAATCTGTTTTCTAGAGTCAAGGTTCCACAAAATGTGGAATTAGAATACTAGTAAGAATACAATCGTGTGAAAAGTTGTTTGCGTGCATTGTTACTAATTGTCCTTGTAAAAATCGTTTTTGCGTTTCGATCTTTTTCACCCAATCTTTTCATTGAATGTGGATTACCAAAGACGATTTCCATTGTAGGGCCCTGAAGGCTACAGTTGCGGCGTATACGAAGGTTCTTGAGTGTGCGCAAGAGAAAGTGAAAACTGGAACATGAGAAATCGTGTGAAGGAAAGGCTGGTAATAGAAGGACATGGAAACGACAAAACCATAATGTTCTACACCACTTCATTATTTTGGTCCAAAACGACCTGAACTCGTACTAGAGATTGGAGTCTTAATAGGACGAAAAGCAGCTGCGAACTATATCAAAGTTTTGAGATAATTTCTTCGACTCAGTAAATTTTTTCTCGTGGTCTCTTTTCTCAATTTTTTTAGACCTTTTTAATTGCAAATACGTGTCATTTAAATTAGGCGAACGCAACCTAAAACTGATTTGGAATCCTAAAACGATATTTACCTTTATTAAAAGTGGCAATTCCCCACACATTTATTATAGAAGTGCTGAACAATAGTGTTCTACACATTAGAGTTATAGTTCGTTAGTACTATAGTTATAACGTATAGTACGTTAGTACTATAACTATAATACACATTAACCTTTACGTTATGCGCGTTTAAGCCGTACATGGTTTTGTTTATACCAATATATAAATTATGTTTTTATCATGATTTTTGGCTTACGATGGTTACAACGGACCCGAAAAAACATTTTCTAAGTTGAACGTAGGCATGACTTCTGATGAGATTGTCTGGGTCAACTGACGAAAGCATTTTTTCGGCGCACAGGAAAAGAGACAAATTTCATTTACCTAAGTTTTTAATTAAATAAATAAATTTAGAACGTAGTAAATTTTTACTAGCAAAAATTTAATTGAGATAGTTCGCAAGGCACATGATAAATAGATGAAAATACCGCGACCATCTTTGACCGCGAAAAACCGTTTCGCTCAGGATAAAACTGCCCGCAGAAAAATGACAGTATTTTACAAATCCCTTTTCTTATGTTCCTACGGTATATAGCGCATGCCTCCTATTAAATGCGTACAGTAGTTGTGCGAAAGTAATTATTGGTGAGAGAAGCAAATTTGTTACACCTGCAAATCTTGCAGAGCGCAGAAGAGGACTGAGCTGAATTTCACTCTGAAGTCTACGTTCCAGTCCCTTAGGTCTAAAGGTATAGGAGAGAAGTCTTCGACAGAGGCACATCTCGTCTGGTAGGACGAAAATAGTCCGAGGCGCTGTCCAAACCAAACGAAAGCGCCACTTTCTCTGGAGCCGGTTTGTGTGCTGGGTGGCCTCGACGAGATTCGCTCTTCGACTGGATTAATCAGAGAAGTCCATACATTTCTCAGTTTAATTGATGCGAATTTTTATGATCTGAGTTATTTAACTAGAGTTCAATGTCATGTAAATAAATTTCTCTCGTATCTTTATTCTAATTCCAAATGGTGATTTTATAGTGGATGAAATAACTACGAATCTTAACTATATATTCTTACGTAGCTAATATGCTGTGTGATGTATTTTATGACGTTCCCGAAGACTCTGATTTACTAAATTCAATCCATTATGCACTGTGAAAGAAGTCATTAGCTTTTGCTTACGATATAGTTTTATCTTTGAGTCTCGAAGTGAGGATATACGGTCGAATTTATAGAAGACATTTACGGAATAAGGAACTCCTTAAAGCAGCACGTGATTGCGTAAAATAAGTGGTCACTTGCAGAGGTCCGTAATTCATAGACGTTCCTCAAGAACGCGGAAAGAGTGCTTTCTTAAGTGATCGAAAACGTGGTAAAGTGTTAATTTCACCAGCTATTTCTTGGGTGAGTTACCACAAAGTGTACACACTCAATATTTTTCGAACAAAACGCGTCCAATTTAATGTACGCGCTTTCCAAATCGTTAGAAATGGTAGATTTCCAATGGACTGGCCAGGTTTCTGATGAGTCGTTTTGTGGGAACGTATGACATATTTCATATGTAACTTAAGTTCCACGTATCTTTTATTGAATCTTCATATCTTGAGTGTTAATTGCCGGAGGATGTGCGCAAGCCGAATGTAGTTCCGTCGCGTGATCACGTCTTTCTCACCACGTGTAATCTGGATCCGGTGCTTGGTGGTCTCGTTCCGTAGTGGCTGAGACTTGCGTGAGATGTTCTGGAAATATTTTTTAAGCGCGGATTTGCCAGAACTTGGATACAGAAGGAGGGTTTCTCAACGGCGGGCGTGCTTCTGAAGTCTGTCCAAATAGACGGTCGGCTTCAGTAGGCGAACATCTGCCACTCGTCTGCGCCTTCATTATTCGCCCCCCCTTTCGTCTACAGCATGCGTATACACACACACACACACACACACACACACACACACACACACACACACACACACACACACACACACAATCCATAATGCATTGTCAGTTACTCTACATCGCTGGTGCAAAAGTTTAGAAGTTGACTGTAGACAAGCTTTGAACTGAACTGAACGGATGACACGTAATACTATACCAGACTTACATGTGCACTTTTTTTTATTTTTTCACTGAGTGAAATATTAGAATATAATCCAAGGGCGGATGCAGAAAGTATTTCGGGAGAGGGTAGGGGAGATTTCAGCTCCAAACCATAAATATTATTTGAAAAACATGTTTGTTTGAAATAAAAAAATTATAATGAAAATACTCCTTTAGATAGGATGCAATTAATGCGTCCATTTTGTATAAATAAATTCAAAGTAATTTCGAAAAGAGATTTTGGACCCCCCTGATTTCTCACCTTCGGATCGACCCAGATATTAGTGAGGCTAGAGGCTGCTAAGCTCTGCCTTGTGGAAACGTTTCTTTCTCAAGAGACATTGATAAATTACAATTGCCTAATTTTAAGGAGTGTTATAGTTCATTTTTATACACATAATAACAATATGAATACGAGCGTTTCCAAACCGCTTTATTAACAGCATGTTGCGAGATAGTCTCGACAATTCCGGAGATAAAATGAAAGTGCTTCTCCAATGCAATGCTCCTTGCGAATGTTCGTCCAGTCGTATCCCCATCGTCGCCAACGTCATCTTCCGCCAACCCCCGCCCTATCCCTCGCCCACGGCTTCAGTCAGTGCGTGCGCCGCCGCCCCATTCCATGCCCTTTCCTTCCCCAGTGCCGCAGCTAGTCAATTTTGGGCGCGGGGTAATGCTGAAACGTAGCCCCCACTGCCCCGCCCCCAAAAATGAAAACGTGGAAGTTGTGTAAAGAAACTATACGAGCTATGTTCTTCCAACAAATACTGAAAATTACCTTTAGACTAGGAAAAGTTTTTGGAATTATATATTTTAATAATATTTTATGTAAAAATGTAACAATGTAATAATATTTTTATATAAAAATATTCAGTGATCAAATAATACTATTTTCTCGGTCAGCTTATAACACAGATTATAACACTAAAAATTATTGTTTATGTAGTCTTTAATAAAATTAAGGGCATTCTAAAATTCATGAACTAATAAATATGAATTTCAGTAGAACTTATTTTAATGTTAGCGTCATTTGATTCCTTTCGTAGTCATACCCTGTACGTAATGACTATAATTAACTATTTAAGGTAAAAAAAATTTAAAATTTTATAAAATATGAGGGTACTGACCCGCGACTTATAAAATTACAACTATTTTCTCGAGTTTTAATTTCTTACATTATTTTTCCATCATCAGGCCCCATTGACTTGAGAGGCTCCGGGTTTTGATTGATTGTTAGCGATTCTGGACGCGTCAACTAACGAGGTCTTTAGTCCCGTAAGTGTAGTGCATGTTTTTCATCGGAAGGTGGCGGTTGATCTCCAGCTAGATTGCGAGATCTGACCCTGACCTACCGTCAACTAGCGAGATTTTTCCCAACCAGGTATCTCACCACCGGGACACCACCCTAACCGGGAAAAGCTCGAAGCCCCCAATCAGTGTCCCGGCATTTGTGGTGGTGTAGTGCCTGTTAATGCAAGCGTATGTGGGTAAGGAGTGAGGAAAGAGAAGGAACAGGAAGGAAAGTCGCGCGCAGTCCGTGGCCCGTTTGATAGGATACTGCTCCGGCACTTGCCTGGTGTTGATCGGAGAAACGACGAAAAACTCCCGATCAGAGCATCCGGCCGCTAGAGTTCTCCTTCAGACAGCGGCTGAACTCGACGCAGCTATCTAGATAGTCTCAAAAATCCTGCCAACGTCGGGACTCGAACCCTATGACCTCCCGGTCAGAGGCACTGCAGTGATATCACGCCCCGAGCGATCACCCGGTCTTCCCTTTCCTAGCGCCTGCACTGCCCTTGCCTTGCTTTGCCTTCCCTTCCGCCCATTCTGCTCCGCGACGCCCCCGCTTCCTTGTGAGCGCCGCGGCGAGCAGCGTCGGGTGATGAGTGACGCCGGGGGCGGGGCGGGGCGGGGGCGGCCGGGCGGGGGCGGTGCATCCAGGCGTCTGCGCCGCCGCCGCCGCCTCCGTCGACCCACATCTGCGGAAGGTGAGTGCCCCGGGCGGCGGATGTCGACCCCAGCGCTGCGAAGCTCTATGCGCGGGGGGGGGGGGGCGCAGAAAAAGACAGAGCTCCGCGCCTGCTGCGCCGCGCCGCGCCGCCCTGCTGTGGACGTGCGAAGGCTGACTCGGGAAGAGGAGAGATGCCGGGAGGGGGGGGGGGCGATAGGCAGAATAAATAAGACGTTATCTTGTTATCTGCAGTTTTAAACCAACCGGTTCCTTTCCTTATCCGCTGATGGAAGGACTGCCAGGCAACGCGGAAAGTGACGAAACTTGTAATTGAAGTGCACTTCGGAGATTGCTTCGCACTGTTTATTCCGCCCTGATTACCTGTGTGGTGGAGGTGCAATTTGTGGGAAGGTAGAATATTTTTTTTTTATTGATGCGCTTACGACACTGTGTAACTGAGTGTATAACGTTGGAAATTGCGCTGTTTTGTATTTTGAATTTACGTAGTGGTTTGTATAAAATGAAAGAAATTGGTAAATATAGGCCAACATAATGTATGAATAATGCGTAACATTCATTACTTTCCAAAAAATAGTGTTACAAAAGGGAATTGAACCCAACTTTTCGTAATTTAAGTTCATACAAGTATCGATCACAAAGACAATCTTGATTCACGAAGTTTATATTTTACTCTTCTTTTATGTAACAATTTTTTTTTAATCGGCCGGAAAGTAGCGTTCAATTTTTCTCCGTTTTTTTAACGTTTTTTTAACGACTTATACTCGTATTTAGAAATTACTTATTTTTGACCAAATACAAAACTGTAATTGGAATTTCAAAGAGTTCAAGGGCAAGTTTTTCGGAAATATAATTTACCGCCAGTGGAATTTTATAACTTATCTTATAACTATTTGTATTTGTAAAGAAATGCACAAAATAAAAATGTATACTTGTTTTTTTCTAACGAGGTATCTGCGGGAAGTATCTTCAAAATGGGATTTGGCCGGGCTTTTCGCGTCTTTCTCGGTCGTTTCGCTAGAGCCGCTTGATCTGCAGCAATGCTTGATACGGTCGCAATTATGTGAAATATTGCGGCAGGACCGATAAAGGCGCAAAAAGGCGTGCCATATTCCATCTTGGAGATACTACACTCGGATGCCACGATAGAAAAACCTAAGTATAGTAATATAATTTATTTAGCCCGCAGTGCCTTGTAGCAGAAACGTAAAATGAAACCTCGAAACTTGCAATTGAATGTGTACAAATTTAGGCTATCAGCACGATGTGAGATAAGAACGATATGTATGTGTACTTAAACTTCCGTGAAGTTCGTAGCAATTTAATTATAGATGCAGTACTCTAATGGCATTCGAGAGCAATTCGAAAGAGAGGAAATTATTTTGGAAATAATCTTATCAAAAGTAAACTTTATAAAGTTTCCCAGATGTTTTCTAACAAGTTTCAATACAATGGAGTAGGAGTAGGTTACTCTAATGAACACATTTATAACCCATTTGTTAGCAGATAAAAGTTCGCGGTAAATTTTCTCGCAACGCACGGCCGTGCAAAGTTTATTATTTAATATTGGGATCATCAATCTAAATTTTAAATACCCTTACAATACTGTCATATCCAGTATGTGTGCGGAATGTACATTCTCAAATACTTGTTTTAAAAGAGCTTTTTTTGTAAACTTTTTCACTCTCAAAAAGAATAAGAAAAAACAGCAATTCTTCTTCAGTCCTGTCATTCATTTTCAGAAAACGAAATCCCATTTCAGAATATCGACCGTATTTTTCCATCATTTCAGATGAAAGTATAAGCATTTAGAAGCCAATTATATGTGATATTATTCCGCACGCCGAGACTACTTCGATGAACAACGCGTACCAGTCAGTTCCATCCAGATCGTGACATATGGCAGTGAACTTCACAAGTAGGAATCTCCAGCATGAACATTATCGGAAGCGTATCATATATTCAATTCCACGGATCAGCGTGTAACTCAAACCAGGGAACATTTTTCACCGAAACGGCCTTCAACAATTTGCAACGATTTACAAACAGATACACCATTCGCATTTTAAAACCCATCAGAGAAATGACCAAGTTTTACGTTTATCGAATATAAGTGCTATATCTAGTGTGTCTCAGCATAAATGTTACAAATTTCTAGAATGTGTAGAATGGTCGAAAATAATAACTTTTCGCCAATGAAAATGTAGTGGGAAATTTCATATAACAGAATTTCATAAACCTTTTCCACCTGATTTATACGCCCGCATCTGTGCAAATTCTCATGCACAGATGTTCTACAAGTGACATTCTTATGCAGTCAAGGAGAGTTCATGAACCTGCCAAACACTTGTCCATACGGGGTTGCTTGAAAATCAGGGGCAAATGCTACATGCATAATTGCATATAACTCCTTTATATTGAATGTCCCATTGTATATTCATTACCAAAAAATCATTTTCGATCCTCTACATGCTCTAGAACTTTGCAACAATTCTGATAGAGCCGACTTGGATAGCAGAGGTCGCCAAGAGTGAAGTGTCGTAGCTGCCTCTTGCCTGAAGGGCGCTAGTTCGAATCCCTCCCGGGGCATGGATATTTGTGTGTGTCCGTATACGAGTTAAGCTACGGTTACCTTTACCCAAAAAATTACAAAACCAATATGACTTACAGTGGTCGCTATATCTTAGTAGTTGATAAGCGACCTCCAATAATTATAAAAAATCCGTGATACTCTGTATTATCGGAACAAAGGTGAATGTTGGTTGTAATGGATTTTTTTCAATCTCGAAAAAAGTATGTTCTTCGTCTGTCCCAGACTATTTTATTCACGTTCGTAAAACTAAATTCCGTTCACGGAGTGTCGAACACGGGGACCAATTACTTCAACGGTATTTGTAAAAGCAATTCATAGTTAAAAAGAGCGTGTTATTGTCGTGTTCGCCGAAACCGCTTGGTCCGACTTCGCTCCCCAGTCAGTGGCCTCGAGATCGTGACATGTCCATTACATCTGTCTCCGCCAGCGTCACCACTAACGGAGCACGCGTTTGTGCGGAGCGCACGTCAATGGCGCGGAGCTCCGTTTGAAAACATGACGTCCGAGCAGCGGGATTAAGCTCTCGTCGCCGAGGAACTTTCCCTTTCGTGTGCCCAGGCGCGAGGCTCCGTGCTGGCCCTCGGATGAAAGCTTCGTGAACAAGTTAGCTACATACACGTGCTGGGAAGAGCGAACAAACGTCACGCCCGGAGCGAGGGAAAAGCATAAAATTGGAAAGAACGTGTGACTCTGAAATTTGTCCGGAAGTGACTGAGGAATCCTCGAAAATAAAAGTGAGATGACTCGGCGAACTCTCTCCTTCCGGAAGAGCCGAAAGTTTGTTTTCAAGTGTTATAGATTTCTAAGCTTGAAAAATCCGGTACACCTACGGTTTAGTGAACAATTTGTAATTTTTATTGTAGGTTTATTTGCAAGATTTGTAAAGTGTTATGTACAATATATGTTATAGTCAGTAGGTATTAATTTCAAGTTAGATTTAGTTTAGTATATTAGCACTCCGAAAAGCAAAACTGCAAACCATGCTAAAGCAATAAATGAAAATAAAATCATAATGATAAAAAAAGAATATCGATAATGATATCGATGGTGATATTTCTCTTTATTACTTATCAGGCTCATGACGTGGATTTTTTATTCCAACTAACCACCTCATATATATTTATTTTTTTTTTTTTAAATTACAACCAAGTTAGCTGAGGCAAAATGTTAATATTTATTTCTGGAGATGCAAAATTGGTACCATCCCGGCATACGCTTGAAGTCAATAAGTAAAGACGGATAAAACAAGTTAGAATGCATGCTGAAAAGCAAGGACATTAACAAAAAAAAAAAGAAAAATTAAATGCAAAAAGTAGAAAAAATCCTATTGTATTATAATGTAATTTAAAACACGACTATACAATAGCATTACACGAAGTATATTACGTCCTAAAATATAATGCAAGGACATGAAACGCATGTATTCTTAATAATTACTTTCCAAGTAGAATTTTGATCGTGAGAAAATTTGTACCATAGACCAAAATTAGTGAGAAACCTAGAATAATCGACATTATAGTTGATTGCAATTAGGCCTACATGCCATTCACATTTGAAATAGCTCCCTTACAACACTTCGACCGTCTCATCTAATTTAACCTAGTTTCTGGTATGAACTTTAGATTCTCGTTACTGCCGTGCTTAAGTTTGAGAATACTGCCACAAAGCCATTTTTCTTTTTCTTTTCTGAAATGAACAAAAGCCAACTCAAATGGTAATGTGAAATTCCCAATTCTAAAGGACGACGACGGGCGTTATAGCAACTGCATTTTACTTTCGCGCTCAATCTCTGAAAAGACGTAAGTTCGCTCCATCTCGTGCCTCTTGTCGATTGTTCCATTCATAAAGAAATGGAAGACACCAAACACATTTCCTCTGTCGGATACACGCTCAAGCGAAACTATTTTCACTTCCTGAGATTTGTTTTGTAGATTCCTTTCATTGGAGAAACGAATTGTAGAATGACGGCGCGATTGGGTTGTTGATTGACGCACAAAGGACCATTCACGAAGAAACATGTGACGATAAATAAAAGTCGCTTATAGAGCAGAAAAAGAGGACCGTACATAAAATGTGCAAACATTTGAACTGTTATCACGACGCAGTAGCATTGCACTTCGCACCGAAAATAATAATTTGCAGGTTGCATTCATTGCTTTTCGTGCACAAGTTTTTTGTGTGCCATTAATGACTGTCACCTTTTTGCCCTATGCGTTTGTAGTTTTCTCGAACGGTCATTTCTGAAAGTCACCCTCAACTCAGACTCATCGTCATCCATGAATCTTTTCCATTTTCTGGGGTAATTACCATAGGTGCTTTGGAAATTGTCAATAAATCTCGGACTCACGAAACGAGGAGGGGATTTATCTGAGAATTTCGAAAGCACGGGTGGTATTTAACAGGACTATTTCCACGTATGAAATTATGTCCAACCGAGTTCCAAAATGCGCCAAATATTGAAAATAACAGAAAGCGATGTTGAAATCAAAGAGGTTATGTTATAATAGGCCTACAGGCGTGATTTATTGAACATCGACATAGCGTTCGATGTATACTAAGATAGATGAGCCACAGTTTAAGATTGGCCAATAGGCAGAAGCGGTAAAAAAATCGGATAGAAAAAGCGATAAACTTTTTGAAATACACCCCCCTGATTGGGGCATTTATAGTTACACACTATTGGTTTTAATTTCACGAGTGGAATAGTCGCAGAAATGAATAATAGTTATTTCAGGTCGCAGATCGCTTGGAATGGCAATGACAATGGTGTGCGTCGCGTGTACGGTTCATAGCTTCTGATTTGATTGAAGAGCATCTATTTCATAACATGTGTTCATTATGTGTAATGGTACTTTGGAACTTGCTGTTATTTTTGGAAGTGTGTGGTAAATGACTTTTGTGAGCGCGGTTAATAAAAAAACGAGGAAAGAGTTGTACAAAATAAACGTCTCTTGATTCATAGTTAAAAGTAAAATGGAACAGGAAGAAAGTGGCAATGTTGGAAATAATTTCGATTTGCGTCGAGTAAACAAAGAATGTTTTTTCAAAAAATTTCCATAAGACTAAGAAGGAAAACCAAGCGTTTAGTTGTATGAAATAATTCTTCTCCATTGTTTTTCCTATATTTGGTAGTATTAGGTACCCGGTTGTAACAGTTTTGAGACTTCTTTCCTTGTATTAATGTGAGCGCGTAAGGATAAAAGTTTGAGCTTCTGAAACTCCAAACAAATATGTCATTTAATAATTCGTGGCGCAACCTGGCACAACCAGGACCCGAGGATTGCAGTGTAACTGGCCCAACCGCGGTCAACACGAGAGCTTCAATTACAGTACTTACCTCTTGACCACTGCGTGCTACCTTTCAATTAGATACTTCAAATTAACGCCACGGAGCTGAGTCAGCCGAAATTGAGTCACCACTGCCTGCCAGTAAACAGACGAGTACACTTTTCGAGTGTGAGTACCAAACAACGTACTCCAAATTTCAAAGCCGACTACTTGATACCCTCGAGAGAAAGAAAGGTTAGGACTACGTCACAGCCGTAGCAAACTCACGGTCGGATGCCGAGTATACTTACAGCTGAGAAAATAATTTTTAGGTTTTGAAGATTTTATTCGAGGTAAGACAAATACTCCTATTAATTACAATTATATAGATTTGAATCTCAAAATCACAAGAAAAACTGTCTTGTGAATAGTAACAAATTCACAATGCAGAGAACAAAGGGAACAGTAAAATAACAGCAGTGACACATACATTTCAGGACGAACTGTACTCTGCCAGGTATGATCCTTAACTATAAGAAAAAGGTTCACTGCACTACTATGGAAATATATTATTTAGCATATTTCCACCAAGTCTTGCGTTGTAGTTTTATTTCTTCTGTTTCCCAGTGGTAGCCATTAAACAGTATGCATGCTCGTCGCAGTAAACAGATTGTGCGTGTCGTAGGAAGTTGGTACACATCTTGATTCAAAGGCAAGGGTGTGAGCTTACTCGTTTCCTAGCATTTTCTGCACGAAGCACTCGGGACTCTGAGTGAAAGGACAGTATTAAAAGATATGACCCAACATTCAATAATGCTGTAATTGTAACACTGAAAAATAATACATTTAACTGAGCCAATTATAAAAAGTATTTGGAGAGGGTGTGGGATTCTAGTAAAGTGATTTGTGATATATTGATAAAAAAACTGTAAAATGTCGTAACCCACATAATTGATGAAATTGAGATTTTGACATCAATATATTCCTCGTCTAAGAATAAACATTCTTACAAAATATCATGTTCCAAAAATAATATTTTCCTTCTTAATTTTGTAAATAATGTAGAGTAATAACAAATTGTAATATTCAGGCAAAATGTTGAGTGCCACATCATTTAAAAGCAATTAAAAATATTAAATTATATTCATTAAAATGAAAAAGTATGAAATTAACGATGTAAAATAAATTTAAATCTAGTCTAACTTAAAAATTAAAAGATCATCCAGATTTTAAGCTATACTGTAAAATTTGGTTCTTATTGATTACGAAATTTTGCAATTTCATGAGCGATATGCAATCTCGCACGGGTCAGGCGAAACATCATCCACCGCATTAGAATATCAGCTCGACTTTATATCACTGTAGGCGCGCGTCCAACAACTGCGTAAGGGCTGGGGACACAGGGGAGGACAAGGAGTAAGTCGAGAAACATGCGCAGGCTATTGCCGAAGAAGGGGTTGATCACTTCGATACGAATTGTACACGATTGAGAAGAAGAGAATATTGTAACGTGCAATTCATTTAATTTCGTTAAAAAGTCCGCGTAGTAAAACCTGTTCGTGACCTTGAGAGAGAAATGTATGTACTACATAACAAAAACTAATGTCTCATTTGAAGATAGTTTGATAGAATAGACACGAAAGTGTATCAAAAAAAACTATCGAGAGAAAACAGTAAAGACGGTTAATTTGAAAATAGGCAATGCATTACATTTTTAATTAATACATGATTGTTAAAAGCTGCGATTAATGGTGTCTGTTTGGTGATAGAAGATTTGTGTTCACGATGTTGTAGAAAGAGGGAAGGTTTAAAAATGATATGAATGTACGTAGTTGGTGAACAAGCGTAGTTGTTGTTTTATAGTTAAAAACTTCCTTTGTAGTTACCGTATTGTAAATGACTTTCGTATTACACACATTTTTAAATGTTGTGATATTTTATAATAAATGAAATATCTCGCTCATTAGGTAAAGAATGCTTAAATTAATCAACAAAACTTAACTATTCTGAAATTATGTTTCTGTTATATCAACGTCGGTTATCGTGTGTTTACACTGTGATAATGCAAATATTATTAAAAATCAGACCTGAAAAATTCATCCTCCAAAACGACTTGCCCAATCCTAGAAAAAAAAATCTTTCTCTCCCCCAGCCCAAGTCCAGACTACGCCCAGGTAGAAAGAGAGACCCTTTTTCCCTCTTTGGGCCGTCGGCGTCCGCCATTGCGTTGAGTGCGCGGGTCATGTACTCGCCGGGCGATCTGGTGGACACGACACACCACTCCGCTCCGGATGACGGCTCCAAGCAGCGGCTTCTCGGAAGCATCAGCAGGCAGCCCGCGCCAGGCGCTGAATGGCTTCCCGCGATGTCTCGCCTTCCGCGAACGAAAGGCGCGCGCGCTCGCCCGCACACACCTCTCCTTTCTTCTCCTCCTCCTCCTCCGACGCCACGCCCTCCTTTCCTTCTTCTACTTCTTTTCTTCAACATTTGTTCTCATTCACCTTCTTCTTCTTCTTCTTCTTCCACCTTCCTCTCTCCCGCTCCTTATTCTTTGCCTCTTCCCTCCTTCTTTCCCTCTTCCACTCCTTCTTCTTTCCCTCTTCCACTCCTTCTTCTTTTCCTCTTCCACTCCTTCTTCTTTTCCTCTTCCACTCCTTCTTCTTTTCCTCTTCCACTCCTTCTTCTTTTCCTCTTCCACTCCTTCTTCTTTTCCTCTTCCACTCCTTCTTCTTTTTCTCTTCCACTCCTTCTTCTTTTTCTCTTCCACTCCTTCTTATTTTTCTCTTCCACTCCTTCTTCTTTTTCTCTTTTTCTTTCTTTCCTCGCATTTGCCCTGACGTCGAGGTTGAAATTCGTTTCATTTACACATTGCAGTTACTTGGCCCCTGCGCCAAAGAAAAGGGGGAGGTGGTATACTCAAAGTTTTAATCAATCCAAACTATCACTCTGTTTTACACTCGCCCTTCATTCACGAAGGCAATGTGGAACCTACAAAGCAATTCTTAGACAGCCTAGACAATAATCTGAAGTCCACCTAAAGACGAAGATCCCAATAAACACATTGTATTAAAAAATCTTAAGTAACGAAGGTGCGCCCTAGAAATGTTGGAAAGTTGTGTGGGGTAATGAAGTCGTAAACAACGCCCACTCTTTCGAGTGAATGCCATGGAAATGTTGACGATGATGTTGATGCGACGTAGATGAGGACAGTGCGGATGCCAAGGACGGTGTGGTAACAAAGAGGATGTCGGTATGAAGCTGACGTTAAGGGTATCGCTGGGAGGATGATGTCGATGCAACGATGAGAATGAAGATGGGAAGGTGTTGTCGTTGCGGCAATGAGGATGTAGATGACTTTTGGGCGTGAATCAACAGAAGCAGTTCGCGGTACATTGAGCGGTTCCAGCGAGCTTGCAAGCGCCGTGAGGATAACGCGGTCGAGGCAACGGCGCGGCGCCCCACCCCTCACCAGTTCGCCGGCGTGACTACCGCCACCGCCACCGCCACCGCCACCGCCGCCGCCGCCGCCACCGCCACCGCCGCCGCCACCGCCACCGCCACCGCCACCGCCACCGCCACCGCCACCGCCACCGCCACCGCCGCCGCCGCCGCCACCGCCACCGCCACCGCCACCGCCACCGCCACCGCCACCGCCACCGCCACCGCCACCGCCACCGCCACCGCCACCGCCACCGCCACCGCATCTTTCTTTCTTCAATTTTCTCCTCTCCAGTTGTCCTGGACAAGCGGGAATTTATTCAATATCGGGGTACATAAACGCTGCAGCCGATCAATATCGGGGTACATAAACGCTGCAGCCGATAAGGTGTTTGCAGCGTGGGGAGGAACTATCTTAAATAAACTACCATAATTTACTTAAAACTAATTACAAACTTCTCTTTGGGCATCCTAACATTTCTTTTTTAAATTTAATTTTTGTTCAGAGTTCTTACAATTAGTATTGTTCAATGGTCTTCGATTTTTCATTTTATTTCATTCACGCGCTCATTCACTCTCTCAAACTACATTTACACGGTCATTTACTCACTCAGGCACACAACTGCCCTGCATTTTACACTATTTTCACATAACACTTTATTCGCTAAGGCGCCGACTTAGCTGAAGCGTCCGTCTGCCGCCGCCACCACCGCTGCCGCCGCCGCCGCCGCCGTCGGCTCCAGCCTCCCGCGGCGAGCTGCCATGCCGACCGCTCCGCGACGCACGTGCCCAGCCTCACGGCGCCACAGCTGGAAAGCCTGGGAGGCGGTGGCAGTGGCGGCGGCGGCGCTTCCAGTAGCTTTGGCAGCAGAAGCGATAGAGGGCGGTAGGACCATCTCTTAAGATGCAGCTTCAAGATCTCTTCACCAGTCTTTTTACGCTCGGAATTCTGTTTTGTATGTGGATGGTTGGTACATTCCTGAACGCGTGGGATAGTGGTTTGTCGGAGGGCAAAAATTACCCGCCCTTTTTTATTTTAATTTTTTCGTCTTGGAGTACGCATTTTAGCAATAAGCATAAGCACTTTGTTCCTAACACAAAAGAAACGTCAACTAATTTTATAATTGTTTAATGTTGTTAGATTACGCCCTTCTATAAATAACTTAACAAAAACTGACTTCACGAATACTGCAATAACATAATTTAGTATATACGGATACACAGTACAACAGTTCTTTAGAGACCGAAAATATAAAAACCTTGCTGTTTCAAAACGAAAAGCGTGAATATCAAGTATTTAATGGGGGAGGCCTCTTTCTTGAAGCCTTGGGATCGCGTTACGCCTCTTGTGTCGCAAGAGGTGACACACGGAGTATGAGAATTCACTCGATAATTCACTCGAAATGTACTTTTTGATCCTTAGTAGGTTTGTCTCATGGCACTTCGCATGGGATGGCTGCTGTGTTGTCAGATCGCGTCGCGTCGTGACGAGAAAAGCGAAAGCGGTCACCAGTTTGGTCTTCAGCTCAGAATTGCCTCTGTTCCACAATAAAAACTCTGTCGTTTTGTTTGCATTGGACTTCACGTCGGACCCTCTCGTATTGTCGAGCGCCGTTTTTGCAGCGTGCCTCCATGGTGTGGCGAAATGATGCACCTCTTGACTCATCCGCTTGCACTGGTTTGCAGACAACGCAACACTCGCCACGCCTGCTGCTCGGATTTTATGAGACGTCAGCAGCTGCTGGGTATCATCAGTGGTGCACCCGAGCAGAAGGTGGGGGGGCGGCGCTCTTGGGACTTAAGTCCATCACCAGAGCCGATAACACATTAAAAATATTATTTTTCTATTTTTAGTGTAGCGAACGTCATATATAAACGATTATAAATAAATGTTAAAGCAAAATGAATAATTCAGTAAAAAATAAAAAAAATATTTATGAGAAAACATCCATTTGGCTGAACACTACATCTATAGCTCCCTTCCCCTCATAGAAAATGCCAGTTTGCGCAGTTGAATATCATAGATAACGTCTAGAGCCAAAACCTGCATTACTTTTGACTTTCAGAAGTGCAGTGAGCAGAAATAGTACGTTCACCGGGCCGCTGTCGGGCGGTCGATGGCTCTCCGCAGGGGGGGGGGGGGCAGAGGCGCCTATGCCCAGACGTGTTTCTCAGTGATGCATTATAATCACCTGGGTCCCGCTGGCCGCTTTCTCTCCTAATTCTTTGCAACCTGTCAACTGTGAGAAACGGCTGTTAACGGCCCGGTTTGAGCCAAGAACCCGCGCAGCCGTGCTTTGTGTCTGGGAAACTCCTACCTGGCGGCGGTGACCTTATCGAACGTATGTTGGTATTTTACTGTGAAAGATCTTTGCCAAAGACGTTTTATAAAACAAAAAATTTATTGTGTTATCCTCTTTATCTATAACCAAGCTGTTCTTGATGTAACACGGAAAGGAGTGATGATAGGATGGCGGTTATGTACGATTTGTAAGAAATGAACCACATTGCATCGCGAAAGAGTGCCACTGCTCTATAAGAAAGTCAGTCTTGTATCAAACAGATTTAAGACGTAAAGTTCGCAGACTGATATAAGGAGGACAACAGGGGCACACGAAACACACGTTACGCACCCATAGTAACGCACACACGCAACAATCGTTATTACGGGAAACGATGTCCTTTTCCTAATTTTTCGTGCCTTTAAAGAGCCCCATGTTGTGTTTCGTTTTCCGTAGATTACAGAAAGAGACGGTTTTGAATCTTCTGTAATACTTTTCGGAGATTTACTTCTTCTGACTACCCCCGTTCTCTGGCATTGATGGTCAGAAAGGAGCAGAAATTCAAAATTTAAATGAAATGAAATTGAAGAAATAGAAATGTCTTCCGCGATAAACTGAGCTTGGTTTGATTTTTGTGCAACTTAATCACTAATATCGCTAAGCGTTGAGATTAACGACGCACAATATCAGAGCTATAATGCTGTAACATTCGCCATATCAATAAAGCCATTGTTATTATTATTATTATTATTATTATTATTATTATTATTATTATTATTATTATTATTATTAAAAACATTCGACGCAGTGCAGTACAGTCTTCCTACTTTCGCAAAATATCTTCGACAAACTTTATCGAAGATATTTTACAGTTTAATGCCGGCTCTACTATTTCTGTCCACATTCCCTTAAAATCGAAAGCACTTCAAATTTTGACTCGAAGCGTTTAATGATATCCCATCTGCAGTTGATGTCGCATGAAAATCCGAGATTTCGATTCGCGGTGCCTTGCGAGTTACGGCAACATTTGAAATTGACAAACACGTGGTATAGCCAGAATCAATGTTCATACGTTCTTGTGGGCTCTTGTTACAGAAAAATCGCAAAAAATGACGACCAAACGACTGTCCGTCTTACTGTCCGCCTGTGAACAACGCTAGCGGCTAAACCGTTCAACCGATTTTCTCCAAAATTGATATTCCAGAATCAATATTGCTGAGGTCGTGGCCCCTTGAATTTGAAACCGATATTTTAATTCTGTGGGGTACTTTACATGAATCCCCTGGGATATTTTCCAAATTTTCAAAAAAATGGTTCCATCGTTTTGAATGGTGCAGGTCTCATGTTCGTTGAAAACCCTGACGTTTCGAAAATTGGAAAAGTTCATTTTGTCGGAGTCTTCCTGCAACTAAAATATTGAAGATCTTTTATCCAAAGAATTTTTATCCATTAATGAACTCTGTTCCTTAAAAATTTATTTTGAAATAAGGTCACGTAAAAATTTACGAAAATTTGAGTACTTTTCGCGTAATTTTGCGTGACAATAGGAGTGAGAAAATGCGCAGTTTTATCACCACTAGTTCTTCCATTTCTTTTGAAGGTACTTTAATTTGAGTTTTGGACTTTTTAGTGATTCTCTTCCACTCGCATCTGCTTTGGGAGCAGCTTGGTATTGGTATCCATGTGTGCATTTCAATGTTAATATTTTTAAAAACTTCATCATATCATCTAGTTTTGTGTCTACGCTACGCCCTCATTCACTGTAAAACTTTCTCCGTTACATAAATGAATTGGATAGAATTTTAAAAAAGTTAGTTAAAAGCTTAAGAACCTTGAAAAGTTTGAAACATAATCTAGCCTTGATTCCGAGTAAGTGGTAATTATTTAACACGATTAACGAACAAATCTCCTTCATAATAATGACAAAAAATGACCTTTGAGGAAGGCTAACTATTTATAGAAATGGAGTTAAATGTATAATTGATTTTCCTACGCTATTGCAGTTGGACGGAAAAAACATTAGACACTGATCGTCGACTTATCTCAGCCGACGAAACTGCTTGGTATTTCCCCGGCGTTCGGTGGAAACTTTTCCCATTGCTCTCGTATCTCCTGTGAGCAGGTGAGAGAAATGGTGTTTACTGCCTGGTAATGTTGCAGATCTGCCACTGATATCCGCACGAAGTCGTGTTATCTGATTCTCTACTTTTGAGAGATTTCAAAAGCGTTTCGTTACTTGAAAAAGCGATGTAAAAATGTTAAGAATTTAGGACAAGGGTGAGAAGCATTATGCTTTTGCCAGAACAATGTTGGAATGTAGATGTTAGCTCAGTCTTTGGATGAAAAACTAAATTGGAATAAATTTAATTTATTGTGCACTTTATTACATTACGCAATGAGTAGTCTTTTGTTCTGATAGCTGCAATGAATATAGCATTTCGTTTACAAATTATTTATCCCTCTAAGAAATAAAAGTCGTGACATTACTTTCCATTCCGTGTCTTGACTTGCATCAGACAGGCAATGCCTGTCTGTACAATCCAACAAGTCTCCTAGCACTATGCGTACGATTCAAAAGTTCTACTTACGAATATTTGAAGACGGTGGAAGAGAGCTTTGTTTTTAACTACGAATCTCCATATTATTTTGAATTTTTAACCATTGAAAAGGTTTTCAAATTTGAAAGAGCATGGGTTTAGGTCAAATACATAATGGGAACCGCAAACAAAGTTTTCGGGAGAGCGCATTTTAAAAACCATAACTTATTTTCTTCAGTTTAATATCCACGTAAACCAATGTAACTAAAAACTTTTTCAACACGCAATAGTAGATTTTGTGACCCACGGTACATATTCATGTATTATGTACACAAAAATAAGCAGAACGTATTGGTAATTGGGATCAAAAAATTGTTTTAAAGTTAGAGAATTTTTTTTGAGAGTTTTTACGTGGGTGGGTAAATTCAACTGTGTTAAGTTAGAAGTCCAATAAGAACATGTGTTCAACTTTAAACCTTCCTCCACAAGGTATTGAAGAGCCAAGATTAATAAGACTGTAGTGAAATTGAATAAAATATCTTTAACAATTTTAAGTAATTGAAACACTTATACACAATATATTTAAAGTCAATTAAACTATCACAAGAATTGTTGCACAAACTAACGTACATTTTTTTACCTGGGATTCTTCCGGCGTGAGAAAACGCTTTTGAAAACGCATGACAAAACTACCAAATAGGAGTTACTAAACCACTAGGGATTGGATTCGAGACCAGAATGCTCTTTGTTATAAAAAAGTTTACACAATGCGAAGACACTTTAAATGGGAACTCCCGTATAAGGATGATTGGTAACAGAATTTTTTTCGATATAATAAACAAATTACGAAGCGATTCGTTGTATTTACGCGTGCGCAGTAAGCAAAATATAGGTGTCGTTTCAACCTTTTGGTTTTGAGCGTTAGTGTTAAGCGACTTGTTGAACAGTGTAACAAAGCTTGTGTGGAACCGTCATATGTTTACATCACCAATCGCATACCGTGGGAAACCATTGAAACACGTTTTAGAAATGGAGAAGCTGATTTCATTGCAATATTTGGTGCAATGACGGTTGATGACCGTTTTGTTAAATTTGGATGGTTGTGTTTGATTGGATGGTTTGTTCGGATGGTTGATTTTTATGGTTACTTGAGAAATACCAAATTAGGCCGATTTCAACGATTTTTAATTTTCCATTTCCTTGTAAAAATTTTAATATACTATAATTTTTGTTTTACTATGCTTTTCGACTATTCATTACGTGAAAGGCGACTGGCGAATGTTGTTATGAGGTATTAGAAGGACACTGATTATTATATCGCATTGAATTGTGTTCTAATAGTTGAACTAAACAAAATGGAGGTCAGCTTAGAAAATCTTTTAGATAATCTAAATGAATATTCACCTTTACGAAAGAGCGTTCTGAAGAACATCAATAATCTGGCGCTCTGGATTCTAACCCACCGAGCCCATATGCAAATCTAGGCCTGCTGCAAGGGTTGCAAAATTTGCACTAAAGTCTCGCTGCAGTGTTTCGAATTCGTGCCTTTTTCCGGCACCCGGCGCGGCGCGGCGTTCCCATGTTCACCAAAGAGAAATCGGCGACAGCAGCGGCGGCGGTGAATGCGGTAACAAGCAGCGCTCGTCGTCTGACTTCTCGTTCCCACTGCGATGCGGCGCCGACGACGGCGACTGGGCTCTGAGGAGGACCGCCCGGTATTGGCTACGGTCGATCAATCAATTATTTTATTTTTTACTGATACGTTAATGGTGATTGATTGATTGATTTTTTTCGTGTTTCCGGGCGCGTCAACTGCTTAGGTCATTAGTCCCGTGAGTGTAGTGCATGTTTTTTTCTCGGGAGATGGCGGTGATCTTCCCCCGCTGGTTGGCGAGATCCGGCGCCGACCTACCGTCGGCTAGTGGGGTTTCCCCCTAACCAGGACTCTCCCACCAACGGGGCACCGCCCCCAGTCGGGACAAGCTCTAAGCTCCCGACCGGTCTCCCGAATATGTGGTAGTGTAATGCATGTTAGTGTAGTGTGTGTGTAAGGGGGAAGGATAGGACAAGGAAGAGGAAGGACAGATCGCGCGCGGTCCGTGGCCCGTTTGGTAGGGTACTGCTCCGGCATTCGCCTGGTGTTGATGGGAGAAACCACGGAAAACTACCGATCAGAGCAGCCGGCCGCTAGAATTCTCCTCCAGACAGCAGCTGAATTCGACCTAGCTGAAAAGCTAGTGTCGAAAATCCCTGCCGCCGTCAGGACTCGAACCTAGGACCTCCCAGTCAGGAGCCCGACTTACAGGTCCGTTTTATGGGAAGTTCCTCCCGTCCATTTTCCCCACCAGCAGCAGGGCATCGCCACAGCCGGCACATGCTCTGAGCCTCCGACTGGTCTCCGCTCAGCGTGGGAGTGTAGTGCATTAAAGTGTGTATGTGTGGGACTGTGCATGTGAAAGAGAGGAGGGAAAAAGTACGAGGAAGAAAATCATCGCGCGCAGTCCGTGGTTGGTTTGGTTAAGATACTGTTCCGGCATTCGCTTATAATTGATTAAAAAATAAAACACGGAAAACTGCCGATCATAGCAGCTGGTGCTGGGAATTTTCCTCAGATAGCAGCTGAATTCGACCTTGTTCTCTAGCTAGTGTCAAACTTTAGATTTCTCTATAAACGTAAACAGTGGAGCATTGAGATCTCGAATCTCAACGAAAAAGAAGTTTGGGAATTTGCAAATAATTCGACTTGTCAAGGTTTGAGCTACGGAATTTTAGGTTTGTAAGAGGATTTTGTATTGCGAGCCAACGGGGGACGTTCGAGATATCGGAGATCGTTCGAGATCAAAGAATAAAAACGTATGTTGTCTCGGGAGACTCGCAGCTTGTCGCTGCGTTCCTGATCTCCCAACATTGTCGGAGATGTCGAACAATGGGGAACGATCCATGGGGGGACAGAAATCACGGGAGGAGAGAAGTCAGGACTGAATGGGAAAGGAAGGCTCGCGGTCTGTGGCCCGTTGTTAAGGAGACTACTCCTGAATTCGTGTGGAAATCATGGAAACGACCGACCAAAACAATCGACGTTTAGAGTTCTCACCTAAAAGTCGGTTTCGATAATCCTGCTGCCGTCCCGACTCGAAATACCGGCGGAAGTTAAGATGTGAACTCGAAATTATACAATACATGCTACTTTACAACCAGCAATAACTTATAATTTTAGTCATACAATAGATGACACGGTTGACTGGCACTTTCATGACTAAAATCAGTTTAGTCTTGCTTATAAAAACATACTATTTGCGACGTCAAGCAAGACAGGTGTAACAACCTGTTGCTGTCACTCGGCAAAACATTGGCCTTGGGCTGGCGCTGGCCATATATTCTTTAATTGCTTGGAAAAGTGGTGGTCTCTCCAGACTGAAATGGCTCTCAAAGGATAAAACGAAGCACTAAAATAGTCGCTTATCAACAGAGGGAGCTCGGTGCAGCGGTTGAGATAATAGAATTATTACCTTTAGGCTGTCTCCGCGCAATGGGTTCAAGTGGTGTTCAAGTGGTTAAAAAGGATTAAATCCAACGACGTAATTTGTTTACGTATAAGATATTGTTAAAGTGATTATTGATCTGATTTACAGACCATGACACAGTTCTTATTGTAGTTCGTACACGCGTACTGGTGAATGTCCCCCGTCTCCGGCGGCATACAATAAAACATGACACTCGCCTCCGTATCAGGCACTTCTATACACGATAACGGTAGCTTTGTTTTGGGATTGCACTTAGTAAACAAAAACAAGATTTGATTTAAAAATGGATATACCGATAGATTTTAAGTTTAAACGTAACGAAAAAGGGATAAGGAGCCGGTCACGAATTTTGAAAGAAACGTACGTAGCTCCAGCTGACACCGACACAATGGGCTTACGGGCATGCGAGATTGGTAGTTGACTGCAGACTTTGAAGAATCGCGGAGGGAGGTATTCCCATTCTCTCTCGCACTATCCTCCCCCCACTCCACACACCGTGCAAAGATATGGACCTGTGGACGTAAAGTATGAGAGAAAATATAGTTTCAAGAATGGGCACATACGGAGACAATTTTTTGTTGTAATTTAGCAATGTAATCTTTTAGTCTAAAATAATTCTATGAGAAATGATTATAAATAAGCGTTTCGTCTGTTTCTAATCTGCAGAAAATACTTCTCAATTGTTATTCGTGAATGAGTTTAGTTTTCAAGTTTCAATGGCTAAAGAGATAATTGCCGTAAATGTATAGGGCACTTCAGGGTATACGTTTGGGGAATTTCTGAAGGCTCATGACTTCATACGTGCTTTGAAATACCTTTCCCTCAATTTTTTTCTATAAATGTGGGGCAAAGTATAGAACGTGTATTAAAAGAATAATAGTTTTTCTTTATGGAGACGCTAACTCCTTTAACATAGAAGTATACTATGAGCAGCGTGAACTCAAAATTAATATTTCAGTTACAGTACTATAAAAGAGTGGCGTTTTTCTCTGATCTGTTGCATTGTACAAAAAATGTAAGTAAAATGTAAATGTAAAATTGAAAAATCCTTGTACAGAGTCTGTATCTCAAGTATACAAATCTATCTGTAAAATAAGGAGACCAAAGAAATCTGAGAATGACCAATTTCTTCTAATAAAACATTATAAGCAAGGTGATCGTACATAGATATGAAATATTTAAAATGACATTCTGGACCATACCCTAGTATCGCGTGAATTCAATTAAACTGATTACATAACTTGGACAGATGTAGCAGTTTGGACCTCACCAGTCGAAGCACACTGAGTCTAAACTGCAAGTCCCAGACCCTGAAGGAGTTTCGTAAATCAGGCCAGGAGCTCATCCACCCTACTGCCCTCCTTGTGGCGATGTGGACCGCGCTCTGCAGGGGGCGCTGACGCGAGTGCGGAGGCTGCTCTGCGCCGCGGGGGGTGGGGCAGCGTCAGGGAGGGCCGTGAGCAGGGTGGAGGAAGCGGCGCGTGGGGGAGTGGAAAGTGGGGAAGGACAGTCGGAGGATGGGGTGGAGCGGGGTGGAGCGTGGTAGAGAGGGGGCCGGGGGGCGGGGCGGTGGTTGTAATGTTGCGGTGCGGGCGAAGGGGGGGAGGGTTAGGGGGATAAGGGGAGGGTACGGATGGGGTTGGAAGGCGCGCAGTGGAACGGCGCGGGGTGCAGGAGTTAGTGTGACGCGCTGCAGAGGGGTGCAGAGACTCGCAGAGATGGCGTTGGATGCTGTAAACAGGCAGAAGTGGAGCGAGGGCAAATAGATAGATAAGTAGATAGGTATAGAAAGAGACAGGGAGAAAGAGAGACAAGGAGAGGGTGAAAGAGAGAGAGACAAGGAGAGGGTGAAAGAGAGAGAGACAAGGAGAGGGTGAAAGAGAGAGAGACAAGGAGAGGCTGAAAGAGAGAGAGACAAGGAGAGGCTGAAAGAGAGAGAGACAAGGAGAGGGTGAAAGAGAGAGAGACAAGGAGAGGGTGAAAGAGAGAGAGACAAGGAGAGGGTGAAAGAGAGAGAGACGAGGAGAGGGTGAAAGAGAGAGAGACGAGGAGAGGGTGAAAGAGAGAGAGACAAGGAGAGGGTGAAAGAGAGAGAGACAAGGAGAGGGTGAAAGAGAGAGAGACAAGGAGAGGGTGAAAGAGAGAGAGACAAGGAGAGGGAGAAAGAGAGAGAGACAAGGAGAGGGTGAAAGAGAGAGAGACAAGGAGAGGGTGAAAGAGAGAGAGACAAGGAGAGGGTGAAAGAGAGAGAGACAAGGAGAGGGTGAAAGAGAGAGAGACAAGGAGAGGGTGAAAGAGAGAGAGAGACAGGGAGAGGGAGAAAGAGAGAGAGACAGGGAGAGAGAGAGAGAAACAAGACTGTGGAGCAGAGAGGTCGTGCGAGAGAAACCTGACAGATCGTGGCCGGAGAACGGAAAGCCGATGCGGAGCGGGGGCGCAGCGGGGCGGAACCGGGCGGAGCGAGTGTCGTGTGGCGCTGGGAGTTCGGGGACGAGGGCCGTGCGCGGCGGCGCGGCGTGCTGTGACGTTGCGTGTAGCGTGGCGTGGCGCAGAGGCGCAGAGCGTCGCAGCGTCGGCATCGGATGCTGCGGGGCGATGGCAGGGAAGGAGGAGGGGCTGGCGCAAAGCGGAATGGAGGGGAGGGTGTGGTGCTGTAGGGGGATATGAATGCGGGGCGGTGGGACGGGAGGCGAGGTGGGGCGCAGATCGTCGATTTCAGAGGACCGGGATGGGATGGGCACCGGCCGAGTTTACCTCACAGTCAGCATTGCCACCGTGTCAGCAGCGACTGTGGCCGTGAGGTCCTAGGTTTTCGATTCCGGCGGCGCGGCGGTGAAATTCGACACTAGGTAAAAGCTAGGTAGAATTCAGCCGCTGTCTACGGGAGAATTCTAGTATCCGGCTGCTCTGAGCTCTGTTTCCCGCAGATTTTTCTATCAATACCAGGCGAATGCCGGATCAGTTTCATAGAAAGCGGGTTGCGGATCGCGCACGATCTTTCCGTCCGCTTCTTTGTTCTATCCCCTACGGGGATACACCCCCCTCACACACACTTACTTACATGCACTACCCTATCACGCACGCTGGGAGACAAGTTATGAACTTAGGGCTTGTCTGGCTGGGGCGATGCCCTGCTAGAGAGGTACGTGGTCGGGGAAATTCCCCGCAATCCGCCGTATATCAGTGCAGGATCTCACTATACAGCGGGGGAAAAATCGCTTCCTCCAGGGATAAAACGTTCACTACAATAGGCCGCTGACTCTTAGTTAACGTGTCCGAAGTCATCAGTCCTGGATCGGGCAGCAGTGGGTCGTTCTTGGACTGAGGTGGAGGCGGGGAAGGGCGGGCCAGGCGGGCCGGGCGAATCGGAAAGGAGCGGAACGGGCGTCATGTTGCGTTGCGCGGCGGGGCGTCGGATGGTGGGAGAGAACGGAGCGCCGCCAAGGGGGGCGGGCAGAGCGGGGATGCGGAGGTGGAGTGAGGCGAATGGCGGGGTGACACGGAAGGGGCTCAGAGCGTTGCGGAGGTGGAGTCGGATGTTCAGGGGGTGTCTAGACGGAAGGGGACGCATCGGAGCGGAGGGGATAGAGCGGAGAGGAGGGGACGACGCGGAGCGGAGAGGAGGGGACGGCGCGGAGCGGAGAGGAGGGGACGGCGCGGAGCGGAGAGGAGGGGACGGCGCGGAGCGGAGAGGAGAGGGACGGCGCGTAGCGGAGAGGAGAGGGACGGCGCGTAGCGGGAGAGGAGAGGGTCGGCGCGGAGCGGAGAGGAGAGGGTCGGCGCGGAGCGGAGGGGAGAGGGTCGGCGCGGAGCGGAGGGGACGGAGCGGAGCGGAGCGGAGCGGAGGGGACGGAGCGGAGCGGAGCGGAGGGGACGGAGCGGAGCGGAGCGGAGGGGACGGAGCGGAGCGGAGCGGAGCGGATGCTGGTGCGGCGCAGAGGGGTACAGTGTGGGGCGTCGGTGGCGTCGGATGCTGGCGACCGGGGCTGGCGTGGGGGCGGGGCCGGGGGCGCAGCGCAGCGGCGTGGCGCGCCGCGCCGGGCGCCGCAGTGCGGCCCATTGATCGGAGGGCGGGCGCCTCGCTGCCTCTGCCTCTGCCTCTGCCTCTGCCGCCGCCTCCGTCGCGGGTCATCAGCGCATCAGCTCGCGGGTCGCCGCCGCCGCGATGGCCTCTGCGCCCCGACAGCTCTGGCCGCGTAGGCCCCACCACTGTGTTTATTTCCGAGAGGCTCATTATGTTTTCGTACGAAATGGATTGTACAGTGCCCGAGCAGATTTTTATCAGTTTCCCTTCTACCTTCGTAGCACGTATGGTTAGTGCCACTGGCAGTGCCTGAGGGTGGTCAAAGAGTAGACTTTGGCTTTACGCTGTTCCCTTTCCTGGGAATTGTGGTGGTTCGACAGTGACATTCTTATTGCCCAAAAGAAAGAAGGAAGAATGAACGATAACAGATGAAAGACTATGGACGGGTTCGATGTCCAGATGAAATGGTAGTATGGGAAGTTAACCGCGCCACAATCACATGATGACAATGTGTTTGACGGGGGATTCGGTCATGCAGCAGCAGCTGCCTCAGGTGATTGACCACTGCTCTCAGCCTTCTCTCGCTGTCGTTGACAATCATTTAGTACCAATATATTTTTTGGATTGTTTACTACCAGCATAGTTAACCTTGCCAACCTAAATAGCGAAGTTGGCAGCAGCTGCAACCATTAGGAACTGACGTAATGGAATCGATTCCTGCGTGTGGCGATTGTGATGTAATGGGTTGCCTTTATTTACCCCAAGTTCTGCATTTATCGTATCAGTCACCACTTCCTAATTTTCCAGAAAAATCGTAATACATAATCAAATGTACTCTTGGCAACATCTCCATAGCGATTCAACACTAACAGTAAAAGAATGGTTACTTAATTTCATGCTCATTTTATCGTGTTCTTCTTGGAGGATACAATGGTAGTTTTTCTTGAAGTAAACCACAGTACTGCAGCACTTTATTTTCTATTTTCTACATCCACAAATTATTATTAAATGCGGAGAATCTATACTTTGATAATTGATCAAACAATACATCGCGTGGCATAGAATTTTCAGTATGTAAGCATTGTAACAACACTTTCTGAATTGAAATGAACTTTCATGAACATACAAAATACAACGCATGTGAAGAATTTCTCGGTGTTGTCTTGGTTCTCCAAACATAGAAAAGTGCTTGCGACCTTGGTGTGTTCAACCTCGCTGCGCTAGCAGTGTGCTATATCTGTCTTCTGGGAGCTTAGGGGCTTTCCGAGTCATGTGAAAGTTCGCTGGAAGTAGTTCAAGCTTGCCAACTTGACGTGTGTAGGCAAGTTCCAGCATTGCGATGCGAACGTGTAAAGATATCTGTATGCCGAAACGTCCCATTGTATGTTTTTCTTATTACTATTTTACTGATGTGATATGATTTAATTTTAATATATTATTTTATTATGTTCAATTAATTTTATTATGTGGACTAGTTCGATTTGGTAATTAGGGAGTATGCATTCATACACCGAAATCACGAGTTCTAACAACCTTGGCTTAGAAGTTTCCGTTATCTTCTTTGTGTGTCTGCCTCTTTATCATCATTCACGTTCCGCTGCTTGGTGTTGTTTAATTTTGTTTGGACCTCATCATTTTCACCCTTGATTGATGCTTGCAGTTTCCGTGCTGAAGTTACCACAACTATTGAAACTATTGGCCTCGTCAATTTGACGTTATCGTTGTCGCCATGATACTATTTTCCGATTTGAAATACTCAACGCTAAGTAACGCAGGGAGTCAGGAGAGAGGACACTCTTCTTCAACCAGGAACATCAACATTATTGTAATTGAAGCTCCCGATTTGATAAAAGGCACCCTCTCCTAACTCACCGCCTTGCCAAATGTCAAGAAATTTAAATTGGGCAATTGGATAGAAGGGTATTCCATTACGCTTATTGCGATAGGGCAACCAATTAGGTATTAGGTATCAGACCTCTCTTAAGGAGTTTTAAATGTGATCAAATTATTACGCTTGTGTGTAATTGTAACATGAAAATTCAGGTTAGCCTAATAATCCTGCCACAGATAATCCGGATTCTTCATATTTCCTATGTGGATTGTGGAGTTGTTTTTCAACTTTACTTTGTTGGCGAGGGTACAAAAGACACCAGTGCCGGATTTACCTACAAGCAAACTAAGAAGTTACTTAGGGGCCCCTATCTATGAGAGACCCGCGCCCCGGAAAAAATTCATAAAATATTCGAAAAATTTCGCGTAATATAATTTTGTAATATAATTTGTTGAATTAATATAAAATTTTAATAATTAAGTGTAAATTGATTGTAATAATCAATTAAGAGATTTAAAAATAATGTTCAATTCTATACTTGTTAATCTTCATTTGCAAATTGTTAATCTTCATTTTCATTTGGTCAAAAAATTACTTTAATATGTCTTATCTTTATTAGTATGTCTTTATCTGGAGGATTTTTCCAGGGGAACTTTAGCATATTTTTGTCCTGGAGGGGAGTTACAATACTTCAATCAGACTCTGAGAGTTACTAAAATTCCGAGGTCAAACACAAATCAAATAATTGTGAATTCATGTTTATCATTCGTGAATCAAGAATCAATCGGCAAATATTACCTTCCCCACTTCCGCGGATATCTTGTTCCTTACTTCAAAACCACCGATTAATTTTTCCTGGAATACCTTCTCCAAGGTTTCGCCAAACTTCCAATATCCTGAAGTTACTACTATTTGGGTTTTAAAACCAGAATGTCACGTTAATATTCCCGGCCTACATTCAGGGCTTCATCCGAATTAATGTTATATCAGGCGAATTCCAGGCGAACTCTCCAGTCGAATTCGCGTCCATGATAACCGACGCTACATCCCTCAATTCTGTTTTCGAGAGTTTACACAAGTCAAACCAATTTATATTTTCGTAAGCGTCACCAATTTATTCGGCATCGAAAACGTTTCTTTCGTATCAATCGGCCATTTAATTTTTATGACCGATGTATTTAGTCACGCATTTGTGACATAAACTTCATCCATCCTATTAGAAAACGGACGAATCCAGAATGTATCTCAGCGGGAGTAAGGGCAATTTTAGTTTCATTCCCCTAAATACTTTTAATACAATATTTCAAAAATGGAGTATGAATATTGAACAAATGTATATTCATAATGGAGATACTCAAAGTGTGATTTATCAATGTTTCGAATAAATAATTTATTTCGAATTTATCAATGTTTCGAATAAATAAGTAAAAGTGCAAAATTCATTGTGTACAAAATACAAAAAATGTTATATTTTCTGATGTGTTATTGCCTTCGATACGGAGCTCGATACACATTGCTTAACTTACCTGGATCGGCAGGATCTGGGATACGAGGGAAATACGAAAACTGAATTAATGATGCTAAATGATCTCTTATGGAGGATATTATAGGACGGAAATATAAAAAGATGAACCGAGTCAACATTTAGTTAACTTGTAATAAGGTACATCCGTATCATTAACATTATGTAAAAAATAAAAACTTTAGAACCAGTTAACGCCCGTGGAGCATTAATGATCACCGGCCAAAGAGGCACCCAGGCTTTTGTCACTCAAAATCATTCGAACCCTTATTATGCCCTTGGTGTATAAATAAATATTTTTAGCGAAGGGTAACCGGCTGTCGACAGGAAAAGACCCTAGAAAAAAGTCATGAGCAAATATATTGCATTTTTGTTAAATAATGTACAAATTATTTAGTAATATATTAGACTTATATTTAATTTACGAGTGGAGGTATTATATTTAATTTACGGGAGGTGGAGTGGAAACGTTAGTTTCGCCCCAGGTGACACCAATTGACGCTACGCCAGCGTGCGGAAGCGTAGCGGTGGCCGGCAAGCGCAGTGAGCGGGCGCAATGAGATTGCCGTTGCGAGGTCCACGTGGCACGCAATCGCCCCCCCCTCCCCGGCGTTCCGAGCCAGTGGCCAGCTCAGCCTTGGGGCGCGCGTGCCCCGGCGCAGACAGATCTCGGGCGCACCTGGATTATGCCGCGAGCAGATAATGGAGGGAAAAAAAATCAACGTTAAAACTGTGCGGTGATAGACCTCTGTTTGAGTAGAAAATGGTGCATCAAACCCCTCTCCCCTTCAAGGGAAAAGCGAATTTTTTTTAAATATTGAAAGTAAATGATTCGTCGTAGAAATTAAGATTTGAATGATTCTTCGTTTCACCTCTAAACTTCCACTCTGATACGTGAAAGTAGAGTACTAAGCAGCATGTAACAATAACGCGACTGAATAATTTCAAACCGTACTTCACTTTCTTCTGTTGTCACAAATTATTATTTAATGGAGTAAAATTTTCTAAAATTATTCTATAATGCGTTTAGCGATGTATACAACCTCCAGTTTTCTGGCTCTTTTGGCAAAGAAATTGTCTAAGAGGTAACATAAAATGTAGGTATTTGTTTTTTAAATGTTCTTAGATGCGATGGTGACAGACGTACATTATGTCTTCCACAAATAATAAGAAAACTTAAAATTGAATGTAGCTCTTTTATTTAAGTACTAGAAGCTCAATACAATTTTTTCTTGCTGGCTCAATACGAGAGAAGTCATACAAATTCATCAATACTACACATGTTGGTATTTTATGAGCTATTATAAACACTAATGAGTTTTAAAATCCGGCGTCGTAGCTGATTCAGAGTTTGCAGTGCAGCTTTCGTTGGCCAGTTGAAAAGGCCGCGGAGCTACGTGTCTCGCGTACGGTTCGACCTCTAAACCACAATCTTCATTGCGGGAAGGAGTATAAATAAGGCAGTTTTTCGCGAAAGATAAGTTTCTTGCATGCAGAGAGTGAAAGACGTAGAGTGCAAAGCCAAGATTTGGGTATTTTTTCTGCATGTTAGTGAGGTAACTTTAAGACATGTGCTATTCATTTGTGTTATCTGTAGCATAATTTCAATAATAGTTATTTCATTTTATTAACGGTTTATGACAGATTTAGAGGAACATGCTAGAGAAAATTGGATAGTTATCTTAACAAATAATTAGTGTCAAACTCTCTGTTACTGAAGTTACAACTTAGTTGAAAACGCCCTTGCTCTGGAATAGCACGGTTTCAGTGAAGCAGAGAAAAGTATTTCTGTGTTTTTGCTGCCTTTCGGAGATCTGAAACAATTTAAAGCAGAGACAATGATCTCTCCGTTCGATTTAACTCGCAATGATTTAAAAAATCATCAACGTTATGTTTATTGTGGAGTATAAGACTTACTTTGCAAGACTTACCTACCACAAAAAGTACAAGTCTCTCCCTTTTAAAAATCGAGGATGTTCTAGTCAGCTACTAACGAGAATGTAGTGATTATTTCCTTCACACTTCAATTGATTCTTTGGGGGTGAAATTCGGATTCATTACTTTGATTCCCGTATAAGAGGGCTTCTCCAGGACGTTTGTTAAAAGGGACGTTTCTCGTCCGATGTGGTCGTTCATGGCATTGCTCCACCCTGTGCCCTACGGCTTTGAGGCCGCTGTGCTCGCCGACGCCGCACCCAGACGAGTACTTCATGTTAGAACGATGGATTTTATACTCTTATGCTGTTAATTATTAATTAAATCCCAACATGTGTAGCATTTGTCTTCTCAATATGTCTTCTCTGACGTATGTATTAGTTTTGCAAATGTATAGTGTTCCATAAAAATACCACGAAATTAGTCCAATATATTGAAAATAAAACATGTTATCAAAAAGCTGATAAGTGCAATTGCTTAGCCCTGCGTCATGATCTTTTGATGAAATCTTTTGGTGAGATTTTTGTTGACTGAATGGTATATTTATATAGTTATTTGCTATTTATACTGTATCCATTAATTGATTGGTGATCCTGAGGGCGTCAATTACTCAAGTCATTAGCCCCCCCAAGTGTAGTAAATGTTTTAATCGCGCGATGTGGCGGGATCTTCCTTCACTGGATGGTGAGATCCGGCGCCGACCTACGTCCGTTAGGATGCTGCACCGGCATTCGCCTGGCGTTGGTCGGAGAAACAACGGAAAAATACCGATTAGAGCAACCGGCCTCTAGAATTCTCCTCCGGAAAGCAGTTGAATTCTAGCTGTCGAAAATCCTGCGACCGTCGGAAGTGGAACCCTAGGACCTCCTGGTCAGAGCCACTGTGATGACATCAGTTGATGCTCTGCTCACAGCACAGCATAGGTGATGCTGATATATCCCTTAATGTGTTTTTATTCTAGCTATATAAGTTTATATTTTATTTACATAATTATTAGTTATTTATTTATTACTTACGGGGGGCACTTTCTGTCGGGTGCGCTTGTTCACTGTCTTCCCACTCCGTGCCCCTACGCGAGGGCAGCTGCACCGTGCTGGCGGTGCGCTTTCGGAGTGTGCACAACGGCCGTCCCCGCCGCCGCCGCCGTCCCCGCCGCTGCCCCCTCCCCCGCCGTCGTCCCCGCCGCTGCCCCCGCCCCCGCCGTCGTCCCCGCCGTCGTCCCCGCCGTCGTCCCCGCCGTCGTCCCCGCCGTCGTCCCCGCCGTCGTCCCCGCCGTCGTCCCCGCCGTCGTCCCCGCCGCTGCCCCCGCCGCTGCCCCCGCCCCTGCCGCCCCCGTCGTCGTGCGTGACGCGGCCACTCAGAGACCTCCCGCAATGAACCTCACTCGAAATAAACGCTTTACTCCGAAACGTGATCCCCGCCGCCTCGTTATACTCCTTTTCGGTTTCTCCAGTTTCAATTAGCCCGAGTTTCTCCGATCTCGCAAGAGGAGAGTTATTGTTTGTGATTTTCTCGAAAATGAGGTAACGTTAAGTATGACAAAAGTAACGACTTTTCGTATTAACGTCGTGTTGCACAAATGATCGCGATTTTGAAATGAATATGACTCTCGTAATCCTACTATCAACATTTTACTACACAAAGTTTGAAACTGTTCTGAAATTTCCGGAATATCATCATACCTTAATTTGTTCGACTAGTAGAAATGGGGAAAGGCGTGGTTAGAGGATTGAGTGTCGCAACGCAGTGAAATATCCTATACGATTCCTAGTACATTATCCACGATAACAAGATGATACAATTAATGAACATTGTGAAAAGTGCAGATGGAGAGAGAGAGAGAGCAGTGGAAGGAAAGCAACCGAACACTCCGTATCAAACACTTCTGTCAGCAAAATTCGTGGTCGAACACCCTTGAAATTCCCATAACACTGGACATTCCTATAGTTCACTCCCTGAGCCGTGCAACACCACCACACATTTCTCTCCCCTCCATTTTTTTCCCTCATCTCTTGCAATTTTCTCTTCATTCTTTCATTCTTTTCTTTCTTTTCTTCCTTTTTCTTCCTTTCGTTGAATCCTCGCTTTCTTCTCTTTCTTCTCATCTTTTCGTCATCTTATCTTCTATTCACATCTTTCTTAAAGCTCTGTAGACCCATTTCGAGCCTTGGCTTGACATACTATCTGCACTCGCAGCGTAGAGAAGAAACGTTACAGTTTTTCCTTATGCTCGCAGTTTACAGCTCGAATCTTTTTAGAACTTGGGATGATTGATCACGGGTGTACGTGGGTCGGCAGACCTAACGGTTGAAGGGAGGAGAGGAACAAGATAGGAGCGTGTGTGGTCAGTGTGTCCTATGTTTAAAGTATAATACATCGGCATTATCTTGGTATCGATAGGATACAACACAACTGCCGAGCAGAGCAGTCGGCCTCGTAAAGAACTCTCATATGTTCAGGATACGTGATAGTTTTAACCCATTTCGTTTTACTCTTCGAAGCTAACTCGAGCGTTTCTGGGCGTAATCCAACGGATAAAACTGTTGCCAAGAGTACCCGCCGGCTTCTTATTTTCTTAATGTTTCCTGTTCGTCGTTGTCCATATCCTGAAGGTCTCTGTCCGTAACTCCGCCCTAGATAATGCCCTACTACATATCTAATTTGTACCACAAAAATACAAAATTCTACAAATACACGCACATACATACTGCATACAAAATGCATACATACAAAAAATATACAAATACACACACATTCATACTACATACAAAATAAATAGATATAAATATACAAATACATAATTTTCTGGAGTGTGTTTCATGCAGCTCGAACATACCCATATGTTTGGGATACCGTGCGCAAGTGTTTAATTTTCTCTGTTGGTGGTTTACGCGTCTTGCTTCATCGCCCCTCCCCTTTCGGCGTAAGTGACTCGTGTGGTGTGTGCCACCCGGCCGCGCCCCGTCCGGCCACGACCCGCCCCGCCTCGTCCCGTCCCACCCCGTCCCACCCCGTCCCACCCCGTCCCACCCCGTCCCACCGCGTCCCACCCCGTCCCACCCCGTCCCACCGCGTCCCACCGCGTCCCACCGCGTCCCACCGCGTCCCACCGCGTCCCACCGCGTCCCACCGCGTCCCACCCCGTCCCACTCATCCCGTCCTGTCCAGCCCAGCTCTGCCCCGCCCCACTCTGACCTTCGGATCTCCCCGCCGCGCGCGCTACCGCCACCTGAACGGCGCGCCGCGCCTGCCAGCCTCCGGACGTACACAGCTTATCTCCGGGCGTGCGGGATGAGCGTCGACGACGCAGCGCTTGACGCAGAAACAGGCAGGCAGGCAGGCAGGCGGGCGGTGCTGTCGGTGCTGTCGCTGCCTGCTCGAGTAACGGCACCCGGGTGGCGAAGACGAACGCCCTCTCCCTGCGTCGGGGAAACGCAGTGCACCCGGGTTGATTCCGGAGGAAATCGCTCCGCACCGGGTCGCCAATACCAGGGGCGCTTTCTTTCAGACTAAACATGCGCAAGGGGTCCCGACGAGGTTGGTATAGACCCCCTGGGAGTCGATGAAATGTTAAACGGAGTCAATGATCAACAGGCCGATTGGGGGTCAACAGCCGAATAGCTGGCCCCTTATCAATATATTCAAGATCCTATTGATTAAAAAAAATATGAATTAACTTAACTGTTAACAGATATAAAGCAACATTGTATAATAATAAATTATAAAATCTCTCCTCCTCTTTCGTATCGGTCTTTCATCCCCAGGAATTAAGGAATTCGAATGTTTGGAAAACACAAGAAAATTAACTATGCTTTGATAACGTTTCTCTCTCCCGCAAGAATATACCCTCTGCAATACGTACTGGAAAAATTGAACGTCAGTTCTTAAGAAAACCCTCACTATTTTGTAACCATTGCATGTCAATAAAGATTTTACATTTTGCTACTGAAAATCGGAAACGTCTTTGCTAATTGACAAATGGAGATATTTACGAGAAAATTTTGTATCTCAATAGTTATCTTTACGGAACTTATGTGCAATTCTTTGTATCATGATTATGAATGCTGAATATTCTAGATAATAATAACAATAATGTAAGGGGTCGATGAAGCAAACAAGTCTGTTAAAAGGCATTGACGAAATGAAAAGTTTGAGGATCTGTGGCTTAAGGCCACCGCAAGAGAAAGGTGCTCTTGCCTTCCACGCGATATACAGTGCATTACTTATAACCTCAATGAGGTCTTTTACCACATTCTTTTCTCTTGTTCTGAGATGTAATTGGCACATACATAATTTCCTGGAACGTGTACTTCATACCGAAACATACCATATATTTGGGATCCGGTGCCAGAGTGTTGGTTTGTTGCTGGTTCGCGCGTCTTGCTTCTTGTGCGGGCCAAAGGCCGTCGGGACTTTTTTTCGCCGCACGGTTCTAACACCCTTGGCGCATGAATAATAATTTTCTCCCTGCGAGTGCCCTGTGGGAAGCACTTCTGACTACTGCACGATAAAGATAAATATAATTAGCAGAAATGATGGGCAGACAGACGAAAGTACTGAAACATTCAGCCTTTACTGAAATACTTTCTGCAGAATTTCACGAATTCAAGCATTCATGGTTCAACAATTAATCTTCTGACATTGTTGACACTTTGTTGTTGTTGTAGTTGTTGTTTTAGAAAAATGTTCATTGTTTTGATGAAATGGATTGATTTATTTTAGAATCCCATGTTTTGAATCATTGTATGAACATTTTTGTGATTGCTTACGTGTCTTTTGGGAGAAAAGGGTCATAACGATTAGTTGTGCTAGGATTGCAGCAAGCAATTGTGGACACACATGGGTATGAAAAATGTGTTTTCATACTAGCTCTCAGGTTATACAAAAACTAAGAATTCCTTGTGTTACAAATAGTATATAATAATTCTAACTGCTACAGGAACAATGAATACTTTTCAACATTAATTTGTTTTAATAGTTGATTTGTTCAAATTCATTCCACTTTTCACTTAGTCTACCACTCAGCAGTCAAGTTACACAGGTTGACAAAAATATATAATGCTGGAAAGAAATGTAGTGATATTTCCTGCACACAATTTCGTTGATAGTTCTTGGTGAATCTTCAACTTCCTTTTAACATGCAGTCTTTAGTTCCTGGCTCTACAAATGAATTCAACTCACGAAGGTTGTTAGAAGCTTAAAGGCGCCCTTAAAGTTCGTAGAACAAATTTTTAAACATTCATCAAGTTATTTCATAAAGTTATGCGACCGGTATCTTGATAGACTCGCTCTCTGCTTCGGAATATTCCTAGTCATTAAGCAAAAGACTGGATGAGCCTTAGAGGAGTGTTAAGGAAATGAGACTTCTTAAGAAATGGCGACGTGTGCGGAGGTATGTACATACACACACACACACACACACACACACACACACACACACATTTGTATTTCATGTGTTGCATCATTCACATGAAGAAACTACGTAGAATGACGATAGTACGGAATGTCGTAAGAGAAGAAAATACTGTAGAGAAAATAACATCTCTGTAATAAATGCTGAAGAGGTCCCAAGGAACAACAAAATATTGTGGTTGTGACTCCAGAAGGTCTAAATATCTATTTAATGAACATTGTGTGTTATGATGTAGTTTAATCCTTATTGAGGACACTTCATAAGTTTCCTATGAGTAATAAAATTTGGGCTGGGTTCAAAACGAGCTCGTTACTTTTGAAGTGTAGAACAAAGGAGCATCAGATACAACTGTGCCTGCAACTTCAAAGATATCAAATTTATCCATTTCATTTGCTGTTGGCCACCGCTTTAGAGATGAGGTAATTTGCTACAAGCTCTTTTTATGACAAAACGGTTTCAAAGCAATTGATGAAATTTAATTTTATTATTTCGCACAATATTCCCCAAAACTTCTGCGAGTTTTGTAAATACTTAATGGTCCAGTATTCTTAGAATTGCGACTTTTCATTAATTACTTCTTTGTAACTTATTAATTCGTTGCGCTGTTTTCATTGTGAAATAGTAGTTTAATGATTATTAGGCATAGATTCACAAGTTTTACAAATTCTCAAATAATGTGATGATGACTTATTTCTATGTACCTAACCTAACTAAAACGCGTGGAATGCAGTGTAGTTATCCTCGGAATTAAAGGCACGTAATCCTTGTAGATTTTTAAACAAATGAAGTTGGAGATCATACTTGTACAACATGGATTTATTCATTGGTTTATTCCTACGTGATGTCCACCAGCAAACTGGTTTTCATTTTACTCAGTGTACTAACAGAAGTAAAAATTCTTGTCTGCTGGGATACGAGCACGAGACTACACAGCTTCAGGTCCAGACATCACGTTTTCATATATCTAGAAGATTCCAGTCAAATTAGAGATCATATAAAAAGGATAAAAGCAAGGAATTGAAGTTTATTAATATACAAACGTCAATACTTCTCACGGTAATCATTGCAAGAGTGCATGCCTGAGTGCACAGCTGTGATGGATTTGCAATACGGCGATGCAATTACATTCCCTCTCCTGTGAACCTAAAACAGCTGTGGGGTCATCTAAGTGTACTTATTCCATTTGCAAAACTTTGTTATGTAAGCACATACTTCTTACATAGGGACGCAGTGACCAGCTTTTAAATTTTTTAGCGATGACCTACTCCTTCGTATCAGGTGGTCAGGCTTGCATTTTCCCACAGGTAAGAGTAAAAGTCAGAATCTTACTGCAAATTCAAATATAATACTTTGGTGTTTGTATTCGTTCACTTTTTTGAACTGTTATGTTTTAAATATTTTCAGAGGAACCTGAGTCTGGAAAAGCAGAGGTTTTGAACCTAACAAAGAAATCTATAAAAATCTAACTGATCGTGACTTTTAATATTTACTGGCACTTTCAAAATCACTTTATTGAGAAGAGGTATTTAAATAAATAGTATTATTAAACAATCCATGATCTCCTTGCAAATGATTTTTCCATTAGCCTCTCAAACTTGGTATAAAACCACTTCATAACGTACCGTTCTCTGAAAAAAGCCACTAAAAATCTAAAAAAATGTTAACATACGAAAAAGAAAGGAAATGCATGACGCCGCTCTGATAACAAATTTCGCTAACGTGCTTGGTAGAAAAATTATAGTCAGCTCTGTAGTCTGATGGATTTCAAAGGAGTCTATAAAAATAGAGGTGAATAAATACAATAAGCCCTTTAACCAGAGTATAGTCAATGAAGAGTGTGACTATATAATGAAATAAAAATAGTGTAATGAAAAAACAATTAATAATAAACAAAATATTATTGAAAATAAATTGAGCAAACCTATTTAAGGAATGCACTATTTGATTGATTGAAATAAAACGGATGTTTTATGAAAAGAGAAAGAAACGGGTGAATGACTGGAGTATTACAGTTTTTATGTTTATCAAATTAAATGTTCGTGTATATTTTACAGAAAATAATCTGTATGTATGTTAGATGCACCAGAAATTATTTTAGCAGTTCACTGCAGTTGGTGATTGTATTCATGTGGTACTTTTCAATCTTCTTTCCGTCTGTAACAAAGAACACTACTGTTCGAAGCAGACTGTAAGAAAAAGAGCCGTACATACACATGGAAAGGGTTTGCTAATTCCAGTGTATTCGGAGAAGAAATGTTGCGGAGGCCAAAAGTGGATATGAATGGATAACGTATGGGCCTGACTACTCGACGGCCTTCGCGGCTTTGTGGATCCAGCGGAATGCTACCGCCGCCGTTGCCCTTGTCTCCAACCATCGTCATCTTTGCGAACGACACAGTCGGCATTTCTTGGTGATGCTGACGTTCCCACCTCTACCGATTCCTTCCATTGTTATTGTGAATATCATTATCATATTTAAATTCTCCAGTCCCAGTGCTATCGTCATTTGCTCTACAATTATCATTAATACAGATAACATAATGTGGTACCTCGCAGTAAAGTAAACATGTTCATTACGTCTCGTTACTTGGGGCGTTCGGAAATCATTTGGACAAACAGTAAGAAATCCACAATATTTATTTTATTCGTTACGTAGAATAATGGAAAGTACAAGTATTCTCTCTCCAATTGAATGCTCAGCTTCCATTTGTCGGGATGTTTCCTAATGACTGTAGCAAATCGTTCCTTTGGAGTGGTGAGGCACCACTCGTGGGCAGCCTTGCATTTCTTCCGAATACGAAAATTGTTGACCACGCAATGCGTCCTTCATTTTGTCGAACAAGATGCCCGAAAGGGCCCAGTTTGGCGTGTGCGTGAGATGGGGAAGCTTCGTAAATTCCTTTGTTGCCAATCTGTTTATCTAGCGGTTCGTATGAGCCTTACTTTGTTTAGAAGCAGTACTTTGAAGGTCGATTTTCCAGGCAGCCTGCCCATGCCTCTGACCGGGAGGTCCTAGAGTTCGAGTCCCGATGGTGGTGGTATTTTCGACACTAGCTACATGCGAGTAGCTAGATCGAATTCAGCCTCTGTCTTGAGAATTCTAGCTGCAGGTTGCTTTGATTGGGAGTTTTCCGTGGTTTCTCCAATCAACACCAGACGAATACTGGAGCAGGAAGAAATGGAGTCACGGACCGTGCGAGCTTTCCTTCCCCTTCCTTGCTCTTTCCTCACCCCTTACGCGTGCGCGCGCACACATACGCACACACGCGCGCGCACACGCGCACACGCACTCATGCGCGCGCACACGCGCACACGCACTCATGCGCGCGCACACACGGACGCGCACACACAAACACACACACACACACACACACATACACACGCACACACACTACCACGCTTGTCGGAAGACCAGTCGGGAGCTTAGAACTTGTCCCGGCTGGGTCGGTACCCCGCTGGTGGGAGATACCTGTTTGAGGAAATTCCCCGCAGGTCGACGTAGGTCGGCGCCGGATCTCGCCAGTCAGCGGAGGAAGATCACCGCCCCTCCCGCAATATAAGCATGCGCCACACTTGCGGGGCTAATGTCGTTGGCAATTGACGAGCCCGGAATCATGAATCAATCGAATAAATCAAGTAAATCCAATCCAATGGTTGGGGGTGCGCGGGCCTCCCGGGGGCTCGCCCGTGCGCGTGCGTTGGCGCGTGCGCGTGGCCCCCACGGCCATCTGCCGCGCGGCCTTGGCTCCGGCCTCGGCTGCCATTGGTTCCGGCGCTTTGTGCAAGCCGCCAGAGATGCATATGCGACGCATCACCGGCTCCTCGCACATACAAATAAGGGGCTTCCGTGTTTGGGTGGCTCGTTTGCCCAACGGAAGCTTCCGGAAGAGTTGCTTGGTGTAACTGTGCCAACGTATCGCAGTTAAACACGTGCGCTTGTCCCTAAGAGTCTTCGTTAATTAGTTTTGTTATAATCAAATGGATCAGGTTATTTATTTGAATGATTTATTTTTCGTCAAAAAACGGTGGAAGCTGTATGTGACGTATAGGGAGAAGTATAATTTGCGCACGTTGTATTGAGATCCAGAATCTCCAACTCACCTCTTTAACATGTGGTTGATGAACAAAACCACTAACAAAGGATGGTTAGCAACATTTGAAAAATAGACATTTTCGCTCTGAAGTTATAGAAAACTTACGCGATACAAACTATCGGATTCGAACTATCGGTAAACGAAATACAGATATAATCTTTCTGCATTGCTAACAAAATAGTAACCTGTACATCAGGCTCTATTCCTTCCACAACTAGCAAAACGAGGGTTCAACAAAACCTGCTCATAGTGGAGCTGAATTTATGAATAGAAGCAACACAAGAGGCTAAAATCAGCATTTGCTCAATGTACCAGGAAAACTAGACGAAACAACTTATAGAGTATATGTAGATTAGTACTAGAATACACATGCATCTAAATAAATCGTATAGAGAATCACGAGGTAATAGTATTATTAATTCCTACGAAAAAATCTAGTTTGATTTTAATTCTCCCAAATCTTACTGATTTCTGTATAGAAATGTCTCGTACAGCGTACATATAGTGTTACAAAACATTTATTTTTTCTTCGCCTATTACTCAAGGTATGCTTTGGGATCCGCCTGATTTTGATCAGACAAAACCACGGAACTAACCGATCGGAGTGCGCGGACCTCTGGGGCTTCAAAGCTGCGGTCACGAATTCGCAATTACATAATATGCTATCGCAGCCGGTAATCTCTCCACATAGTAGATAAAATGCCGTCGGAAGTAGTACGTCATGGTGGTTAACATGTACAACTACTATTGCCCACGCCGGCTAAGATTGTCACAATAGCTCGTTACTTCCTATTCTTCACAGTGTACTAGTGATATGTGTATGGGTACTCTTTTATTTCGAAGGAGAAGGAGAAAGTTTGTGACCGAAGGAAAATTTAATTTTTCATTTCACTTTCGCTTCTTTGTTTATTCTTCTGCTTTCTCTAACATCTGTTACAATTATTATATTTCATTATGTTATGCAAGGAAATATGACAATGCTTTCATTGTTCTATAAAGGGAATAAGAATTTGACTACTGACGCAATTTGTGTGCTTACTGTTTTACGTTTAATGGGATTCTTTAGAGAATTTTTATTGTCATATGGGGTAAATTTTCTTCCAGATTCATTTTTAAGCCAACCTGAAACACATTCTTAATTGTATTATGCACGTACACAGTGGTTTAATAACTTTGTTTTCAGTTAAATTTTAATTATAATTTAATATACAGGCCACTGTCTAATTAAATTTGTTGCGCACGAATTTAATGTTGAAGGTACTAAACCAGCTTTAAAACATCGATATGTAAAAACATCAATAGTTTTTGGTTGATGTATTACCAACATCGATGTTTTAATGTTAAACATCGGTATTTGGCAACCTCGATGATTTGTTGTCGATGTCGCATCACTAATGGTAAGTCATTAGTGATGCAAAGATAAGCGTGGAACTTTTTACGTGCCACATCTCCTTAGAAACAGTCACCACTTTGTGTTAAAGAAACACACCCCATCCAACGGTGAACGGACTGCTTGACTTGGAAAGTTAAGGAAGCATTAGCAGGAGCTAAGTAAGGACTAACGGGAAACTGTTTCCAGTTAAATATTGACGTCGATGGGAGGGATACAATAAAATGTGAAGCCGGAAGTGTGTAATCGCAAGGACATTGTTAGTAATAGGCTCTTATCTTTCTTCAGTGAACGGATGCGGTTACTAATAGAAATGTAACTATAACTTTTTGAAGTTTTTTTTTTTCTTTCAGTGTGCAAAACGTTTCAATACATACCGAATAATTGGTGATGGGTTGTACATGTGTTCTTTGTGTATGCTAAAGTACCTCAAGCTCGTACACTTACCATTACGCACGGAGACGAAGAGAGTCGCTCGCAATAGCCCTAACTGATATGTAGTTTCTATTCTTCATGTCCGTAACTACTGTTAATATTCATTATATAATGAATTGTATTTTTTGCACTAGAGATCTTACGTAAAAAGATTATAAATCTTCGTAAAAAGATTATAAATCTTCATGAATTTTATACAATAATGTATATTCAGGAAATTTACGATGTTGCAAGATTATTAATGACATATTTACTTCCTTAAAAAACATCTCTTTTGAGTAATTTTCTTTTTAGAATGTATTAAGATGTTTCCATTCAATTCTGTGTGTTTTCTCAAGTTCTCACACAACTAATCACATTCTTGTTTTAGCATTTCTTCACATTCATAATTAAAATTCTCATAATTTCTTCACACAGTGTTTTCTGGTCATTTGCATTCGTATCTCACCGTACGAGTCATGCCATATCCCCGTATTTTCCCGCTCAGCGACTTGGTTCTTCGCTCATGTCTGTTCTGTTTCCCATCAAAATGCGAGATAATGAATTAAGAGACCTATGCCTGTGAAACTCATTCTCACAAAATACATAGCCCGTAAAGTATGTTGATAGTGCTGAAACATAGGAGCGAAGCTTAAATAAGGTTTTTGTTAAATGCAAACAGCGAACGAGACTAATTAACCCCATTAACGACTTATTGACGCTCACACTTACATCGGTCCCACTTAAAATGTTGATGGGGAGGAATTTTGAATAACATGAAAATGAAAGGTCGTACGGACGAAAACTGTGAAGAAACGACAAAAAAGAGATTTTCAAGAAATGTGTAGAATTCTCAGAAAGAATACTGCCAAATTCCGGCAGCGTGGAAGTTCAGACTTGCAACCAGAGAATATAAATATCGGAAACTCGCATATTCGATGCCAAAAAAAGGTAAGTTTTATATTACATATTTTAAAAAAATGTGTTCTACGAAGAATTTTGATAAAGTGCAAAGAATGGGCTTAGGATAAATACATTTTGCTATCTACACGAATGATTTAACTAAAAGACGAAATGAATCAATTAGGACATTTAAAAATCTCCCTGGCTTCTCTCGGAGGCGCAGGTACTTGGAATAGGGTTGGAAAAGGCGGAGCCGAAGAGGGCGATTTCGGGTTTCACGGAAGACGTTGGTATTTTCACCATGCAGTTGTGGGATGTTGGCGCCTCATACCATCTCATATTCTCATTCTTTTCATAATCATTCTCTATTTATCGTCAGTCAACCAATGATCATCTCTATCATTATCCATCCCAAGGACGGCAATAGCAAACCGTCTGATCTGTCCAATGCAAGGGGGGCATGACGCGGCGTACACTTTCTTCCATGCCCACGCTCGGCAACAGTAGCACTACCATCATCACCACCACCACCACCACCACCATTACTACCACCATTACTACCACCACCACCACTATCACCATTATCATTGTAGATATTTTTTACATCCACCACTTACCACCACCACTACTACCACCACCACCACCACCACCACCACCACCACCACCACCACCACCACTATCACCATTATCATCATTGTAGATTTTTTTACATCCATCGTAAACCTGTTGTGGACTTCAAAATCTCATCTGCAAAGAGTATTTGCTCATTAGCAAGAGACGGATTTCGATGACATAAAACATCGCCAAAAATTATCAATAAAATGCTCTTAAAATATTTTTTTAAATGCTCTAAAATCAAAGAAACATGTTATCAAAATCAGTTCGGACGAACTCAGTGTTGGATATGTTATTGTTGTAATTGTAGCTTCTTTCATTCGTTCAAGTGAACTCAGCTTGCAAACTTTGGGTGTGCACTGTTCTTTACCAGAACCTGTTCTTTACCTGTCTTTAGTTATCCCTAAATCGGTCAAACCGACAATGGCGCTGATAGACGTCACAGAAACCTTAGGTTACACAATCACAATGGCTGACATTACAATTTCTGAACGAAGAAATCGAGTAGGTTTCTCAGGAATTCTGTGGAGAACATTTGTTCCTTCTCGTAATTATTATCTGAAGCAAGCATCGTTAAAATTATATTAAAATAGATTAAATCAACAAATATGCATTAAAATTGACTGAAAAAGTGAAAAATGACGTATTAGTCGAAATCGACGAAAAATGCAAAATACATATGAAAATGGGTTATTTCCTTTTGTCATAGCATAAAATTAATTTCTATACTACACATCATTGTCCTAAAGCGAAAAGGAAAAAATGGAATTTTATTAAAACACGCCCCCTACTCTTTAGCTTTTCGACATCATTTCTTACGACTCTTAAGGTGTATCGAAACTCATGGAAATTCCAGAAAAGGATTTCACAGACAATCGTGAACGGAAAGTGTCTTGCGGGGCAAAGCGTCCTTTGACTAGTGATAGCTCCGCCTAGCCATTGCTTCAAAGCGGCCTTTGAGAAGTTAGCGAAGCAGAAATCAGATTTCTCCGAATGTTCCAGCGCGATATGGACATTACAAGAGCTGCAACGTCGAAAGCCCCTCGGACAGGTCCAAGGAAGATTAATACTCTTACGAAACACACCTTCGGCCGTTGGAAACTCGGACCTTCGCGGAGCTGAGATTAATGAGCAACGCCTGCCCTTCGCTCTCGGAAGTTTTTGCTTGCGATGTGTTGCCACTGTCGCTGTCCTCGACTTGTGGGGCGTACATGGAGTTACTTGGCCACTACCAAGAAGGATTATTAGTAGTGTACGTAGAGTCAAAATAGGTTGATATAAGGTACATGTATTTTTATACAGTTACTCGTTATTCATTCGGATTGGGAGGTCAATTGAAAACAAAAGTATAATTAGGAAACTTAATATATTCGATAATACATATAATCTCTGAACGTACCAAATAATTATTAAGACAAACCATTGTATATTTTACGATATTTTAATAATATAGAGACAGCGTCCAAGAAAATAAGTTGCGTCATTGAAATTACGAAACAACTTTTTTAATAACGTGTCTACAGGATAAATTAGCAAGTTTTTACATTCTCGTATTCTACGTAGCAGTGTGGAGAAAATGTATTGCTGCATCCAAAAATCGGCGATTTTTCGACAGAAAAACTAAGTTTTGTGGGACTCTGGTAGCGAAAAAGAGGATAACTATTGTTCCTATATCTAGTAAATTATTTCCTTTAATTCGATGTACAGTAAGAATTCACGTTTTGTGGATCCTTGATATCAAAAATTGTTTTATGGTAAAACGTAAACACGGACGGACGTTTTCCCTGAAACCAATGTTTCGATATCAAGGACGTACAAAACGTGATTGTGACTACACAGTCTGTCAATTAGTACATACAGGAACAAGAATTCTCCGGCTCTCTGGTATCAGATTCCCATAAACTACTTTTGCGTCCACAAAACTAGTATCACTTATTCGTTACAATATGACTATTCTGCCAAAAATTTGCAATTTTTCGTTGCAGTATTAGATAACATTCTCCATACTACGTAAGTAATATGCAAGAAAAAAACTTACCGAGAAAAACAATACATATAGAGGGTTCATTATTTTTGATATTCATTGTACACCGTCTAATTATTAATTACATTTCTTCGATTATTATTAATAATTATTACATTTTTCACTCTTTTAATTCTAAAGAGAGTGTACATACATTGCATGAACGCTCACTTGAGAAAGTCTATTTTTGCAACTAAAATGCACGAAGGGGGGAGGGAGTAAAATATAACAACTTCACGTATTCTTTGAACGACTCCTCACTTACTCTTTCGACGTCACATGGTAACTACCGTAAGTGACCGATGGCCATAGTCCATTGGCGGTCTTTAGCGCCAAGTGCGCCACAGGTTCCGCGAAAAGCAAACGGAGTAAACATTCCAGGTAGTCGCTCCCCCTACGAAGACCCGCGCTCGGTTCTATCAGACGGGTAGGGGTGGGGTGGGGGCGTCGGCGCCATAGTGCGAATGAGCGGGCGGCCTTGCGCTCTGCCCATCGCCCCGGGCGAGCGCCCACAGCTCCGTGCTGCGACTGGCGACTTCGCTTTGCGCTCGCCCGCCTCGTCTTTTGAAGGTTTCGTCCTCATCCACATCCTGATTCTCGTGATCGTACTGAACATCCTCATTCTCCGCTTTCTGGATGTCCTCATCGCCCTCCTTTTTCTCGATGATTCTGTATGTCCTCATCCTCCTTTTTAAAGTTGTCATCCGTATCCTTATTCACATTGTCATGCTATCTTCAATCTTATCTCCACACTCATCCCCGTACTGAATTTCGACGTCCTCATTCTCCGCTTTCTGAATGTCCTCATCTTCCTCTTTTCCTATATTCTTATACGCCTCCTTTTTTGATCCCTCCTCGCCCTTTTTGTCAGTGGTCTCATCCTCCTTTTTTCTCCTCGATGTCTTGATCCACTGGGTCGCCCTGCTGTTCGTCGCCCTCCGGGAGTGACATTGACCTTGACGCCACTCCCTGCGGCGCCGCTTTGTGCTGCCCGAATCGCTGAGTGCCCCGCTGCGCGGAGTGCTCTATCGCCCCCGCCCCCGCCCCCGCCCCCGCCTCCGCCTGCGGGAAGGCAACGAGCGCGTGCGGGAGGGCACGCGCCAGCGACCACGCCTTCCCCTCCCTGCCCCTCCTCCTCCCCCTCACTCCTCTCACCACTTCTCCTCCCTTCCCCCATCCCGTGATACGTATGCACTCTTCCCCGGCCCCAACTCTCTTTCTCCTTGCTCGTCCCACCCCGTCCTTCACCATCCTTCCAATCCCTCTTCCAATTGTCCCTCATCCTCTCCCACCCTCTCCCTTTCCCTTTCATCCCCTTCCTTCCCCTCTCGTCCCTTCCTCCTCGTCCTCACCCCTCCCATCCCCTCATCCTTATCTACCCTTTCATCTTCCCCGGCCCCCTCTCTTTCTTCTCCCGTCCCGTCCCTTCCTCCTCCTCCATTCTTTCCTCCGCTCCTTCACCATCCTCCCCTTCCCTCTCCCACTCCTCCTCCCCTATCCCCTCCTCCTCGCCTCTCATCCTTCTCTGCCCTTCCCCCGTGCCTCCCCGCCTGGCGCTGTGCCTTACTATGTGTCCACACGACGCCAAGCACGCTTGGCGTAGTTAGGGACATCGCGATGCTTCCAATGCTTGAAATACCGTTTTCGATATCAACCGTGACGGTGTCGATACTCGTGGGTCGATAAAATAGAGATTTCGCGCTTAATCTGCAGTACTGAAATCGACACAAGCTGATTACTACTTTGTAAATCTGTAATGGATGATGTCAACATATAATTTCCTCTCTTATTGATATCTTCTCTTTCGGATACTTAATACGTAAGAAATGTAAGTACGTAATATGTAAGTACGTAATATGTAAATACTCTTTAAAATTCAAGTGCCGCAATGTATCACCACTGCACTCAAATCGTTGTTTTTTAGTGTTAAGTTTTAAATTATTCCAAATATTACAGGTACCAATTGCCACTACACATATATTTCTATTATTGCTATCACTGTTTTAAAAAATGTGTATTTTTAGCCTGCTTTAAACTTTCGCTTTCCTAAATTGGGATACGAGAAACACTCAGTTTCTTGTAAAGTAAATTTCGTAGGATAGTTTTGTTGTAGTAATTATATTTTTTGAAAAATGCCGCATTATTTTCTGCTTTTGGGTTTCATCATCGTTATGTGAATGGTTTCAGCGAGAATTAACTGTTGAAAGAGGCAAAGCACATTCATAACTGACCAATTGTGTATATAATTACGATATTCTCTAATAACCCAATGGAACTCTAATAGAATAAAAAGTAAACCGTTTTGTTTTTAAAGAGTTTCCGGATTCCTATCCAGGTTGAGAATATTAGTCTATTGTATTTCATAGGATTTGTCTTACGAAGAACTTCGTCGATCCTCTGCTTTAGTGTTAATTTAAAATTTGATGATTTGTTGACGAATTTTTGGTGTACATGGTAAGTTCTTGGCAGGTTTTCTCGGTGCTTTGCCGTTTCCATGCATCTCAATGCTTAATCTCATCATCAATATCGCAATCATATATTCATTAAACCTATCATAGTTCTCAATGTTGTTTAGTTGTGACCATAATAGTTTATATACTTACATTCACTGCACCTCCACGCATGCTGGGAGACCAGTCGGGAGCGTACAGCTTGTTATGACTAGGGTGATGCCCCGCTAATGGGAAATACCTGATTGGGGAAAACCTCTCTAACCGGCGGTGGGTGGGCGCCGGATCTCACCGTCCAGCGGGGAAAGATCACTACGACCTATTAAGGAAAATACATATACTGTACTTAGGAGAATAATGACCTTAGCAGCGGACGCGCCTGAAATTACTAATCAATCAGTCGCTTACATCCACTAGCACATGCCGAGAGACCAAACAGGCTTTTCAGGACCATCAGATCATTTCCCGAATGGTTCGTTAATCGCTGGAGAAAAATCCCGCAAACCGACTTATGGCCGGCGCCAAATCTCTCGTCACACAGCGATAGAGAAATAAAATCTCCCGGAATAAAAAATTCACTTCACTTGTGAGAGCCATGACCATAGTAGTTGACGCGTCTGGAAACAGTTCTTAATATTCCGTCACTCGCGCCGCCATTCGTAACACGAATACTCGGGGATTCGACTCCGTCCAACGCACCCATTATGAAATTTTCTTTCTTTTTTTACATCATTAATACACTTTTCTTATTGATCTGTGCTCATATTATAATTGAATACACCATGCAAAGAAACATAAATAATTAAAAACCATATTTGAAGCTTTTATTATATTTTCGTCCCTCGCGCGGCCATCGTGTGAACTACGTGAAATGTCTCCATTATTCTATATCTTTTATATCTTCTAATATTTACGATTTTTGCGGAGTAATGAAGAGGAACGCAAAAAAAAAAAAAAGAAAACAATATTTGAAATATTAAACTCTCATATTACAGAAAAATATAATTTTAAACAAGTATGCAAGAACACCTTCCATACGCCACTACTCGCATGTTGGATTCTGTCAAACAGGCACAACGATTTTAATTCAAGGTATGGCCACACAGTGCATAACAGAGATAAGTTTATCGATACCTTTCTCAGATACTGTAGATGAAAAGAGCATTTTTTATTTGAGGAAGGCTAACATTCCTTCAGGCCCGCTCTTCCGTCTGACCAAGCAGGTTTCACTACGCTCCTTTCACCATCTAGCGGAGAAGGTATTATCCTGGGCGACAAAACAGGTGATTTGAATTTAGCTCAGAAGCTTCTTTTCAGCTAGAGGATTTTTTACATGCCGCAAATCTACATTACAAACAAATCTAAGGTTACACGCAAATCTACTACATGGGACAGCCGTATTTACTTCCCCTCCGAATGAAGGCGTACGAAGGATTTTTTCGCCCTTAAAAATCCACGACTTCGGTCTGGTTTAGAACCCGCAAACGTGGGTACAAGAGCCAGGTACGCTAACCATTGTACTCGTACTTCCGGATCCCGCAAAGAGCGTTAATCCACGTGCGTCCACCCGCGTGCTCCGGGCTGTGGCGGGCGGAAGTTCGTCACGTTGCCTTCGGCGGTGGTGCCAGTGCGCGGGAGGCTTGCTGCGGAGGGAAAACCCTGGTCCGCGACGCGCAGCGGCGACTCCGCGCAATTTGGTGCGTAATGGGCGCGCGTGAGAATTCCGTTGCTGCAGGAAAACGCGCGCCGCCTCGCCTCGCCTCGCCCCGCCCCGCGGCTAGCACCGCGCCGTTCACGCGTTCAGGGAAGCGGCTCCGCCGTGTGAATTCGCAGTGTGACACGTAAAACCCGTGACTTTGCGCGATTAGGCGGTGCGACGGGTCATGGTGAGAGTACTAAATGTTGCTTGGAAGTGCTGACGCGTGGCTGAGTGGTCGGCTTGCAGGGGTTTCCCTTCCAGGTATCTCCTCCAGCGGGGAGACAATTTTGATTTCATTTACCATTGAACTACAAAGAAAGGATAAATAGAAGGTAGCGAACATGCCTGTACTTGTGTAGGACACGATCTCCCAGTTTTCAGTACAGAAGGAGAATTGGCTATTTTCTTTAGAGAAAGACGCTCAAAATTTTGGCAGGGGATGACTCGATGATTTGATGACTGAAACGAAATCCATTTCCGCGTATATACACTGTGTAAATGAGCCGGCTTGGACAGCGGAGGTCCCTAAGGCTGAAGAACCGTAGTTATCTCGTATCTGAAGGGTCGAGGGTTCGAATCCCGATCGGAGCATACATGTTAGTGAATGTCCGTATACCTTTACCGTTACTCTCAATGTTACTTACAGTAGTCGTAATATGGCATTAGTAGTTGAAATAATTATGTATTGCGAAGTTCCTATTCAGAGATCCTAAGAAAAATGTAGGTTGCGCTGTATACTCAATTGCGTAATGATAATTCGAGCATCTTCATCGACGAGTAAACAGAGTCCACTCATCAGAACAAAGGACTTGTAGACTCTCTTGGCTCCGGAAAATCATGTAACGAGGTAAGGAGGATACAGCATCCGACGGAAAGAGATAATTGAAGCATTGCGCGAAATACAGACACTACTTTTGAAAATTAAATAAATCACGTATTCAAGTGTTAGATTTCTTACAGTATATACATCCTGATACATTACTGTATATACATATACTGTATTATACATCGGTATAAGTTTCTGTATATTAAGTGTAATTATAATGTCTAAGAAGTCAAATCACTTGCAGGTACTACAAACATTTGAAAATAAAAACTTGAGAACCGCTGTATATGCGAAGTTTCAAAGCAAATTCATAAAAATCTCTATTTCCCAACATATTTCCAACATCTCAGAAATGTTCTACCCAAAACTACCTAATTTTCCATCCGAGAACATATTTCGACTAAGTAAAACTTCTCAGGGAAGAAATTCTCCCTCTTCGTAATAATTGAACACAGCAAACTATACAGTGTGTGAAAGTTGTATATAACTGTTCTGTAAAGTGGTTAATTCACTGCCCCAGAAATAAATAAATAAAATATAAATAAAAAACAAATTAAATAAATAAATAATTTAAATAAATAAATATAAATTAAATAAATAAAAATTAATTAAATAAATAAAAATAAATTAAATAAATAAAAATAAATTAAATAAACTTGTAGGTAGCTTGATCCACTGCCTAGCATGTAATAGCAATCACAGCAGTTAGCGGGCATGCTTCTTTCAACTCGACGCATTCTGTTAGAACGGCGTGGAGCTCTGAAAACACGCGTCGTTGTCGTAGAAGCGAAGTTGTCGACCCCGGACTTGGAAGCGCTACTGCGGCGTCAGAGGCGCGAGCGTCTACGGATGTCTCGGCGCCAGGCGCCGTCACGGATGCACAGGGCGGCCGTGCGGCGCTATCGCGGAGGCGCCTGCCCGGCGCAGCGCCCCACTTCCCACTCGTATCTGAATTTCCGCCGCCGCCGCCGCCGCCGTCGACGCGCGTGGAAGCGGCGATCCCGTTAATCGTCCAGTAGGTCGCGAGCGGGGGAGTGAGTGTGCGACCGAGTGTGTGCCCGCGTGCGGCCGTGTCACGCCGCGCCGCCGCCGCCGCCGCCCACGCCTGCGTCCCCGCCGCCACCGCCACCGCGCCGATGCAGGCGACTCCCGTTGCAATGCTCAGTCGCACGCTGAGCCACAGTGAGCCAAGAGATGGGAACGGAGAAAGGAAAAAAGACATTTAGTTCTTCTTTGTATTCTTTTTCACCGTCGTCTTAGCTAGCTCCTCTTCTGCCTCCTTTCGTCTTCTCTACCCCCTTCTCCTCCTCCTCCTCCTCCTCCTCCTCCTCCTCCTCCTCTTGCTTCTCCTCCTCCTCCTCCTCTTGCTTCTCCTCCTCCTCCTCTTCTTGCTTCTACTCCTCCTCCTCTTCTTGCTTCTACTCCTCCTTCTCTTCTTGCTTCTACTCCTCCTCCTCTTCTTGCTTCTACTCCTCCTTCTCTTGCTTCTCCCCCTCTCCTCTTGCTCCCCCTCCTCCTCTTCTTGCTTCTCCTCCTCTTCCTTCTATTACCCTTCCTTCTCCTGAATCTTCTTCTCCATTGTACATTATTATTTGCATTTACATACTTATTACACATAACAATTACTGTTACTAAACAACTCCATGATACAACGATTCTTCCTTCTTCTCTTCTTCCATCTACTCCTCTTCCTCCTCCTTCTACTCCTCATCATCCTTCTTCTATCTCTCTTGCTCCTCCTTCAACTCTCTTTATTCTTCTCCTCCATTTTACATTACTATTTGCATTTATATACTTAATAATTATACTATTTCTAATCAACGATAAGTATGTAGTGTTTGGGATAAACCACTGTAGATAGTTTCCAAAATGAGTTTACTTCACTTCCTTTCTTGTAGCCTGCACCCCTTTTAGCCGTCAGACCGAAAATACTTTATGAATCGGCTAAACCTGTTAAATCAAAATATATCTCAATCGGAGTGTCGTGCGAGTAGAATACTGGCGTCTAACTTTCAGAAATACTATTTTACTTCATAATTGTGTAATGATGAATTACTCTTATTATTCAGTCGATATTAAGGAGATTCATGGTGGATCTTCGTGGGGTTCATCACTATCACATTTCACCAGGAGAAAACAATCGTGTCTGAACAAGATGCCAGAACAACTACGGCAATATTGCATATTATAGTACTTCAAGATATGCACCCTCGTGAAGAAACCACTGCACAATGTTAAATACGCATTTTAGTATTACGCAAGTTGTGTGCTGATCACAAACACTGCCATACGATGCTGTAACATTCTTACATTGCTGTTTTCACGTATACTTGGTGGCTGAAATGCGATGTGTGATGCGATGAACCATCGCGGTGTAGGACTACCGTGGACAAGGGTCTTAAATATTTTCCCACTTCGCAATAGTTACTATGAGATTCATCAAAATGAAAAACTCCTTTTTATATTGTAGGAAGAATATAACTCTTTCACGTCATGGTAAACTGCATTCCGTTCTGAATAGAATGATCAGGACGCTAGTCTGTGATTCTCAGCCACTACTTCAGTATCAAGCTTACATAGAAACTTTCTGAAACATAAAATTTTTCTGTAAATAATTACAAATTTATATATATTCTTTGCATATAAAATTACGTAAAATTACGGAAATGCACGGATGAATCTAATTTGCAAATACTTTTACTTAACAACTAAAACATGGGCCACAGACATAAAAGTTTTATTTCACTTCTCACAGTTACGAAGGTAACTGTACACTGTCAAAATATTTGTAGAGAATAAAGAAAACATGCGTTAAAAGTCTTACGTGTTCTCGGGACTGTGTTAACTTCTTTTGAAAGCGATCTGAATTTGGGAACTGTTTGGATTATTCACGTAACACTTTCATCTTTCATTTTTAAGTAATATGTGTATTTATTTTAAATAAAACTAGCTTTTAGAAATAAAAATCCGTGTTTTATACATTACTGCTCGTCTGTTTCCACTCGTTTGCGAAGAGACATTTTGCAAGTCCCAGCACCGTTCCATGTCCAGCGATGCTGATTTGTTTCGAAATGTCTGAAAAGTGGCTCATTTGGTTCGTAGCATTACGTAACATCCTTGCGAGGAATAGAGGAAACATTTCTGGTTTACAAGGTTTCGTAGCAGATTCTTTTTCGAAGATTCTTTTCATCTTGAAGATTCTTTTTATAAGCTGTAGTGCAATCTAGTGACACTGATGAAGTCCTATAATTCTTTTAAAAGATGTTTGGATTATAATCGTAGTTCAGGTTCGGTATAATTAATGAACTGAGAATTCTTTTTCAGCATGTCTTACGTGAAACGCGGGCACCTATTTGGTGTATTAGTGCATTGATTTGAGGTCACCGTTTTGTAGATCGTAGGACCGTTAGTTTCTACACTACGAATTTTAAGGCTCCCGGAAAAAGAAGTCGCATTTATTTGATGTTTTATCGCTCACATTTGTATAGTAACGTTTATTCTGAACTATTTCTTTACCTTTATTTCCAAAACAAATAATTTGCGTTTTTAGGAAACTATTCATACTGTCGCTTTCATTTGGGTTTGTCCTTGAAATGTATCCGTACACTATGAACTCACCTTAGCAACTTTCTCTTCGTCGTCACGTCACTACCTAAATCTAAGTTCTCTGAAGAGGATGATCTTATCGTGAACAAACGTTTCACCTCGAGGAACGACAAGTAGGATAATTTCGCGCCGCTTCATCCGGAAACTTACGAGTTAACGGAACAAGAATTATCCTCCTATCTTCAACATTCACGATAATAAAGAATGAGCATTTCTTGAAAATATCTGAGAAGAACACACACACCACGGGTACAGGTACAATAATTGACCGCCTTTCTCTCAAAATTCAATGGAAACAAAATAAATTCGTTCTGGAATGTTATGATTCCACTTAGTCACATCACCAACTCTCTTCGAAACTGTTACACATGAAAGAGAAATAAAATAAATTTAATAGTTTCGTTAACTGAGAAATAAAACGTTAAAGAGAAATGCTTCGATTTAGAAAAATATTTGGAATTCAATTTCACATTAGAGTAACTCTTGAAAATTTGGCGTTTATATGATTGTACAATATAGTCTATAATATAGTTGTTCCACCTAAAAGTTTACATAGAATTTTAATTGTTATAGAACGCGTAGTTCCCACAAGATTTCCCTATCTACTGTTACTTTTGTTTTTGAACACTTGTGAGTTTATTTCTAAATTCTGCATATCACAGATTGGTTTTCTTTTCGTTTCGATGAAATCGTTTTGACAAAATTCAGAAATAAAAAAGTAATTTATAAATATCGTGTATAGCAGAATTCTACAAATACACATGCGCCACAATTTTGTTTTCTTCGGGTACAGGTTTTGGATTCAGTTCGAAAATTCAAGGTCGACTTTTGGGTGGTAAAATACGTTATGAGGATATCTGAGACAAAAACGTGGTTTGAACCGTGATGTCTGAGTGGTGGATGTGCTAATGAATATGTTTATTACTTTTAACATAGGTTTATTTAAATCTTTCGAGCTCTAACTTGGTACACACGTAAGGAGTAAGATATGTTAGTGCTGCTGATGAATAATAATGGTGAGTGGCATGGAGATGCACGGACTGTACCAAAAGATTACAATAACAAATTGATTTTCACTAGTCTGAAACGAGTTTGTTTCAGTAAGCTACGTATACTCTCGATTACATAGGTTGAAGTCTTTGCCAGAAATGAAAATGTTCCATGAATTTTATTTACGATATAATTAGAGTTGATGCGGCATCAAATGTCAGCTGTGAAAATACATCTCACGAAATGCGAAACTCAGAAGACCCTGTCGCGAAATGGCGGGCAACAACGCTGAAGATCGTATTTTCTCCACCGCTGAGAGAATGTCATCTTTATGAGGCATGAGGGGAGGCGACATAATAATGGCGTGACCTTTCGCTTTTGTCCATACACCTCGATGCACTTACCGAGCCTGTAAAAGCGCTCTTCGCAGTTGTTTGAGGTCGCGGCCAAAGTGCCACTGGAGGCGACGCCCGGCAGCGCGTCGCTTCGCATCTTCTTCTGCACCCCGCCCCGCCCTTTCCCATCCACTTCCACCCCGCCCCGTCTCTTCCCTCCACATCCGTTCCCTTCCCCACACCCGTCCCAGGCCCGGATTTAAGATGTGGGTGGTCCGGGGCCCATTGTTTCAAGGTGTTGTAACATGTTATGCACAAACACGAAATGAAACAAACACAAGTTTATTTACAAAATTTATTTTGTAAATGAAACGAACGAGACGAACACAAGTTTACTTACAAAAGAGAAAGTCAAGTTTGTCATTACAAGTTCAGTATAAGATAACTAACAAATAACATACAAATAGATTACAAATCACGTTATAACCATTACAGTCCATGCACTCTCCTGGATTTTCGTGCTGCAAAATCGCTGATGATGTCACTAAAGTCCAATTCACGCAGTATATCTGACCCGATGCTCATGAAAGCCAAATTTACAAGTCGTTTCTGCTTCATGGATGTCCTTAATTGGTTTTCAATTTAATTTGTTTTGAGAAGGAGCGCTCGCCAATGCAGTTTGTTACCTTAAAAATTAGATATATGCTTACAGCTATCTCAGTGTTTGGAAAAGTGTCCTGCACACACTGTTTCACGATAAGCTTGCACATGAAAAGTTCAGTGCTGATATGGTTTGGATCCTCGTTTGTGTATGTTGATAAATGTTACAAACTGACAGTTCATTCATAAATGCAATGTCCAAGTCATCTGAATAAGATTTGACGAGTTGCTCTGCTGTTACCTTAAGTTCGCCTGAAGAGAGTTCTTTTAGTTTTCTTGTTTTTTGATATTGGTATTGTGGTTGTATAATCTCCGCATTGGTGGTAGGCCCACTCTTGGTGAGTGGCCCAGGGTACGTACCCCAGGGTACCCCTTTAGGCCCTCCCCTTACTCCGTCCATTCCCGCCCCCATCCCGTCGCGTCCCATCCCTTTCATTCCCGTCCCTTTCCGATCCGTTCCTTCCCGACTCGTGCCGTCCCATCACATTCCGTCCAATTCTGTCCCATGCCGACCCGTCCCAGCTCATAATTTGCAGCATTACGGTACACCGTGGAGTACTGAAAAGGTGAGAGAAGTAAAAGAAAATGTGAGAACCTTCTGCTCAGCTCGCCTCTTCCGTGTGCCGTAGTGTGCGCCCTCGACCGTGCTAGCCCGCAGCACCCGGCCCCCGCTGCCGCCGCCGCCCCCCCCCCCCCCCCCCCCCCCCCCCCCCCCCCCCCCCCCGCCGCCGCCCCCAGCCCCCCGCCCCCGCCGCCCGCCGCCGCCGTCCCGCCGCCCCGCCCCCGCCCACTTACCCGCCGCCGCCGCCCACGCCGCTGCCACCCCCGCCGCCGCCCCCGCCACTCTCCCCCGCCGCTCCCCCCGGCGCTGCCGCCGCCGCCTTGGCCTCTTGCGCAATCGATCCACCCGGGGGCACGGGGCGAAGGGCGCGAGGCGCGGCGCAGCGCGGTGCGGCTTGGCTAAGCTCCCGGCGGCACCCGCCCCGCCTCGCTCTACCCCGCCCCCCGCCCGCCGCGCCACGCCACGCCTCGCCACCTGAGCGCCAGCCGGTTCAGGTGACGCAGTAGGGCGGTTGCAGCGGTGGATTGGGGCGAGTCGAACTTCGGAGACGAGGATCGTGGCGAGGGCGGGACCGGTACAGACGGAAACTTTGTCAGCGTAGATAATTCTAGCGGCCGGCTGTTCTGATCGTTAGTTTTGCATGCTTTCTCCAATCAACGCCAGGTGAATGGCGGAGCAGTACCGTAACGGATCGCGCGCGGTCTTTCTTTCCTCTTCTTTGACCTATCCTCACCCCGTACACACACGCACACTAGCCTGCACTACACTACCACACATGCCGGGAGACCAGTCGGGAATGTAGAGCTTGTCTCGGCTGGGGCGGTGCACCGCTGGTGGGAGATACCTGGTTGGGGAAACCCCCGCGCCAGTCGACGGTAGGTTGGTGCCGGATGTCCTTCCAGCGGGGAAGATCACTGCCACCTCCAGGGAGAAACGTGCACTACACTTAGAGGACTAAAGATCTTTCCAGTTGACGCGCCCGGAATCACTAACCAATCAGTGAAAAAAAGCGCCAGGGGTGACGGCAGGTGGGAACAAAGACGATGGCGATGGGGAAGCGGGATGTGACGTAGAGACACTGGCAAGGACGACGGGCAGATCAGGAGCAGTTCTTTTCGAAGCACAATCCTTGTGTTAACGTGGAATATTGGAGGTATTTTTGGGATTTTCAAATTCATAAATGTAATGAATTGTAACAACCTAAACAATTCGTGTGTTGTCTATGACTGGCGCAACAACAGGCTTCTAACCTTAACAAGTTACAGCATCTAGTTTCACGATCTCGTAATAGAACTCGACTGTTCTAATTGCTATTATTTATTGCGAAAGCTGTTGCGGGGTAATCTGCCTAATGCATATCCATGACCTTCCCCTCTGGAAGCATGCGATTTGCCACCTATTACTGTCTTAATAATTAGTTCTGTCTTCCCCATACTGTAATGAATACTATTTTCTGTGGTGCTCTGTTATCCAGCTCGCCTGAAAATTAATTCGTTTCAGTGGTCTTGCTTCAGGTCGACTAATTCGACACAAATACTTCATTACATTCCAAATGCACTTGGTTTGATAACGTTACGCACATGTACCAGCTTTTACATTAATAAAATGGGTAGTGTCAAAGCGTGATAATGTACTACTTTGTTCAAATATCTTACATGCATATCTACGTAATCTAGGAACAATCTTTGGGACATTATGTTTACAACTTCACGAGTCAAAAATAGTATTTAGAATGAAATGTGAGTTAACTGTCAAATTATTTTCGCCGTTGAACACGAAAGGAAGTAATTATCTTAATGTTAATCAACTAATTTACGTAACAATCAATTATACATAGAAACAGTTTCATCAGAACGAGACAATGCAACTGAGAGCAAAACTGTTCATTACATCACAGATCGAGTAACTAATGGAACTTGGCATGAATTGCATTAATGTTACAGTACAGCTGATGTGCTAAAAAAAAGGTCTCACAGTTGCCCCTATGAGAATGCAAAATCCAATCATTCCAGCTTGTATAGCAAATGCAAAATATAGTTAATAAGCTTATATAACATTAATCGTGCAAGCTGTCAATAAGAACCCGTGTGTTCCTTTTCATAACTCAACCGAATCAAAGCGGCATCTTAACAAATGTTAACCTTGCGGGTGTCGTGATGAGATAGAGTTAAAATCTCTTTCGTGCATTTCACTTGATTAAAAAAGTCAATCTGCTTAGAGAACAACGTGGACGGCTACATCAATCAAATGAACAGAGGCCATTTTTCAGAGCGGTGTGGCGCGCTGGAGAGGTGGTTGAGGGAGGAGAGAAGAAGAAGGAAGGGATGAGAAGGGAAAGGAAGAGATGGGAAGAGTGGGGAGTGAGCGAGCAAAAGGAGGATGCATAGCCAAGCACCGCACATGAGATCCAGATGACACCATATGCAAGCTTCGTATGTTTTCTGGGATTCTTCGAAGAACAAAAAAAAACGTTTAATAGTTCGTAATATTTATAAATAAATAAATAAAAAAACGTGTAAGAAAAAATGATCATTACAAGTTTTATATAGACTTTTTTAATTATTTATTTACAACCTCTAATTTAAAGCAATGTGTAATCGAACTTTCCTTGTTGCAACATTTCTTTAATGCATAGAACAAGGACGTTGCAACGAACGTTTTAAATTGTTCTCTCGAATATACTAGTATTACGAAGTAATGTGTTTTTTCTTGTACATGTTAATCGTTACCTCTACTCCTTATTAACGCAAAACATTCATTATCCCTCTTTTTTGAAATAGCGATAAAGCGTTTGATGTCCTGTGCAAAGTGTATTGATGCTGTTTCTTATTATAATTAAATAATTAAATGAATAGCTATCTAATTAAAGACTAAATTTAAGAATTAAGATATTTAAATTGGTAGATGAAATGAAAGAGGTCTGCAAATATTAGCAAATGGACGAATAATAAAATTGCACTAGCAAAATGGAAATAGTTGTGGACCATCCGGATCTGTGCACTGTCCTACTAAATTTCGCGAGCTCTTGCGTTGTAGTAGTCAGAACCTCTCCCGGCAGATGGACTGGCTGCAGTCTTTAAGGCTTTGCTCTGATCGATGGAGTTACTTCATTTTGCATGTGAAGCCATGCTACATTACATGCTACGTTGTTATTCATGAGGTTCCTACAATAAACAGACTTGCGACAATTATGATTATATCGTCATTACTGGAGTGTGTGGAATTTTTCAATGGTGCCTCAATTCCTCTGATTGTCATTATGTTACAGCTTTATTAAAGTTCAGGAGTTTGAAAAATATCAGAATACTTTATAGTTAAGTGATCAATTATTGGTCATTGTTCTTTCCTTAAATGTTTTGTTACATTGTGTTTATTACCCCGAGACAATTCGTTGAAAGGTGACGGTAACGGCCCATATCCACCCGTTTCCAAAACTCAGAAGAAAATCAGAATACTGAAGCCCAATATGGCGACTGTATCAGTTATTAAGCAGATGAGAAACACAAGCAGATACTGAACTTGACATTTCTTTAATAAATTGAATTGTAACTTGTGCACTGGTAATTTAAAATCTGATTGTTTAGGCTTAACCGGGAACACCTAGCTATCCGCTAGGAAGCGTTGACTGGATACAGCATGTCAGCTGCCACATACCCTTTCAGTGCAACTTATAAAAGGTATCATTAGCTGTAGAAAATGAACTGCATGAAACACAATGCAATGAATATAATACACTCGTACGAAGTTTAAGATACTCGCTCAATCCTCGCTTTATTAACATAACTAGAATAAAGATCGAGTCTTCGCAGCATAATTCAATATTGGTGAAAGAGGTGACGATAGATGCCGAGTTCAAAATTTTAAAATGAGTTTGTAAAAAAGACACTTTCGTACATACATTTATTTTAGTACAAATCAATGGAAGCATAAAGTATATAGTCTTGGATTCATTTACATAATTATGCAAGACAGTAGAAACGGTTGATTCTTATCCCCTCAGCGTTTTGTTTACTTAATTGTACCGAGTATTTTATTTACTTTGCAGCATTGCTTACCACAAAGCAACACTCTCCAATCAATACTTAATGACTGCAAGCACTTGTTCCCATGTACGACTGTAATAGTAGTTTATGCAATTATTTTATAATGTTTATTTATTTGATCAAAAACAATAAAAACTGTGTATGACGTATGGGGGAGAAGCTATTAAGGTTTATTGTATGAGTACATGTTTTAACAACGAGCGACGTTAGAAGCGAGTTTTCAAATTTTTACGAATGCAATAATAATAATATATAATAAATATATTCATTATAAATTTAATATATAATAATAAATACACGCATTATAAATTTATAAGAGAATCAAACTTAATTTTGCGAAATAACTTTCTCGTGACGCCTCGGGTATTTGTCATCTTTGCGAAGAAACGGGGGTCGGCTGTTCCTTTTACCTCTACCTCCCCCGATTCGCTTCGATTGACTGAATGTGTGATTACACAATCATTCGTACAGTAAAATCAAATACGTCCTCATTTTCGCCGTAAAATGCCCAATTATGAATGATTTCTAGCAACAGAAAAGGTCGTTTATAATGCTGGAATACAAAAACAAAGAAATATAACAAAAAACAAAACCAAGAAAACAACAAACAAAAACAATAAATCAACAAAAACACTTACAAGAAAACAACAAAAACACTTACAAGAAAACAACAAAAACACTTACAAGAAAACAACAAAAACACTTACAAGAAAACAAGAAAAATACAAACAAGAAAACGACAAACAACAAGAGAGTTCACGTATGCTTTTGAAGCGGGGCGCGCTGTGGTTGCTGTCAGCGCCGGCGGTGGCGGTGGCGTTAGCGCGGGCGCGGGCGCGGGCGCGGGCGCGGGCGCGGGCGCGGGCGCGGGCGTGGGCGGGCGCGGGGCGGATGGCGCGGAGAAACGGGGTCGCCGGCGCTGGCGTTGCTTCGCAACCCGCGCGGTGCAGCCGCCGCCATAGCCGTCCGCCGGCGGCCGTGATTGCGATCGCGCCGGCCGCCTGGCCGCCGAGCGGGGAGGCTTGTCGGCCTTTGCTTGGCGCTATCAAAATGAACACCATATCTGTACCTCACTCGGGACTTCACCTGGGCCAAGGTGGCGCTTTCCAAAGAGGGAGACACGTACGTTCTGTTAACTTCCGAAACTCGCAGTTTTCACCTTCCTGGTTGGATATTGACAGGTGTGGTGTGGTTGCTGTTGATCAGTAATGTAGTGTCGATATCATAACTTCACCATCGCCATTGAACACTTTTAGGTGTATTCGATCATTTTTACAAACGTTAGAACCTGACAAGACAATGTTCCCGCGTGTTCTCCACGAAAACTGTCAGTTAATGTTAGCTGTGGTAGCTGTTATCACGTTAAAGTTATCTGTGGTAGCTGTTATCTCGTTAATGCTATCTGTAGTAGCTGTTATCTCGCTGATGTTATCTTTGGTAGCTGTTATCTCTTTCATGATAGTTTTGGTAGCTGTCAGCTCATTAATAGAGATATTGTGCACCCTCGAACGTTAAAGCACTATTGATCTTCTGCGCATGCGTACTTCAAGTTCCGCACCACTTTAGTGCATCTGCGCACGCTCAGAAGATCGATAGCTATGGTGTGCACAAACTACCTGATGTTAGTTGTGGTAGCTGCTAGCTCATTAATGTTATGTGTCAGCTGTTTTCATATTAATGTTATCTGTTAGCTCATTAATGTTAGTTGTGGTAGCAGTTAGCTTGTTAATAGAGTTTGTACCCGCCTTAGTGGACCGACTATCGATCTTCTGCTTACGCGCAGATGCTCAAAAGTGATGCGAAACTTAAACTGCGCATGCGCAGAAGATCGGTAGTGCTTTAACGTTCGAGGGTGTACAAATGCTCTATTCTTATCTGTGGTAGTTGTTATCTCATTAATGTTAACGGTAGTAGCTGTTAGCTCGTTAATGTCAGCTGTGGTACCTGTTATCTCATTAATGTTATCTGTGGTAGCTGTTAGCTCATTACCGTTGTTTGTGGTAGCTGTCAGCTCATTAATGTTAACGGTGGTAGCTGTTATCTCATTAATGAGAACGGTGGTAGCTGTCAGATCATTAATGTTAGCTTTGGTAGCTCTTAGCTAATTTAGGTGAGCCGTTGTGGTGGACTCCTTACATATATCTTATTACTAGTAACAAATATCGGTGCCTATATCTCTATTAGTCGATAAAGGTTAGTCTTGATACTTGTTTCTTCGTATCGGCCCCTACTGACTGTCGATAGTGTGACCGGCCATAGATACCAATAATCGTAAAGGTTGAAAGACAGTTTAATTCTATGATTCATTTTCGCCTAGACTTCAGGATGAGACTAGTTCGACACTATCACGAGGTTAAAGTGATTGAATGGTAACATATGGTGTATCACAATTCTGTGTGTGAAAGAAATTAACGCTATAGTATTGTGGTTCATGTCAAAATGATCATAGAAATGCGAATTTAAAATACTGTTCCAAAATTCTTGCAGGTTACTCTCCGAGAATTTAACTTTTAAATTCCCTCTCAAACCAACGTCTTGCATGGAATCACCAGGGCAGATCCAGAGGGGATTGCCCCCACCCCAAGCTAACATTTTTGGGTATTTTTACTGAACTTATTCAAAAGCATTACAATAGTTTATTAATTGCATCATATTCAAAATTCGCGTTAATCATCTTAAATGTTTGAATTTGCTGTTTACAATTTTTATATTTCAAAAATATTTACGGAGACAGGTACTGCCAGAACTGAAATTGCTTTATGAAATTCTTTATGGATCCGCTCAGTATCAGTGAGTGATTGTCGGCACTAATGGGAGATGCGTAACCCCTTAGCCCTTCTCCTCACAGGGTGATCTTCCGAATATAGACGTTTCGGAAATAAACATAAGAGTTCTTCGCAAAGGGAATCGTAATGTCATTGCGTAAATCGGCAGCGTTAAAACTGGCCTCTCTAACGATCTCGCCAGCGAAATTGGGAGGCCATTTCCGGCGGCAGCGAATTTAAATGTAAATGATTCAGAGAAAAACTCAGACGATTAGACCTGAGCCGAAAGAAACTGTAATTTAGATTCGGTTCAAGTGAATATTCGAAAGGAAATTAAAGTTCTTTCAACGGCCTTGTTAGCGAAACAAATTCGAACGGATTCTTCGAACCGAATCGTGTGAACTAGGAACTTACGTATATTGCCGTCGATAGTTTTTCTCTGTGAAATTTAAAAAGCGATTATGATTTTATTTCATTTTCTGAAATAAGTGGAAAGTCGGGGACAATTACCAGAAACGGAATGAATAAAATGAGACACAGAGAGTGAATATCATGTATTTAATATTGTTATATCGTAGTTTTACTACCGACTTGTGAAAGTAGTACTTATTCCCTATATATTCGAGTTCGTATTATTTTCAATAGAGCAATTACATGTACTTTTCTATGGTAGTAAGAAGAGCGTGATGTTTTCTGTGAGTGACGTCTCAATTGATAAATTAAAATCATTAATTTCTTTATGCATTCCTGTTGTTGAAGATTTAGTTTTCGCGACATTACATTAATTTTCACAGTATTAATTGATCCCTCCCAACATATGATCATTATTATTAGATGATAATCATATATATATATATTAAATTAATAACTAGGGAGCGGATTTCTATGATTTTGCATATTTTTGGTTGTTACTTCAGGGCATTGCTTTTAGAAATTTCTTTACATTTCATTAGAATTGGATGTTGAATGATATGTAGATTAATAAGTTTGCGCATATTTGGTCGATTTTTCCTGATGCTGCGTGTAATTATATTCGTGTAATTATAAGGGTACATTTTGCATATTTCGTTAAAATAGAGACTTATCTTTAAAACACTTCATCTTTTCATAGATTTTTTTTAGTTTGTGAGCGTACATTAATTCGAAAGAACTTGTTAGGGTTTGTGTTTGTTTTTCTTCTTCCTTTCTGTAGATGATAAAATTCTTGATGCAAATGTCGATTCTTGATATCATATTTTTTAAACGAGGCAGAAGAAATGCAACAAGATATACTAGGTGAATTTACTTCAATTATTCCTCCCGCGAACCTATGTAGATTATATTATGTTTGCACAAATATATATTGTTTCATTTCAATCACGTTTCTCCTATATTTGTTCAATAAAGGTGTATACAGTAAATGAAATTTGATGAATTTTATTTGCATATCAAAGTGCATATTTCAGAATTTTTAGGTCATAAATGCGTTTTGTAAAAGTGAATTTCAAGATATTTTAGGGTATAAAAATTATCTTCCTATTAATAACTAATATTCAGATATTTAATGTTGTATACGTTCTTGAAAATTCTTCAAATTCCCAGATACTGATGATCGTGAAATATAATATTTTAAAATTAACGGAGGAATTGTTATAAATAGTATTTTCGATTCATCAGGTGTATAAATCAATAATTTAGCGGGCTATATTTATTTTGCCGGTTCTACTTTCCTTACGAGGAAATAATTTTAGAGAAATACAAAAAATATAAGAGTTTTCATACCAAAAGTAGTGGAATATGAATTCGGGAATGATTTCTTTTCCAACTACTTTTCATTTTAAATAGAATCTGCTCAGATCAAATTTATCCTCGAGACGTACGAAATTTCTTGAGGAAACATTTTCCCCCATGTCTAAAGAGACATGAAATCTGTTTCTACCATCTTTTTCATTCTGACAAAATTATGATATTGGTTAGTGCAATATAATGTGCCGTTCTGGTTTGTTGAACGAAGGGATCAGATTTCAAGAAAAGGTGGACAGGCTTAGTGGCTCAGTGCATCAATTAATACCACTTCAGTGCCTCTGACCGGGAGGTCCTAGGATTAGAGTCCCGACGCTAGCAGGAATTTCGACACTATCTACATAGTCTATATAAAGGAATATGAATACACATTTTTCTTACGAAGTTGGAAAATATTTTCAGTTTTATTTATTACGCAAAAATATGCTTGATCGATGGAGGTGCGGGAAAGTTAAATAAGTTTTTACAATCCTTGGGTACTAAGTGGCCCCAATCTAAGGGATTTACATAGGCAGTCATGCCACCCTTCGTCCTGTAAATGTTGTTCACAAGTCAGGTCATCAACCTCGAACATTTCTCGCGCTTTACAACAGTCATAGGCCGTATCAATTCACCGACAGACGTAGATGACTAATACTGCTAAAGAACAATACTAACACACCATTCGTCTACAGCTCGGGTGTGAATTACGTGTTTACAAGGAATCCGTTAGCGCAGACACAATAAGCGCGCAGATATCAACCGTTAGAAAAGACTATACTCTTCACAGGTATCTGTGCGATATTACAAGTACTGTTAGCGCGTCAATACTTGAAATATTTACTTCACAGATAAACAATTTAATATGTTTTAACAATTTGTGAATTGCGTCTTAAGATTTCATATTTTTTTCTATCATTTCATAACAATGAGAAATAAGTCGAAGAACTTAATTTATGAACGATTTAAAAATATTGTAAATTAGATGGTCATGGAAATAAGGCTTATCTCTTACCTTCCAATGCGACAACGTACTAGATATTCGGATGCTTCTATTAAAATTATTTATACACAAATATTGTCCGTTGAGCCCTATCATCGGTTCTCTATCTAAAACTAATGGTAAGGATTAATAAAAAAAATTTTAATCCATTGATGTCTTACTAAAGAGATCTCACACCCTTGGTTCAAAGTTACGAAAGTCATGTCAGAATTCCATTAACCACTTTTACTGCAATCTCCACGAGACACATTCTATTCCGAAACGAGGAAGACTTCCTGTTTGAAGATTTAATTGACAGGTGGCGTATTTAGCATTGAGCTATCCGCCTAATCGAACACGTTTTGCCACTTGTGCAAGGGAAGCGGAAGGAGAGTGGAGGTGTGTGTACGGCAGCGGCAGCGTGAGTGTGCGTGTGCGTGTGTGTACGAGGGGAGGGGTCGCGTGTGTTTCATGGCAGCAGCAAAAAGCGACGGCCGCGACCTCGCGAACGCCTTGCGCAGCCGCCGCCACCGCCTTCCCTGCCGTCGCCACTCCCCCTAATTGCCAACGCCTTTTCCAACAACACCGTCGTTGTCGTCGCTACCGTCGCTCCGTCGTTTCCGTCGTTGAAGTCGCGACCGTTGCTATCGTCGCTGCCGTCGCAATTGTCACTATCGTCGCTAACGTCGTAGAAATCGCTAACGACGTAGCAATCGCTAACGTTGTTAGTGTCGCCATTGTCGTTACCGTCCGTATTGTCGTTACCGTCCGTATTGTCGTTACCGTCCGTATTGTCGTTACAGACGCTATTTTCGTTACAGTCGCTATTGTCATTACCGTCGCAATTGTTGTTACCGTCGCAATTGTTGTTACCGTCGCAATTGTTGTTACCGTCGCAATTGTTGTTACCGTCGCAATTGTTGTTACCGTCGCAATTGTTGTTACCGTCGCAATTGTTGTTACCGTCGCAATTGTTGTTACCGTCGCAATTGTTGTTACCGTCGATATTGTTGTTACCGTCGATATTGTTGTCACCGTCGCTATTGTTGTCACCGTCGCTATTGTTGTTACCGTCGCAATTGTTACCTTCGATAGTTGTTACCGCCGCTATTGTTACCGTCGATATTGCCGTTACTGTCGCAATCGCTAACGTCGGTAACATCACTATCTTCGCTATCTCTTATTATAAAGCATTTTATTTCCTTAAAAGCAGCTATATTTGCCCCTTTTTAATCTGAAAGTTTTGAAAATTGTTGTGCGGCGTGTGGGGCATAGGCTGTCCGCAATCAATCGATCGCCACTACCGTCCCCACGGTCGCGATCTCCGAAGGCGCCCGGGGTCGCCGCTCGCCCGCTCGCCGGCGCGTGCACGGGCTAATGGCAGAGGAAGCGGCGCGCGGAAGGCCCTTCGGGAGGAGAGAGGTTTACGACGCGTCGCGGGGCGAGGGCGACCTCGCTGGCGCCGACTCAAGGCGCACCCGCAGAGAGGACGCGGGCTCGCGCGGGGACCTATGCCTCTGAAAGACTCCTTTCACGTCTCCTCCACGTCGCGTTTCTCGGCCGGGTGCTTGGGGCGGAGCCCCGCTGGTGGGAGATACCTGGTTGCAGGAAAAACCCGGTTAGCCGACGGTGGGACGTCGCCGAAACTCAATATCCAGCGGGGCAAGATCACCGCTACCTCCCGCGATAAAAAGACATGCATTACACTTACGGTACTGATGACCTTAGCAATCAATCAATCAATCGGCCGGGTCGTGTTCGCCCGCGAATTCGATGTTAAATGAGGAAGTGAAGAAGACGTCAATTGCGCGAGCGTCTCTGACACGTAAAATGGCCGATACGTTCACGCGCGAGTATAAATGGAGGAATGAATTTGTGGGGTAAATATGAGGCCAGAAAATAAAAATATTGGAGAAAATATACAAGCCAAATTATTTGTATGGTGTATTGGCATAAAATGCGTTGGCAACTATGCGTTGAAGAGACTCGAGGATGTTTTATGTTAACGCGAGGAGCGAAGGTCCGAGCCTCGTCCTCAACTCAACCCCATCTCGATCAGGTTTTTCGTCCAGTTTCCCTGATCCATTGAGCAAATGCTGAGATGGCCCCTTGTTTTGTTTCTGGACATAAATGTAACATCATTTTCTGTGCACGTCTTTTAGAATTCAGTGGGAAATACAATTATTCGAATTATCGTTTCCATGTTGTCGCGGCAGGAAGTATTATTCTGAAGGACAACATGGATAAGAGCCAAACTTTATTGCTTATTTATCCTTGAAAATAGATTTTACATGGGAGGGTTTTTTGTTGTTTTTTTTTTTCAAAATTTAAGTAGTATATGACTTAGTGTAGGGATCACAGAATTTTAAAAATGTGCACACAATTCACTTTTCCCCAAAGCACGTCATACGCAGTTTTAACTGTTTTTTGACGTAAAATAAATAAATAAACTTGGAACTGCGTAGCGAAGCGTCACTTTCCGTGTGAATGTGCGTCCGTCGCGCACACTGTGCTCGCCTCGCAAGTGATTCATTCTCGGAATCGACTGCGCGCGTGAACGAATCGTACCACAAATTGCATTTCTGCCTGTAAAATTGGAGTGGGGTGGGGGCATCAAAATAAGTGCATCTCCCTCGAATTTTAATTTAAGCCACGAGAACTTTCATCGATTTATTGAAGTTAAAAAAGTGCACGCGGTAAATAAAAAATATCAATTTACGTCGCAGCTAGTCATTAATTCAATTTTGCACTCGTGAAAATAAACTTACTGCAAGAATGGGGACAATAGTGAGATGGTTAGCATTAGAAGCGAGAAGTAAAGTGTTTGTTTTTTGGTCCTCTTCTTCGTATATGAAAATGCAGGCTTGTAGGGAATCCCTACATCCACCCGCCAGTTCGGAGGCGGGCACCTTCATACTACATTACTGCTAGAGTCAGATTTTTTCACTATTTAACTAATGAAAAACGCCAAAACATTTTTGTATATACATGCTATTGTTTCAGTCTAAATATTATAAAACGAGTACAAATCGTTGTAATATGTTAGAGTGAATTGTTAAGTAAAAAAATGAAAATTACCTTTCTCCCACCTACGTCACAATTGTTTTGATGTTACATTAATATATAAAAATAAATTTATGAAATATATTTGAAAATATTGACAGGACGTCTTCTCCCCACCAGCGACACCTGCGTTCAAAGTTTGGCCCTTTGTGAAATTTGCATTTTAAGACCTGTCACGCCGATATGGACGGGAAACGTTGGCCATTATGAATAATTTATAAATTATTGTTTTTATTATTATTGTCGTGAAAAAATTATCCGTACGTAATATGATTTGAATGTCTATAGAACAATAGGCGAAAGGGACAGGGGAAATGAAAAAACTTCCGAGAAATCCTGCCGCGATCATGCTTTGTCCACCACGAATTGCACGAGGACAGTAGGGATTTTAATCCCAATAACCCGAGGAGGAGAGCAGTCTGAGCAATACATCACGAGTCGCCCCGATGACGAGTCGCCCCAATGATGTAATGACAACCCCGAGAAGGAAGACACATGATCCAAGAAAATACCACTTCGCCCACTACAGGTTGCAAGTTCACCGCTGCGAAAGGTCTGAGACCTCAGTACGACATGTTTGGGGGTGGAGACGCTAGTGAGTCTGGGCGGATATTGGGGGAAGGAAAATAGAGGGAGTGTATGCAAAAGGGGTGGTGGTTAGTGACGTCAGAGAGGAAATGACGCAAGCGAAGTGGCGTAGCGAAGCCCGCTTTGACGTAAGTTCGTTTGCGAAGTGAGTGGGGAACAAATAGGGAAGTATTTGTGGATGGGAAGACAGGAGAGGGCGAAAAGCGAGGGCTTCAGAAAAAAAGGAAGATTGTAAAGATCGGCTAGTATCATCGGAGAAGTCAGAAATATAATGAAATTAAAATTGGAGTGAACAACAATCAGTGCAGACAGTGAGGGAGGCAAAAAGACAGAAGGGGAATATTCGTTACTAGTAAAATATAGATACAGGAATAAACATAGTTTTGAAAGCGATTATGGAGGTAGAAAATTGCAAACCTTGATTTGATACATTTAGTATCCATAGCGAGCAACTTCGTGGCACGAAGGTGATCATATAGTATTGAAAGAAAAGAAAAGAAAAAAAAAAGAAAAAAAACAACTAAAAAATGTCATTTTTAGTAAAGAGAAAGAATGTGCTTGTAAAATATCTTTTTACTAGGAAAAGTGAAAAAAACGATAGTTCACAAGACAGCCAATATATAATCACTTTGTCCTTGGCTGTGGAATACACACGTTCTCTCACATTAATAACACTTTTTCTGCAAGACCATCTCTTTTGAGATGTCACTTTTCCTGAGAACCGTTGACAACCTACTTTCGCGCTACTAATCTTTTTTACATGCGACCCCCTGGAGGCGATGGCGAAGGTTTTCTCGACATGTGTGGTAGTGAAGTGTAACGGTGTGTAAGCAAGGGGTGAGGATATGACAAGGAAGAGGAAGGAAAGATCGCGCGGGGTCCGTGGCCGGTTTGTTATGGTACGGCTCCGGCTTGGGGTTGATCAAGCCTCGGAAACTACCCGTCAGAGCAGCCGGCCTATAGAATTCTCCTGCAGACAGCATCTGAATTCGACCTAGCTGACAAGCTACTAGAAAATCCTGCTAGTATCGGGAGTGGAACCCGAGGATCTCCCATTCAGAGGCACTGCAGTGACATCAGCTGTTGCCCAGAGCCACCTCTCCCGGTGCGACGGCGATGGCAAAGGCGTGCGATGGCCGATGGCTGTGGCCGGAGGGCTGAGGCGAGGGGGCGTGGTCGCTTGCCTCGGGCCCCGAGAGGGCCTCCCGCGCGGAGGCCTTCACGAGCGACCTTTCCGCGCGCGGCGGAGGCGGCGGGGACGCGGCGGAGTGTGGGCGGACGCGCTACCTGTCGGTCGATTGCCTCGCCCTTTGTCGATTACCAGGCCTTTGGAGGCGGTCGCATCGCGCGGCACCGCTCCGCGTCGTCCCGCCCCGTTCCACGTGGCCACCGGCGCGGCGGCGGTGAAGGCGGAGGGGATGGAGAGGGCGAAGGCGACGGGGGCTGCGTGAATAGGAGAGGAGCGGGGATCTGAGGGTGATGGGGAATGGATTTTTTGTTTGATTAGTGAATCCGGGCGCGTCAACTCCTAAGGCGATTATTCCCGTAAGTGTAATCCATGCTTTTATAGCGAAGGCTACCTTTTCCTGCTGAATGGTGAGATCTGGCGCTGATTTACCCGTCAACTTGCGGGGTTCCCCAACCAGTTACCTCCCACCAGCGGGGCACCACCCCAGGCGGGACAAATAAATCTAAGCTCCCGAATAGTCTGGCGATGTGTGGTGGTGAATGTGCGTGTGCGTGTATGTATGCGAGGGGTGAAGATAGGACAATGAAGGGGAAGAAATGATCGCGTGCGGTGCGTGGCTCATTTGTCAGGGTATTGCTTCGGCATTCGCCTGGTATTGACAAGAGAAACCAACAGCATCACCTACCCATCAGAGCAGCCAGCCGCTAGAATCCTCCGTCAGACAGTGGCTGAATTCGACCTAGCTATGTGGCTAATGACGAGAAACCTGCCACCGCCGGGACTCGAACAATAAGACCTTTCGGTCAGAGGCACTGCAGTGACAGCGGCGATCGGAGGGAGGGGGGGAATCGAAGAGCTATGGAGACGTGGCGTAGCGGCGTAGTTGCAGAAAGTGGCAGTCGATGGGGACGCTGGAGGAGGAGGCATTAGCAGTTCAGACCTAGTGATGGGGGAGGGATATTGGTGGAAGCGGGGACGGTTGGTGGAAACGAGGACGAAAATAGGCCCTCGAGTGTCCCGCCTCCCCCCCCCCCCCCTCGCGCACGATCATTAGGCGTCCTGTGACCGGCCATGCCCTCGCTGGCGCCAGACATTTCTTCTCACTAGACGCTCGCGTTGATGCGGAATAAGTAGAATTTCCAAATATGGCCTTGAAGTTCAATCACTATTTCGTGTATTCGGCAAGTTAGTTTCAAACGCTCCGTTATTTCGGGTCGAATTAATGTGTCAGCCATTGTATGGAAAAAATCACCATCTAAACCACGCACATTCAAATGAAAAAAAATTTCTTTCGCTATTTTGCTCAGAAACGCTTCGTTACTATGTTAGTTCGTATACGATCTCATTGTTCCGTAGCGTTCTCATAAGCTTGTGCTCATAGTGAGTTGAATCGGTAAACATTTCTACATTTTTGAATCATGTGTATGTTATAGTATATACTACTTATTAATCCTTTTATGAATATTTGACACATATTTACTTTGTTTCGGCGCAAATAAAGGAAAACGCCAATTTGTTAAGATTCAGATAGGAATAATAATAGCCTGAATGGACACGATCACAGGAAGTGTCGTGATCCATCATTGAGACATGCGTTGTGCAATGCCGGCGAGTTACACGCGAAATTCGAATTACTCAAAAATCTTCCGACTAGTATCTTTGGTTCTAAAACAGAAACGATTCAGGAGTTATTCGTTGCTAATCTTGAGAGAAGGATGACAGGGTTGACTGTTTTACTCTTGAAGTGTCTCATTCTTTACAGCCGAAAGAGCGGAGGGTAGTGGCTATGCGGTAGCCGCGAGCTGCGGGGACACGGGTTCGAATCCCGCCTTGGACATGAGTGTTAGCTTTAGTGTGGTGTCATGGCGCTAAATTAGCTATTCTGGCTAAACTGACTCTATTCGGTGGTATGACTGTTACCATTTTGGGCTGTTATACCCAAATTTGCTGATTCAAACCCGATCGAAGCCGTGGGCTTGTAAGAGCGAAACAATCCTTCGTACGTCTGCCTTCAGAGGGAAATAAAGCCGGCTTTCGCACGTTGTAGATTTACTGCTTATAAAAACTCTTCAAGTCTAAAAGAAGCCTACCGAAATTTGCGTGGTCAGACGGAAGAGCAGGTCTGATGGCCTGATTCTCGTCACGTAAAATAAAGCACCATTGAATTGAATGGTGGTACCTAGTCAAACCACCATGTATCACTTTTAATACCCGCTTCCTTCCCTGTCGTGTCCCTGCCCAAATGGTGTGTGAATGAGGTATTAATGTGACTGCTTGCGTGCAAGGGGGAGTGAGCTTCATAATGGGCATAAGGGGCGCTACGTGAGCGCCACCTGGCTGCCATCAAACTTCCATTCCTATAGTAGGCAAGCACCGTCACAGGCTTTCGAGCCACCAGCGGCAGCAGGCAGTTCTCTGGGCCACATACGTATTACGAGCTGCAGTTACCGCGTTACTGCCAGGAGTTACGGAGTGGAAGGATAGTTTTTGCAGAATATTTTGAATTCTATAAACAACACATAATTCGTTCAACGGAAAGGTACATAACAAAGAAATTTCATGTATAATTTCAACTATGAATAATAATTTGAAGTGTACAATTACAAAGATCAAGAAGGTGCACAAGTTAAGTTGGATGTTCTTTGCACGAAAAATATTGGGTGGGTCCACTCCATGACCACGAGTTCCCTTGCATATAAAAAGGGCAGTGACATTAGGGAGTTTGTGCACCCCCGAACGTTAAAGCACTATCGATCTTCTGCTCATGCGCAGTACAAGTTTCGCATTACTTTAGTGCATCTGCGCATGCGCAGAAGATAGATAGTGCTGCCCGCTATAGCGTGCACGAACGCTCTAATAACTGAGGACAGGGAGAATCAGATGATAACGGAAACGTTGTACTGTTGATAAAATGGCCGTTGATGACTCACCCTGAACAGTATTACAGGTCTTAGAACCGAATACATAGGTAATACTTACAATACGTATTCCTTTAGTGACCGATTTTTAATCACAAACATCCCTTATAAGTGGGCAAAGAGTGATCAGTAGACATCGGATGTTTAGGGAAATGCCTAATTTTCTCTAGAAAATTTATTTAAAGCTGATAATATATGTCCACGAATCATGACAAATGATGACATATGACGGAATTTTATAATGCTTATTTTTGCTTATTTTAGCATAAATGCCTATTTTTTTGCATAAATACCTTTTTTAGGACTTTTTTTGCCTTTTATTTATATTTATATCAAATGCTAAGATATCGGAAAATCGGCAATAGTCCAACGTGACCATTCATTATGAAACCTTCAATTCACGTCTTGAAATTTAAAATTACGAGAGAGTTCCTGAAAGTATACCTACTGATTTTTCTCCATTTGGTGGTAATAAATATAAATTCCCAGAAGGTTTCAGTGTTGCTAGTGTTGGACTGCTAAAATATATGCTAGTCACGTCGTTCAGATATCCTTCTCCGCATTCAAACTGATTTTGTCTCCCAGTCGTCGCAAATTTGAAATTGTGATCCTTGAAAAGTTACTGGTAATATGTAAATATTACTAGTTAATGGAAACTATTAAGAATAAAATATAGAAGAGTTGTAAATATGTAAATCTAGTTTTACATTAAAATATACGAACTGGTTTTGTGCCTTTAAGTTTACAAAATAATATACACAAAAATTACAATTTTCCATTTTATTGTGTATGTAACTTATGACAGTGCCTTTTTCCTCCTTATTCTTGTCTTTTTCAGTGCCTTTTTAGGCGCCTAAAAGACGATTTTTTAGTGCCTAAACATCCGATGTCTAGTGATCAGTCATTCGTATAAGGGAAGTCACATTCTCTCTTCAATTGTTTCTAATTCGGCCTCCTCTTTACAAGTTCAGATTGTGTTCTTACGTTGTTTTCCGAAGAAAGTTTTCCGCAGAATATTTTGAATTCTATACGCAACTCATAATTCACTGAACGGAACAGAACTGAACGGAAGGTACAACAGAACATAATTTGATGTGTAATTTGAAGTATGAATATTAATTTGAATTTATAAACGATCAGGAAAGCGTTGGATGCTCTGTGCACGAAAAATATTCAGTGAGTCCGCTCCGTGGCCACTTAGCTTCGAAATAGGTCAAATGACACGTGACCACGAGTCCGATCGCTTAAGAAAGCACTTATGCCGTGTTCAAAAGGATCGCCTATAAAATAGGATCATCAGTAAGTGATCACGTATTTAAGCAATCACTTATTACTTAAGTTCTGTAGTGGCAGCGGAGATCTTGTGGTAATCCATAATAAAATATCCGGGATATAAGAGGTATCAACCACAAGAATGTGGTTGTGGAACAATGTGGTTGATACCTCTTATATCCCGGATACTTATTACTTAAGTATTCCCTTATTCCTTAAGTGCCGCCTAAGTGTCTGATACCACGAATGACCTAAATGCTCTTAATACTACGAATGGTGAAGGACTGTCGATCCTGAATTATCTCCAGCTCCTGCATTAGAACGAATATGAAATGGAAATGTGTCAAACGTTCATTGGTTTCAACGCTTCTCAACCTCCAAATCCCGCTGTGTTTGCATTTGAGATAGGTTCTTCCTGCCTTTCCACACGTCGGTCTGGCAGAAATCATTTCTGTGGTTAGTAGTAATCTCGAACAATATTTTGGCCTCTCCCTCCCTCCAAATAGTTCCGAGGCGGAAATCCTACTCTTAGGATTCGAATCTTGCATGAATATCGTCATCCTATGATTATAGGGTTAAATAAAGAAAGTATTACGGATTCCATGTATCCAATTAAATTATCATTCAACATTTCAGTACCCAAGAAAGACTAAGAAAGCTAAATATCATATTTCTGTACTTGTTCGCCAACATCTCGTTAGGGAAATACCACTCGATAAATAAAATTAAAGGAGACCATGTAACAAGGGAAAAAGTAATCAAAACAATATCACAACTTGCATATTGTTGAACAATTCATCTAATCTCTCTCTCCTTCCAGTTACTGTTCGGATGAAATGAATCGAATGAACAGTTATTGTGTCATTTATACTTTTCAGAAATGTTTTGCGCTTCTTAATTGCCATTCTACTCGTCACCATCATGTTTGATGTTGCAACATACAAGTACTTATCGCAGTTTGTGTTATTCAAAGTTGTTCATATCACTTACAATTTGAGATAGTTTGACATTGACCCTCATCTCCATCTGGTCTTTACACCAAATTTCCTTATTCCATTGAGCAACTGCTGAAATGCCCTTGCTTTGCTTCGGGATTTTACTTGTAGCTTTAATCTCCCGCTTCAACGTCACATACAATTTTACAATTTTTAACGAATAAATGCCTAGTTGTTAGTTAACTACAGAGAATAGATAACTGCCTAATAGATTCTACATAAGATTTCTTATTCAGTCTGCTTCAACATTCATTTTTCAGCCATACGATCTCTAGTTGTGGTCAATGGACCGATAAAATTGCCTTTCCGTTAGAGATCGTAGTGCTCGATTGGTGGCAAAGAGCTCTAGAAAGCTCCTGGGACCTTTGATGCGGGATTTCGCGGGTTGTTGTGACGACATGCAATTGTTTCGCCGCCTCCGCAGCCAATTGGCTATTCCAACGGATTAATTGCTTGCACCCGCCCGCCTGTCAACAGATGATAGCACAATCACAATGTCAACGATGCCAACATTCCATGGCCTTACTTCCAAGTTCATCTTTCGACTGATAAGGTTCTGAAAATAGCTGGACTGTCAGATAAAATTCGTGTGCGTGGAACAAGAAGGACGATCAACAAAATGTCATAAGTGATCAGTTTTAACATTGTCACCTTCGGTGGAAGTTGGGGTGTAGAGATGTTTATGCTTGCACAAGTGCTTGCACTTGTGTTTATGCACAAATGCTTGCACTAGTGTTTATGCACAAGTGCTTGCACATGTATAATATATAATATGGTTCTGTATAGCCGTCAATCGATAGTTTATTTCACAGCATTCATGTGCACCTCTTCTTTGGTTTCCTCTTCAATTCTTCGTAAGATGAGCAATTGACATCTTCAACATTCAGCTTCGTAGAGTGTGTGCAAATAAAATAGATAAATAAAAAGGTAGAATGGTTTCCAGAGTTAATTTTTCTCACGTACATTTTGTTTCTGTACTCCATCAATTTCACATTACCTAAACATTGTTCTTGACTTCTTCACAAAAATATTGGAATTGACCCTTACTTTTTATTATCTCACTTAGTATTCCCTGTATTCACATTCTGAACTATCGCTTCTTCCCAAGGGTCAGTATGCGAAGAATTTCAGGTTTGTCTACTTCTTCCGTGAGTCGACTTTCTATTGATTTTCTGCTGCAGTCAATAGCGGGTTGCGTGCAGTGGTGGAGACCTACACTAAAAATAATTTAGAAGACGTACAAAACGATAGTAGTCTTGATCTTGATCATGAACTATCACGAGACCTAAAACAACGTGACCTACTCATTCATAATTTGAACCTTTCTAATAAAAGTGTTTACTGAAGGATACTCATGATTATTTACCCTAAGAATATTAATGTATATATTTGATATTTAGTGTTTACCTCGTAATTCGGCACCACTTAATCTGCTGCATAACTGGTTTCGAATTGGCTTTAACAATGAAATTAGTCAGTATTCGGTCAAAGATTGATGTAAAGATCGTAAGCGTCAGTTTGATGAATGAATGCCACTGCAGTAATTACAAGATTGTATCTTGTTTACTTAATGAAATTAAGTCTACACAATAACTCGCATATCTTTCCATTGGCACCGGTCTCTTACACAACTTCCCCATCTCGTGTGAGAATTTTGTATTGACCTTCAAACTGAACATCTTTCCTTGTGGTCAAAAATTCGAATCGAGAATTGTGGACATACTATAAGTAGGTACTTGTGTGTTTGTGTGTGTGTGTGTGTGTGTGTGTGTGTGTGTGTGTGTGTGTGTGTGTGTACTGGTGTGCATGGGTGTGTGGAAGAAGAGGGCGAGGGATTATGGTTGAGGGGTAGATCATGTAGATTTCGCTAGAATAGAACCGTGTGTAATCAATCCCAGAATACGAATCCCTTCCAATCTTTCCCTAAAGGATTGAAAATCGTACAGCCAATACCAAGTTCGGACTACTTTCTGCTGATGTATCTGTATGAGAGACGATCACGTATCGATCTAGACTAAATGGTTAGAACATTCTAATCTCCACCCTCTTCTTGAGTGTTTCCGATGCAAATATTTTCTCCCACTTTCTTCTTTCGGTCTCTCCGTCGGCCTGCTAGCCCACCCTCATAAATTCGAATCTGTCGAAGGCGATCCAAAGCCCTAATACTCGGTGGCGTCGGAACGAAATTTTTAGTGGAGGGAAGGGCAAACGGTAACTTGACACGTGACCGTTTTCTCACGGGTTAGTTTGTTTTATTGCCCTCAATGTCTCGTGTAAAGATACTAGCTAACTACCAATGTCACTCCCGTTACCATAAGTATGAAACCCGCACTACGGACTAAATGTGCCTGTAAAGGAGCAGTGTTTCTTGCCAATTATTGAACGACAGTGCTATCTGCGAAACGTAAACACTTGCTCAGTTAACTGTCGGCACACACACACACACACACACATGCCCGCACAAACTCGAACACATGCACGCGTGCGCACGTCAGGGTAAGTCACAAAATTACGATATACTCGTAAAACTATAGTTACGAGGTAGTCATGCATTGCAATTTGAATTCAATGGAGTATCTGCTCCACGTTGTTCCATATTGTGTAAATAAATGCAATGTTCCATATTGTGTGTATGTAACTACTGAAATAAAAGCTGAAATGAATAAGAATGCGAATGCGTTGTCTGAAAACAGTGAAATGTTCGTGCCACTTATAACTGAGTTGAGAAATGCGAATTATATGTCAAAAGATTACTCGATATTTTAAATACTGTATTATATTGATTAAATTGTTTACCTAGTTGTTAGACCGTTTGCATTTTATTGTTTGATATTAATTGTAAATTTAGTATGTTATTCATGTTTATTTTTTCTTTTGCAGGTAATATTAGTGGGATATTTATCACCAAGAAGAGGGGAGAATACCTCGTGGGACTTGTGGCGACCAGTACTTACGTCTACCTCAATATCAGCGTGGGTCCCACACAAGCGAGATCCTACAATATTAATAGGTATGTATTCGCTTGATTACGTACTCGTATGCCCGTACATTTTCTCCAAATTACAATAGGTACCATATTTAGGGACAAATTTGGAGAGATAATACACAACGATGCGTATCTATAGTCTCCGTTGCATAATTATTTCTGAACTCTCCAGTTTTGAAAGGACGGCATCTAGAAATCTCTCGAACGTGCGTATCGTGTTTTTTTTACAGCAAATAATTTTGTTCACGCGTCTCCTCCCCAATTACCATTCTTAGAAATTTCCTTCATCCTGTAGATTTTAAAACTGTGAGGCGTTTATTCATATTGGGGAAATTCATGGAGTTGTAAAATGTCATCCAAGAAGTCAATACAATAATCAATCGTAATTTTCATATTAGCTTTATGTTAGTACTTCTAAGGGGCGATCTGAAATTTTACGGATAATTATTTTAGTTTTTAATGATTAAATATTAATTTTTAGACCACATTTAAAATGGAATTCCTTGTTTTCAGCTATTTTACTTACGTGAGAGGAGAATATACGTAAACACAGGCTCGTTACCACAGCTTCGTGTACTGTCCAGGATCATTCCGTCTCATTGCCCTTTCCGTTCCGTTCCGCTTCTTTGAACCATGTCACGTTCATTATCCTCATTGCTGAAGAGAACTTAATTTCAGTGTGTCGGCGGACGAAAAATTTACGTCCTGCTGACTTTTGTTTACTTTCATGTACACACAATGAATTTGAAAGTTTTTAAATTGAATTGCATTATGTTCTAAATGGTAACGATTGTTAAATTACACATGTGTAATCGTTATTTTCATTTCTAAAACTATTTGCGGTTTCTTTCACCGTTTCAAAATTGATTTTCGCGTCTATCTTAAATGGAAATACTGATGAGAACATGTATTATTGATTTTTGATAATGAAAATTATCTTATCGAGAGGGGATCTCAATTTAATCCGAACGAAGGTACTAATTCTCACTTTGGATAAGAGAAGTTGATTGATACACTACAAAATTCGGTGCCAAATTAGAGGACTTTATTCCGAGAAATCGTGTAAGGACATGCACTGATACATCATTTACAGGCCCTGGGCACAATGCAAGCAGCGTGTAATGATGTTTCCTCAGTGCCCTTGAATGCAAGGGGGCAACCTTCCATTCTTTCATCGCCTTGCCAGAGGCTAGCCTGCGTCTTTGGCATTTTGCCACGCGAACGTACTGGCAGATGCAAACAATGTTTCTGCCGTTGTCGCCTCGGATCCTCCTACGCATTTAAATGAACCTCGAGATTTGTGCAGAGGAATTTCAACAATGATCCCGTAGACTGTTTCCTTATCTCGGGGCTCTTAGTTCCTCAAAGAATCGCTCGTACATGGGTGTTGTAAGATTGTTTTAGTGTCTGATACTGTTACGTGTGAATACATTTTTTTGAAATTTTAATATATTTTAAGCGAACTGGCCATTACTTTACTAATTTCCCCTAATTTCCTTGCTGTTCGTTTTGTGTTCAATATTTGATTTATTGTAGGCCTAAAGACGACCTCGTTGAGGTTGTCCTTGTAAACTGCCTGAACTTGTTTGCTACAAATATGAATGTTTCGTCAAGCGAATTCTTCAGGTTGTCGGCAGATGACTTTCGTTGATAGTGCGACCACGCTTGAGAAAATCGTATTTTCATAATTTGGTTTGATTGAAATTTTGTTTTTATTTAAACAATTGTAATAAGAATTCAATTATTTCGACGTTTAATTCTAATATTCGCTTCACACAGGCCGAATTTACAGGCCGAATAACATTTTCTTAAATGTTTCGTCAAAGATACTCGTACCACATGCTCATTGCCACATTGTACAAGTCTTTCTTTAGGTGAAAATACTGCAACTGTGATCGATTTTTCACTTCGATTTTTTTATTTACTTGATTCATAATAAAGATGGTTTTGAAACTATTATTAAAAGTAATACACTTTCATAACTGTTGGATTAAAAAACTTATTATCCGAATAATTGTCATCTTTTTCGTTCTGCTCCAGTATGAGCAAATATATTTACTGTGGATATAAATGTGTGGCAATGCGAGGTTAGTGATGTGTAAATTTTATCGGAGAATAATTACATCAACAATGCTGAAGATTTGAGTTAATTTTGTACACTGCAACAATTATGCCCCGAAACACAATGTGTCTTCTTATTCGGTGCATTTAAATAGTAGTTAACTCAAATCAGATATATAAGGTTCCAAGTTTGATTTTGCTCAGATTTTATGAAATTATCTCTTCCATTATTTAAATGAATTTAATTTATTAAATCAAATCTAATCAAATATTACCTCAGTTTAAATGTCAATTTATGTAAGAAATGTTCAGAAACATGATAAAATGATTAGAAATATTGTTAAGTAGTTGATAATGAGTAAAATATTCGATAATGAATGGCCTTGTCTCGTTTAACGGAAACAATACAATTCTCTCTACCTCCACTTCCGTGTTAAATGTCTTTTGTAATCCAGTTTTCGATCGTTTTAGCGAAGAGAGATCTTATTTTACGGAGGAAAAACATGTATCAGTCATTACATTCAGTTGGTAAAACAGTCTCAACAAATGCCTAATTTTTGGCAGACAGAATAAATCAGTCATAAACTTTTTTTATATAATGTGTGTATTATATTGAACTACAGGAAGACATACGTTCGTAGGGTGTACGAAATTACATTTTAAAAATGGGTAAATTTTTTAGATTTGATATCAAGTGTAAACCTGTTGTTTTTGTTTTTTGTTGTTGTTTTTTTTTTTCAAATTGATGACCACATTTTCAAACCATCGATTTGAAAGCATGATGCATTTTAAAGAAGAGATTTGGTTGATTATGTTGAAATTGATTCACTTCTCTGATGATATATCCTAACTATATCCGTTAGAATTCATTAGTATATTTTGCACGCTCCAAATATCATTTAATTGTAATTTCTTTATTCAAGTGAATTATTGGCAGTAGATCGCTCTAAAAAATCTGCACCAAGAATGTACGACGTCGAATGATGATAACGACAAAATTGAACATAATGTATGCTTTCAAATGGGGCAAATGAACCGTCTTCAGTTCTTTAGTAATATTTTTTTCTAATAATCACTTTCATTGTTAAACACAGTCAAATTCTCATAGCTTGCTACAACTAAATATTGAATATTTGTGGTTTAATTAACTTTTTTAAAAATATTCAACGATGTATATTAAATCCTCGGAATAAAACTTCCAACGCGAGTATATTTGAATGTTTATAAATTTAGATTCAGAATTCAAAATGATTCGAATTCACTAGGGAAAACGTAATGAACTATTTTTTCTATTTACTTTTCTCATATTTCTCTCTATTTACTCTCCTCACCTGTCGACTTACTCACTGACCCGTTCTCCACTACCTCGGGTATCTTCTTAGACTCCCATACTCAACATTTCAAAATATATGTATTCCCTCATATACTAATACATTTTCAATTTACATTATTAGTCTAGTTCGAACTAACCTTTCATTCACAGGTGAATCCACACACGTATATCCGTGGTCCTTCACCCCCTAATTCTTTCAGAACTTCGTTTAATTTTTATTGCCATGGAATAAACTCCGATCCACGTTCCGGAGGCCGAATGTAAAACTCGTTAACACGATGTGGAGGTTCGGGTGCTCTGTTTCGCGGTGCATTCGCAGCGGAGTTTTCAGAGCGGTCTGCGGCACAGCTAAAGGTCATCGCGGCGCCCGTGGATGACCCGGGGGTGGCTGAAAGGTCAACTCCGGCGCGCGCGCCCGCCCCGCCCCCGCCCCCGCCCCTCTGCCCGTGGGCGATGGCTGAGGGCGGGGGCGGCGGGGGTGGGGGATGGAGGAGGTTGTGGGTGCGCACATTCCACACACTCGAGATCCTGAGATGTCGGGAATTCTTTTGTGGAGAAATAGTGGAGTCTATGGGCATCGCGATGCAATCTTGAAAAATGAAATTGTTTCAAGTGATGGGCAGAATATGTCATTTCAGCAAACTGAATGCTAGAGTTATACTCCATTGTAAGATATAACACATATATTCCGAAACGTATATAAATACATTGTGATATTCAATTTTCAAACTTACTGCAAGAAAATTTTGATAAATTCCATATTAACGAGATTCCAAACCACGAATTTAGGAATGAGGTAGAAAATTAAATGGTTATATACGTTGCTGTTTTGGAACTTAGTTCTGAGATTGTTTCATTAGAATAAGGTTTATATGTGTCAATAGTGAAATGGAATAAAATCGAAAATCAAAACTGGAAACTCATATTGCCATCAAGTCATTACATAAACTATCTTGATCGTGAAAATAACGAAAGGTACAGTCAACCCGAGAAATGAAATGTATATAAAAAACTTGTGCGTTTTTTGAGATGTCCATAGTGGTTTTGGAAAGCATATGAAGGAGCATTTTTAGCCAAACTGCCATGTAAAAAGTCAAGCTCTTCTTTCCATTAACTACTGTCTGCCGTTTCGAAACTTTACATCAAACCGAAACAGATTATAATGTAAACAAAAAGCATGCAATGAAAGCTACTGTAAATGTTGATAATATGAACTCTTCTTCCAGGCTCTTTATCGTAGCAATTAAATGTCTCTGCTTCTCGAGCCCGAGTGTCACCCACAACCTCTGGTAGGGGCGGCTGGGTGGGGCGGAATGGCGCGAAGCAGTGGATCTGTGCGGTACTAGACGTGGTGGAACGGGGTGAAAAGGGGAGGGATGGGATGGAATGGGGCATTCTAGAACATGATGGTAAAAGGCAGGGCAAAGCGGGGCGGGGCGGGACGGGACGGGCCATTGCTGGGGTGAGTTGGGGCTGGGTTGGGGCTGGGTTGAGGCTGGGTTGAAACTGGGTTGAAACTGGGTTGAAACTGGGTTGAAACTGGGTTGAAACTGGGTTGAAACTGGGTTGAAACTGGGTTGAAACTGGGTTGAAACTGGGTTGAGGCTGGCTTGAGGCTGGCTTGAGGCTGGCTTGAGGCTGGCTTGAGGCTGGCTTGAGGCTGGCTTGAGGCTGGCTTGAGGCTGGCTTGAGGCTGGCTTGAGGCTGGCTTGAGGCTGGCTTGAGACTGGCTTGAGACTGGCTTGAGACTGGCTTGAGACTGGCTTGAGACTGGCTTGAGACTGGCTTGAGACTGGCTTGAGACTGGCTTGAGACTGGCTTGAGACTGGCTTGAGACTGGCTTGGGGCTGGCTTGGGGCTGGGTTATGTGGGGTTGGGTTGGGTTTGGGCTGGGGCTGGGCTGGGGCTGGGCTGGGGCTGGGCTGGGCTGGGCTGGGCTGGGCTGGGCTGGGCTGGGTTGAGTCTGGGCTGGGTTGAGGATGGATGGGCTGGTTTGGGCTGGGCTGGGCTGGGCTGGTTTGAGGCTGCGCTGGAATGGGTTGAGGTTGGGCCGAACGTGTCGGTTCGGGTCGGATCAGATCGGGGCTGGAAATTGGGGTCGGGTCGGGTCGGGTCGGGGCTAGAGCATAGCGAGGCAGGGCAGGGCGGCGCGCGGGAGTGCTCCCGCCCGCCAGCGCTTGCGTGTGTGTGTGTGGCTCGCGTGTAGGCCCGAAGTGCTCGCGTTCAGGCCCCACTTGGCGCTGTGCGACGCCGCCGTGCCCACGTTCCACTGCGTGCATCTGTGAGTAGCGCCCGCCCGCTGCGGCTGCTGTAGCTAGCGCCCGCGCCCGCGCTGCGGCCGAGCCTGTAGCTGACTTGGTGTAGTAGCGTAGTTGTCCGTAGTTGTGTGTGCGCTGTATGTAGAGCTACCGCAAATGAATGTTTGTGTGTGCGTGGGCACGAATAAGCCGCCATTATTTTCTCGCATGGGACATCGAACTAGAAGTAGTTTGGAACACAAGAAAAGCGGTCTGTAAATATGAAATGATGTAAGGTATTTCAAAAACATAATTTACGATTTTCATTGCAGTGTTCCTCCCCATTTGGCTAAGTGGAGAAATCAAATAATTCTAGTTTACGTATTTTATTTGATTTTTTCTTTCTTAATTCACTCTGTACATGATTCTGAAATGGTTAATTTTTATCGCTTATGTATGCTTTAAGTATGCTTTCCATAATACGTAAATTTCATATTTGGGATTTGAAAACTATATATTTCATTAGAATTTCCTATCACAATAGCTTTCGTTGAATATTTTTGTTAAAACCGCGGTCCTGGTTGTGAAAGTGAGTTGAAATAATTTCTTGTGGTGGCGTTTATGTTGTACCACATCTGCCAGTTACGTCGCTAGTTTGTGAATATTTCGTATAACTGCGCGACTGGAATTTCATTAAGGAAGGGAATTTCTCAGAATATCAGTGGAAATTCAATTCTGAAATCGCATAATCTGCAAATTTGATCGTGCATTTTTTAATTTTTGGAGTGATAACACACCGCTGAGAAAAAATGAAGATCTAGTACTGCAAGGGAGTTGTAACTTCACACATTTTCTTAATTCGTTAGATTAAAAACCTGATGGGAAACACATTTTTCGATTTTAGTGATGTTATGCTAACTGAATAAAGAGTGTGGTTCGGTGTCCTATACCTGTTACACTATCCTTGGTTCTGTTACCTTCTCACCAACGTCAGGCTTGGGCTTAACTTCAATACACCTCACGCCTTGCACATAGAAATGCAAGCCTCAGTCTTACACAAGACGGCCACCAGCATTGGTGACTCACAACACTCGCAGTTCTTTCACTCACTAAGCACACTTAGCATTATTAAATCGGGTCTTGATATATTTTTAATAGGCATCAAAATGTAACGAGAAATTAATGAGAATTCAAGTAATACGTTAAACTGCAGTATATTTCAATTATTTTTTGATGTTTCGTTATTATTACTTTATATATTAAATTGCAACAAAAAATGAAATGGGAGAGATTACGAGCTATTTCGTATTGTGAAGATATTTCTTTCTGTACTGATTCTATGAAACGAGTAAAGTCGCGGCTATCATGGTTCGAATTAGTCGCGTATTTTACCATGTTGTTACTTTCTTTAGAAATTCATTGTTGATGACTGGATTGATACCTTAATTTGTTTTCTGTCTAGCGAATAAAGATAATTATAATCTATTCATTATAACATTTACATCATGGGCGCTAAACTTATCAGATTATTTAATGATTAAATGTTTTTATTCAGTTGAGAATTATATAATCTCTGAAGTGAACATTTGATATTGAGTTGTTGATGACCCGAAATGCAGATTGACTTTTAGAAGCTCTTTTTTAAGTAAGTCCCTGCTTTGCAGGAAATAATATTCGTGGCGTTTGCAGAAGGTCAAGTTTTGAAATGACCTACTTACTCAATATTTAATACTAGTCTTTTACTATTTTGAAAATGATTATATACAACCATTTAAACGTTTATATATGACGTTTATATATAATATGTTTTCGCTATGTATCCCACAATCCTTAAAAATCATTCGAGATGTAAATATAAGTTGCACTAATGCTAGATGAGAGCCGGATTAACTACCCCGTCCAGAATTGGAGTGTCTTATTTCCTGCAACGAGTTTCCTTTGTAAAGGGAAACGTGGTCTGCATGTCTATTTGGCCTAGGGACAATCCCTTGCATAAAGACACAAAAGATCTGTGAAGTATGACTAAAGCATTCGCCATGCCGTCAGTGATTCATGCCTGCATTCGTCAGGGTCGTCGAAAAATTGTGCTGACGAAAGCCGCTGATGGAAAGAGTGTCTCGAGCGAATTACGTAGAGATTGCGCCTGGATTAAGACAAGGTGTCATGCAACTCGCTTGTTGATATTTTTTTGGAGAAGCTGTTTCCTGTAAGTAGGATCAAATGAGCGTTCAAATGCTTCTTCTTCTTCTTCTTCTTCTTCTTCTTCTTCTTCTTATTATTATTATTATTATTATTATATAATTAATATAATAATAATAATAATAATAATAATAATAATAATAATAATAATAATAATAATAATAATAATAATAATAATAATAATAATAATAATAATAATAATAATAATAATAATTTGACATGTGCATCGAAACACTAATTTGAGTACACGATAAAAATATTTTCTTGTTCTTACGATGCAAGATTATGTGCTACTACGTGCTTGCAAGCGTTACTTTAATTTTTGTTATTATTTGAAAAGTAGTAATTGTTAAATACGTTTAGGTGCGAATAACATGAATTAGTTCCTCAAAATACACATTGGAGAGCTGTTTCAGACATTTTCAAAATCATTTGTTCTTGTGCTTCTGGGAGTGCAGTATTTGCTGGAACATTTTTTGAGAAAAATGGCGAGAGGCTTGAATCAATGTGAAAACAGAATATTTTATTTCCTCATTATTTCTGTCAAACAGTACGTATACAATCGTAGCCGTTTTAAAAATAGTTTTGTGTTCTGATGCCTGTGGGGGTGTATCACATTTGCTCGGCAATTCCATTTAACCATCATTCTTAAGAGTATCAAAGGCGTCGCATCATCACTTTAGACTAGCAAAATTCTGGCTTATAGAAGAAGGATGTTAAGACGATAGCTAAGTCATTGAAAGCTGCTAAACGTTTTAATAATAAAAATGATGGTAAAACATCTTTCGCTACTACTCGTATACCAATGTCAATATTTACATGATTATTCAATGTTTGACTTGGTTTCCTGGAGACAAGGAAAGATCGTGCGCGTTGTTTAGGATACTTCAACGGCATTCGTCTGAAAGTGATCAAACAAATTACTGATCAGAACAGATCTTACGAATTCAATTCATCCAGGGCCACGACTCATTCATGCTAAAGAGATAGTTAATTTCTGACACCTTGCCAGGATCAAATTGGTTACCTAGCAATACTGATACTGTCAAGAGGTAAGGCTGTAACTGTCCGTTCCCGCTGCTGGTGTTGGTGTTTGAACGTTTTACTTGACTTTGATTATGAGTTATTTCTTTCGTTTAGTGATAGCCCTTACCTACACAAAATATTGTAGACCTGCTTAGTTTACCATCATTGTCGCTGACTGCAGTGACTCCTTCCGGGAGGGCCTAGGGTTCGAGTCCCGACAGGGGCGGATTTTCGACACTAGCTAAATGGCCGAGTCGAATTCAGTCGTTGTCTAGAGCAGAATTCTAGTGTCCAGCTGTTCTGATCGGTAGTGTTCTGTGGTTTCTCTAATCAGTGCCAGGAGAAATCCAGAGCAGTACCATAACAAACAGGTCAAGGACCGTGCGCGATCTTTCCTTCCTCTTCCTCATCCTTTACCCTCTCTTTTCCGACATACTCTCATGCACCTCACTACCACTCGTGCCAGGAGACCAGTCGGGAGCTTAGAGCATGTCCCGGTTGGGGCGGTGCCCCGCTGGAGGAGATACATGGAGGAAGATCAGTCGGGAGATTGTTGCGGCTGGGGCGGCGCCCCGTTGGGGGAGATATCTGAGGAATTCCCCCATCAGGTCGACGTGTAGGTTGGTGTCGGGTCTCATCATCATTACACCAACGGGAATAATTACCGTAGCAGTTGACGTGCCCGGAAACATCAATCAATAAATATTATAGAGATTTAGTTCATGAACAATATTTTACAAGTTCGTACGATACATACTTGATGTAGTTCATGTTACTAACGAAGATCAATAGCTTGGTAATATTAATTTTTAATATTTATAATAAATAATTTAGTTTTATCTCCTATAACTTTGTGGGCCCCTATATTGTGAAATTTAATGTTTATGAAAACCTGTCAGATGCAAAGGAGAATTCATCTAGTGTAACCGTCGAACAATTTTTGTTGCTCTCCGGAAGAATTTCGATAAAATAAAATAAATCAGAAGTTTGGCAAGATTGGGAAGTGTTCTCTATTATAACATGAGAAACAAGTTAAATATTAAGATGAGATGAGATTTTTTTATTGTGAAATGTCAAACCTTTTTCAAACCACCAGTGAAGGTTGGTATTTGATGCGGTAACTTGAGTTATCCGAGTTAAAATTGTTATGTTTGGCTTCCTTGACTCTTCGACCTGACTTTTAACTTCGACATTCATCAGTTAACATATATTGGCGGTTGCTATTCTCGTAAATTAATTTTTTTTTACTTCACCTCAAAATATAAATTAACGTTCTACAAAAAAATCTGAAATAAAAAAAGAACGAATTTGAAAAATATTAATTGAGCCGACAAGAAGTTGAAGTTCAATAGGCTGCACAGATACCATAAAAAATCTTATTTCTTCCATAAAAAATCTTAAATTAAAGGGTAGTATACTTACGTATTGGAGGTCATTACTTACGAAAATAATATCAAAAAGGGTTTATTCATAATTTGGTTTTATTGTTGGTGAAAAAGGGAGTGCAAGAGCGGGGGTGGAAAGCGGCCTGTGGTGTCCTCTAGCGCCAAAGATTCAGCTTCACAGAGCAACTCTCTGCACGGCGTTCACAATAATGTGACAATTAGTACAAGCAAAGCTGTCTATAACGTCTTCAGACCAGTAGTCAATTCCTCGTGGTACCTATGCAAAAAGAAATTTCAGATGGACTTATCCATTGAACTCATTCCCACAAATATCACGAAAATATCTCACGTATTTTTTCAAAATCAACCTAGATTCAAAACCCCGCAGAACCTCGAATATACAGTTAACTCCCTTTCCATATCTTCCCTTACATTTGACAGATATAAGATACCATAATTAATAAACCTCTTGTCAATAACCAGCAAATATTCACTCATTCTCTTTAATATTAGCATTCTTTTCATTGTAATGCTTAACTACCTCCTTCGAATTATATAATGTATGAAATTACTCGCTTTTAAGAACTGAAAAGCCAATGAGGGTTATATTCTCATAAATGTTTTGCAATAATAGTAATAATAATAATAATAATAATAATAATAATATTAATAATAATAATAATATTAATAATAATAATAATATGAATAATAATAATAATATGAATAATAATAATAATATGAATAATAATAATAAAGCTGCCCCCTTTCGAAAGTTCTTCTTTTCGAAATATGTGTACCAATTGTAAGTTTAAATTATGGAAAATATCAAATGTATACTCAAATATTTTCAAACGTCCAAAAACAGTATGAGTAATTGCCATCTAAAAATTCAATATCCTGCAAATAAGCGTTATTATTTTATTTTTTTACATTTAACAAAAGAGATTGTTAAATTTTATATAATTAGTACGTTCCTTTTTTTCAACTTCTACTACACGAAACTTTAAATGGGTATTTCTCAATACTTTTTAATTAACTGACTCAATATTTGAAATGCATTCCAAAAACTGAGTGAATAATATTGTTTTTAAAAAAGCAAATGTTCTGAAAATCTTAATGAAATGTGAAAGACATAACTTAAAATATTTAAATTTATATTTTTTATTCTACATGTCTAAACATTATGAAAATTGAATGTCAATTTCTCTTATTAATTTCTGAGAAAAGGGATCAGGGTGTACATTTTTTGTTTGGCGAAAACTGTCAAATATAAGGAAGAATAAACTTCCACATCTACTCTTCAGTGAAAATATAAATAAAATACAACATACAGTTACTCAATTCTGAACTTAAAACATATAAATCTATCACTATACTTAACTACTAGGCCCAAAATTGTCTTCATAATTATCTTCTGTTTATAATTTTCTTTTCGATGCACTGAGGGTTTGTCAGTATTTCCTCAATAGAAATTTAATTTGTTTCTTAGCAAACAGTGGCTTCACCTGCGATCGAAGGTTATGTTTTCTGTTGGACTAGTTATATTTAGACGGACAAACATTTTTTTAAATCAAAAATTGAGCATTCAATCTCGACCTTGATCAAAATGTCGGATTTAAGTTAAAAAATAGATTAATCAGAATAGAAAAAAATAGAAAAAACAGAATAATCGCAAAACCGTTTTGAGTTACGATCAGGAATACAGACATTTTACACGGTGCATTCTGCAGCGAATGGAGGGACATCGTAGATGTGACTGAAGTCTTGCAAAACGAATCAGCAACATCTCTTGAACCAGTCATCTCCCTGCACTAGATCATGTTGGCCTCCATAATGCCAACCGAGGCCGATTCTAATTCTAAAGTTGTTAATGAATAAATCGTAATATAACCCAAATCCTCATGAATATCTTGTTTTTAAAATTCGTCTTATTTTAGTCTTGCCGCACAAGGCGAATATTATCCTCATCGTTTAAGGAATATTCGTTTACTTCTCCTTCCACACATTCATTTCACCGTTTCAAAACAATGGTCACAACGTATTCTGATCCAGGGACTCTGTGACCACATGGGAGGAGCTGCATGAACGCATACGAGCGTATGTCCATATGAAAACGTAAGTACGCTAGCCGACCGTGTGTTCATGAGTGTGCGCATTTGTAGCCTGTTTGCTCATGAGCATGAAGCTCTTTGTGTGCATGATTAGTGTACACGAAATGTATCTCAATGAGTACCTAACGTGTTGTGCGAGGAAGTGGTATGGAGTCGATGATATTCATTTCGTAATTTGATGAAGACATTCAGAAAAAAATCATTTTCACGTGCTACCTTTTTCGCCGCCTTTTTCACCGCCTTTACTACAATCTTCAGTTATGCCACAGTTTGGTTATTTGTCGGACACACTTGTGAACGGAGATGGTCGTGGTATGTTAATAAAACAACTTTCAGTTTAAATAAAATATTGATGTGCCTTGATATTCATTTCTGATGCTGAGTATGGACAATGATCTTTTCGATGAGGGTGCTTCAACAATCTGCATTGGTCACCCCTCAAACTACACTGAAGTCCTGATTTAGAACACACGAGTATTGACCGAGTAGACGTGGCACAAAAAATTAGGGGATTGTAGGGGGCGTCAAAATAAGTCTTATTCAAATCAATATTTGTTTCAATGTAATACCAATGTCATAAAAAGAGGCAGACACTTTCCCCTTAATATTGAAATACCAAACATTTCAGGAGAATCAGCATTTCGATCATTTGAGTTAGTGATTCATAAGTTCCGCACTCTGTGGAATGTATCGTAAAAAGAGATTGCTTCGTACCCACAAAGCTCGCAAAGGATCTATTACTACGTCGCAATATAGGGACACAAGATGTCAAGATTTTTTTCCATAGATATTTAAATCCGTGTAGTTGGCCAAGTTGCCACTCGTCTATCCTTTGACCCCGTGTGTCTCAACTGTATATTCCTATCAAAGGGAGGGGGAGAATTTTAAGTCCCGGAGTGCAAGGCGTTCACAGCAAATCTGGACGTGGCGCTGAAGACGTAACGAGACGTGACCTTTCTTTGCATTTCCGTGTCCTGGGGCTTCGCGAAGATGCCTGGTGCCTTCGCGGATCTTTTTCAAACAGCATTAGCAGAATTCCATCTAGCAAGACAGAAGCCTTAGGAAAGAACTGAGATGCTTGAGTGTGTCTATTTTTGACAGAAGTAGTACACGTATTCTCTCTTTGTCCCCCTCTCCCTTCCTCAATCTCTTTTATTCTTCCTCAATCTCTTTTATTCTTCCTCAATCTCTTTTATTCTTCCTCAATCTCTTTTATTCTTTCTCAATCTTTCACTCTTCTTCAATCTCTTTCACTCTTCTTCAATCTCTTTCACTCTTCTTCATTCTCTTTCACTCTTCTTCATTCTCTTTCACTCTTCTTCAATCTCTTTCACTCTTCTTCAATCTCTGTCACTCTTCTTCAATCTCTGTCACTCTTCTTCAATCTCTGTCACTCTTCTTCAATCTCTGTCACTCTTCTTCAATCTCTGTCACTCTTCTTCAATCTCTGTCACTCTTCTTCAATCTCTGTCACTCTTCTTCAATCTCTTTCACTCTCTCTGTATGAATATATATATATATATATATATATATATATATATATATATATATATATATATATATATATATATAATCACTATTTCTCCTCCATATTTCTCTCCTTCTCTACTAGATGTCATTACAGCGCAGATCTGGCCATGTTCTGGCATCTCGCTCTCCCAGAACTAGTGGAGTCTTCGGAGAGCACGAGGGAAAGGCCATATGGGCCACATCGTCAGGCCGCGAGGATGAACGTGAGAATAGATGAGAAAGGAAGGAAGCATCGTGATCGCCTCATTGCTAATAGTTAACAGGTAAGCTGCTAACAGCTTGGAATCTATCGTAGAGAAATACAGAAAATATCGATCCAAAAAATTATTCCGGCTGTAGCGGCGTCCGCCCTTCCTATAACGAAAATTCTCCACACCTTGGGATTGAGTCTCCAAATGCAAACTCGACAATCTGGAGGAGCAATCACGGAATCTTATGCTATTCAGTGTGTATTATCGGAAAAAGTCACCATAATTACGATTTTAATATCAAAGCAACTATGCAAATACAACTATACTGCAAAGCGCTAATAGTGATGTTTTGTAATTCTTTACAAATAAATGCTCAGTATATTCTATATCTGAGAAATTATAATATTAATAATAATAATAATAATAATAATAATAATAATAATAACAGAATTTCTAAATATCTATTTGTTTCTATTTTGAATACATGCAAATGTTTAACTAATTCTAAAATAAATAATTTCTCTTCAGTTAATTCTCTGGACTTCTCATGATAGAGAAGTCCTGATGAAGCTGATCTCTTGTGAGTGGAGAAATGGAGTCCCGTGTACATTGGTTCCGTATCATTATGGTTTGAGAATTTCAGTAATAGAAGGATATACCACAACTATCAGCTAATACCTTGCCTATTTTTTTAAAAAAAGCGTATAAGGTTGTGCGTTAGTTGTCATTTAGTAATGGCAAATTTTGGCAATTAATTTTATATCTATAAACTATAAAAGTACTTACCTTATATTAAGATCTTTCAAACTTCGTTGAAAGGAAAATGTGCCAAAACTTCATAACCGGGATTTGAAAAATGTTGTTTAGAAAAATTCCAGACTCCTCTCCAGAAGGCCTCTATCTTGTCTGTGGTTCGGGTAAGCTTAGGTATCCTCAGTGAACAGTTAATAACAGCTTATCTTGTGTGAACAGTTACAATGCATTTATTGAACCATGGATTAGGATGTAGATAGACACGCCTCAAATTTCACATTCACCTGATGAAGGTTTTGCTCGAGCACAACTTTTTATGTACACTCTAGGAAAAGAAAATAAACTGTGAATAATACCAATTATTATTTCAAAAGCTATAGAGGTAGGAATGGTTCATTAATGAGGTTAAGGAAAGCTGTTCCCATTTTGAAAACTTCTCGCGGGTCATGAAGTCTTCTACTACAATGAATGCAACGAATGCTCCAGAGAAACTCGAAGTAGTTGCGTTTGCAACTTGTGCCAGATCATCAAGGAGGTTCCAAGTTATTTTCTTCGCCCAAGTACGTTGCAACATCCCCCACAGCCATGCTCTCAACAACAACTTAGTGTTGACTCATTGGTTGGCAAATTTTCCGTAGAAACGGAGTTGGCAGATCATACTCTCTTAGAAATTGTATTTCACGTATTACATATTCAAAATAGTTGAATATTCTGCGTTAATAGTTGTTTCAATTATTTTTTCTGCAAGTCAATATCTCTAATAAAACACGCACGCTAGAACATATTGTGTTGTAATTGTAAAACCTGTTGCGTCCTTCAGGAATATTCAAATATTGTTGGTCTGCAATACCTGTGTATTAAAAAAGGGGATCCGTATATGATGCATTATTCCTCACTTTTCGCATTCCTGGATTGTGCCAGATGCTGCTTGTTGAAGAGGCCGGGTGGGATGTGAGTAGCCTTGGAAATGTGCCCAGGTAGCCCGTAGCCAAATTCCAGATTTCGGAGCCGTTGGTTAAGCGTTTTTCACAGCTCATTGGCACTGCTTCAGGCGTTCCTACTGTTGGTTCATTATACTTGTGAGCGATACACGACACTTATGAAATGTATGTCACTATTCTACTCTTGGAACATAACCCAAATGAAGTCCAGATTTTATAACTGAATCTGTCAGCACTACCTTCGCTGAATTATCGTGCGAGTATAATACCGTGTTCTGAATTTTACAGTTTCATTCTTATGATATTCCTCTGATCGGGCATAACATAAGCAGTTGTCAGAGACGGATGATAGGTTCTATCCTGATGATAATGTTTTTATTGGAATAAGTGTTGCTTTTGACTAACACATGTATATTATCTAACAGTAATATTTTCAATTTTGATGGTTGTAAATTTCTGTAAAGTACTTTTTGTGTGAACACGTTTCCTACTATAACGGTACTGACATTCATTTGATGATTATTTCCCTTTACAAATATTACTTATTACAGGGAGCGAATATTATCATTCTTACCTCACATTTATACCTGAATTTAAAATTTAACTATATATGTTTGAGTTAGGAGAGGATCACGGCGCTTAAGAAAACGTGCTCCTATTGCACGTCTCCCCAGTAGGACACAGAGTTTTTTTCTGATTTGGGCGTCAAATAAAAATTAAATAAATAGATAAATAAATATGAAAATACATGAATAAGTAAATAAGTATACATAAATAAAAGAGTAAATACACGTTTCCTTCGTTACCGGTATTGACACTTTTCCTTCGTTACCGGTATTGACACTTTTCCTTCGTTACCGGTATTGACACTTTTCCTTCGTTACCGGTATTGACACTTTTCCTTCGTTACCGGTATTTTCCTTCGTTACCGGTATTGACACTTTTCCTTCGTTACCGGTATTGACACTTTTCCTTCGTTACCGGTATTGACACTTTTCCTTCGTTACCGGTATTGACACTTTTCCTTCGTTACCGGTATTGACACTTTTCACCTTCGATACCGTTATTGGCATTTTCCTTAGATGACGGCATTGGCCCATTTCTTTCGCTTCCGATACGATCCTTTTCTCTTCGAAAAGGCGTCAATACTATGTACCTCGATTGTGGCACTCGTTAGTGATACTTTCGAGGTATCGCAAAATTCCTATTAGTATATCCTGTACGACGATCCATCCATGCCGTGATTGTACCACCAGGTAAACGTTTTCCTGCTTCCTGGTTTTTTTCGTTCCACTTTTCTCAGGCAAATAAACCTATTGGTGTGAGGACACCGAGAGAGTCACAAGCTCCTACAAAAAGTGACGACGCCGCACTCGCGAACGAAGTGTTGGTCACGTTCCTCCTCTAGTGCGGAGCCTGGTTTCCGCGACAGACGCCGAGAAGCACCGGGCACGGGAAACCAAGCAGCTAGCACCAGGCGGTGGTGGTGGCGGGTGGCCACGCGGAACGGAGGAGAGTCGCTACTCCCCGCTACGTTCGAGATTGGCAGGGGGTCGAAAGTTGCGGCGGAAAGGGGGAAACTATGAAAAATAAAAAATAAAATAAAATGCAGATTTGAATGGCCATATTGAAGCCACATAGCTTAGTATGTTTCGGACACAAATGGGTATTTTGACAGCGATGCGAATGCTGTGTTTATATTCATATTTGCATTATTCGTGTTCAATAATTGGATGCTATTTTTAATAATATCCAATTATTAAACACACTTATAATGAAAATATGAATATAAATCACAACATTCAAATCTCTGTCAAGATATTGAGATTGTCAATTACTATTGCCCCATTATTGCAATTTTTGGGACTGCCATATTGACGTCACATTCTTAACGAATGACGTGACATTTTCCGGTTGCAAATGAGATATTTATCGTAATGTGAACATAATGGTTTATACTAATATTAATTTTAAAACTTATGATCAACTTTTGATTATTATGTCATATTAGGATGGCCATATTGAAGCCACATTAAGAACCTTATATAGTCTAGCTATAAATGAGTGTTTTGACCGCATTGTGAAAGGAATGGTTTTCTATTTGCACTTATTTACGAGCTTAGGTGGCTCAGGATAATTTGATATCACTGAGCAGTAGGTTCTAGGGTCTGAGTCCTGACGGATTTTCGACACTAGCTAGTTAGCTAGGTCCAATTCAGCCGCTATCTCGAGGAGAATTCTAGTGGCCGGCCGCTCTGTTCGGTAGTTTTCCATGGTTTCTCCGATCAACATCAGGCGAATGCCGGAGCATTACCCTAACAAACGGGCCACGGACCGCGCGCGATCTTTCCTTGCTCTTCCTTGTCCTATCCTCACCCCTTACACACACACACACACACACACACACACACACACACACACACACACACACACACACACTTACTTGCACTACACTTCCACACATGTTGGGAGACCAGTCGGGAGCGTAGAGCTTGTCCCGACTGGAGTGGTGCCCCGCTTTCGGAGACATCTAGTTTTGAAAAACATTACTAGCCGACGTGTTTGGTGCCGGTTCTCGCCCTTGAACGGGGAAAATTACCACCACCTCCCGCGATAAAAATGGACTACACTTATGGGATTAATAATCTCAGCAGTTGACGCCCTCCGGAACAACTAATTAATCAATCTAATTCATTTTACTTACTATACACTCAAAATTTGAATGTTATAAGTTTATTGGAGTTATGGATTATTTTGCGTGTCGACAGTCCCACTCTTGCGTCTGATCAGACCCGCTCTTGCTTCTGATCATACAAATTCCGCTATCATCTGTTCACCATTTGACAGAGAAAGAAGTTATCACTCGGATGACGAACCAGGCGATTTGAATTTAGCTCGGAGGCTACTTTTAGGCTTGATGATTTATCTCCCCATTACATGCAGTAAATCTACTACATGGACCGCCGTCTTTACTTCCGCTCCGAAGGAAGGCGTACGAAGGTTTTCTTCGCGCTTAAAAATCCACGGTTTCGATCGGGTTTGAACCCGCACACTTGTGTCCAACACTCCGAGACGCTTATCAGGAGGGCACATAGTTTAGTGATCCCAAGCTGCGCCTTAAGACGGGCCTGGCGCGTGCCCACTGTGTGCCGCGCCGCGACGCTGCTGGGCGGCGGGGCCGGGCACTGCGGCCGCGAAAGCGCTCAGGGCCGCCGCCGCGACGCCTCCGACCGCGCGGATCGACCGCCCCGCCGCGCCGCGCCGCGCCGCGACGCAAAAACCCACTCCGCTCCGCCGCTGCCTCCGCCTCCGCCGCAAGCGCCTCGTCTCCTTCGTCCGCCAGGCCTCCGACGCCGCAAGAAACACATGCGGCACGCGCCGCGCTTTCAGTCCGGCTAAGGAGGCCTTCACGCTGGGCGTCGACCGACTGCAGCCCGCGCGCGACTTCTCCTAAGTCATATACAGACCGCTCCAAAAGGCACATTCCGACTGCATCCCGTAGCTCAGTGCATCAACTGATGTCACTGCAGCGCCTCTGACCGAGAGGTCCTAGGTTCCCACTCCCCACGGCGGCAGGATTTTCGACACTAGCTTTTCAGCTAGGTCGAATTCAGTCGCTGTCTGGGGGAGAATTCTAGGGGTCGGCTGCTCTGATCGGTAGTTTTCCGTGGTTTCTCCGATCAACACCAGGCGAATGCTGGAGCAGTACCCTACCAAACGGGCCACGGACCGCGCGCGATCTGTCCTTCCTCTTCCTTGACCTATCCTCTCCCCTTACACACTCACTTACACTACACTACCACATATTCCGGGAGACCGGTCGGGAGCTAAGAGCTTGTCCCGGCTGGGGCGGTGCCGCGCTGGTGGGAGAGTCCTGGTTAGGGGGAAACCCCACTAGCCGACGGTAGGTCGGCGCCGGATCTCACCATCCAGCGGGGGAAGATCACCGCCATCTCCCGAGAGAAGAACATGCACTACACTAACGGGACTAATGACCAAAGCAGTTGACGCGCCCGGAAACACGAAAAAATCAATCAATCAACCGACTGCATCCCGTTCGGTTTGCTCCTTAGTATAAGAATGGATTTGTACGTTTTCTGTGGTCTGCACCTGTAAAGATTCGTCAAAACAGACGGTTCACAATTTGAATGTTTTGTGATGAGTTTTTCACAAATCGCAGCACCGTTTTCGAAAGAAAAAAAAATGTTCACAACATTAATTCAACACAACATGGAAACTTTATGCTCTTTCAGTCCGGCTAAGGTGGCATCCGAACTGGGTGTCGACCGACTGCAGCCCGCGCTCGACTTCTCCTAAGCCGTTTACCGACCTTACCGAAAAGGCGTATCGCGACTGCATCCCGTTTTTCCTTAGTATAATAATTAATTTCTACTGTTACCATGGTCTGCACCTGCAAAGATTCGTCAAAACGGACGGTTCACAATTAGAATGCTTTGTGATTAATTTTTCACAAATCACGGCGTTTTCGAAAAAAGAAACAAATGTTCACAAAATAGGCCATCACGCTGGACGTCGTCCGACTGCATCGCTCAACTTCTCCTAAGCCGTTTATCGAACCTCCCCAAAAGGCATATTCTGACTGCATCCCGTTCGTTTTTCTCCTTAGTATAATTGTAGTTAGTATATTATTTTCTACTTTTACTGTGGTCTGCACCTGCAGAAAAACGTGAAAACAGACTTTCACAATTACAATGATTTGTGATGAGTTTTTCACAAACGCATCACTGTTTTCGAGGAGAAAAAAGGGTTCACAATATACATTTAACAGAATATGCAGACTTCGTTCTCTCGTTTGGGACAAGATTCCACGGTGAGGTAAAGAAAAGCCGCCGAAAGTTTTCCTACTATTGATTGATTGATTGATTAGTGAATCCTGACGCGCCATTCGCTAAGATCATTAGTCTCGTAAGTGAAGAGCATATTTTCATCGCAGATTGTGGTGGTGACCTCGCCCCAGGTATCTCCTACCAGCGGGGCACCGCCCCAGCCGGGACAAGCTCTAAACTCCCGATCGGTCTCCCGGAATATGTGTTAGTGTAAGTGTGAGATTAGGACAAGGAAGAGGAAGAAAAGATCGTGCACGATCATTGGCTCGTTTGTTGGGGTACTGCTCCGGCATTCACCTGGTGCTGTTCGGAGAAACCTCGAAAAACCACTGATTAGAGCAGCCGGCCGATAGACTTCTCCTTCTGACAGCTGTCGAATTTGACCTCAATGTCTAACTTAGTGTAAAAAATCCTCCTACCATCGGACCTCGGCTACCTCGAACCGTATAATCTCGCAGACAGACACTGCAATGACATCGTTGATACCATGATTCATCTTTGTCGGTTTTTACGTCCAAGAAAGTGCATTTTTACGCAGCTAAAATGTACCTTTAACAAATCTGAGTGGTAAGTAAAAAGTGCCTAATTCAATTATTTTGCAGTTACGGCGGGTGTCGTAGATTTTTGACGTTGTGCAATACTGTTTGAGTGGAAACGTTTGTATTACGTTAAAACGTAAAACTTCTGTTCGATTTATTTGCAATGACTAAATAATAACCTGTATTTAATAATTCGACTAATAATATCTATATAATAATATAATAATATCTATATAAATACAGATTAAAAGAATTGAAGTATAAAACTATACAATAAAAATTCGAATTGTTCTTTCTTAAGAAGACTGGTGAAGGTGGAGTCAACACCGCATCGATAGAGATTCGCATACTGCATTATCTTTTCAGTCGTTTTTATTGGTCCAAGGAAACACTTGATCACTATCTCAGTGAGGTTTAGTGATCAAGGGAATGTTAATTGCGCAAGGCATGAAAGAGGATGATTTTTCAATGGAGCAATGATTTAAAACTGGGCCCTGGTTTTGTAGATGCTAATAATTGAAAATTAGGTTTTTATTTTTTAATGTTTGTAGAATGTAAAAATATAATTGTCATAAATATAGATTTTCATAAAGAAAATAATAAAATGTGCAACATAAGTTACAACTAATCCTGCGGTGTTTTTATTGTGCTAGCGGAAACCTATTCATGCAACTCTTTTATCATAAAACTGAAATACTTATTAGACCGAAATAATTTATCTTTCATGCTTAGGTAAAATCAGCATATTTGCGTCATGTGAAGAGTTGCGAATTTCATGTTGGAGATTTGGAGAATTCCTTAGAATTCAAAATTACAGCTCGTCTAGTTCCTTTCGAATAGAAATAACACACATTCACAGTTTCAATATCCTAATTAGGATCAGAATTGGTTTCAACGTAAAATCCCGGGACTTAGTTACAGAAATACTGGTCCGTTAGATTAATTTTTGTCCGCGAGGTGTAAACCCTGAACACGCCGTCTCAAGCTGTCCTCTCTGTTCGCTCCCCCTCTAACGACTTAACTGCTTTCGGTCGCCTCAGACTTCCTGTAACTGAACAGAATTTGCATTTATGACATAAAAACACACTAACCGTCATTGTTTCTTAGAATGTGTGAAGTGGCATTCAATTGCGTTACACAAGTCTTGGGAATCATTAAGGACACTGAGGGACACACGATTTTTCTTGCCTTGTAATTAATGGAAAATATTTTTCTTAACACTCTTACCTCGGTTTTTGTAGCAAAACTTTGGATGACTTGCCACTTACAATAATTGTTTGTGATGGATTTCTAGTAATGGAATTTCTGATGGGGAATGGATTATTTTATTGTTCTGTGAACAGTTTTCATTTGCATTGAGAATAAACTAGTAAAAATCTATTTTCTTAGAAAACGATTATTCGATTCATAGTTCCTTCAGCGTTTCACACACTCAACATACACTGTGGAAAGAAATTCTCCAGAAAACCACCCTCTTAGTATACTGCATAGTTGGTTACTGAATGCAGGCTTAGAAAACTTTGGTAGATTTTATGAGGATTATGGAATGAGAAACAAATGGCTCAAATATTGAATATTTGCCGATAGCTTCCGAAAGCAAATTTAAAAGGGAATTTCCTGAAAAAGAAATTTATTGCGTTTTTTTCTCTGAAATCTCCTCCATTGTAACGTAACTGGGAGACGCGAGGACCATAGTTCCGACTGTTTGCGGAGAGCAGTTCTATAAGACAAAGAAAATAAATAGAAGACGGAAGAGAGGATAGGAGAGGAGGAAGATGGGAGAGACGGTAGGAATGGAGGGGATATGATAAAGATAGAAGAGAGACTAGGAAAGAAGAGGAGATGATGAAGATGGAAGAGAGATTAGAAGAGGAGAGATGACGAGGAAGAGCGAAGAGAAGAGAGGAATACCGAGAAACGCTGGCTAATCGCCATGCTTCTGATTGACTTGCGCGACCTTCAACTTGTTCATTTGCCTCAAGCCTTTCCTTTCTGTGAAGCGGTGCGCAGAATCCGAAGAAACGAGGAATGTCACGCGCATCATAAACTCCAGCTCTGCCTTGGCTGGAACAGTATTCTCATACTTCGGTTCAATTGATCTTTCTTTAAAGGGTTTCTGAAGCAGCAGCCAAAATACGAAGTCTGATTTTAAATTTAAATATTAAATTGACTGTTTGCAGTGGACAAACATTTTATTCTCGGATAATTAAGTGTGTACTTATTAAGTATACTGTACACTTAATTAAGTGTACAGTATACTGAATTTATTACTCTTTCATAATGTAATTGTTGGTAACATCCACTCTTAATTAAACATAAGGGCAGAGTCTCTTTACAAGCTCAGAATGCACAGTGGCGTCAACTAAGGTATATTACGAGGCTAAGTGGAATGGAGTAAATAAAATTTTACAGCGGTCACAGTGGACCTCGAATCCACACACTTTGCCTCTCGCTAACCTTCGAAACTTCCCACACCAACACACTGAACGCTGTTTACCACAGACGTGCTTATTACTTGTCACTACGGCATATTTCACTATTATTCAAATTTTGTACTTCCAGTGGGCAGTTTTGATACAGTGGCCACTACTGGTGATGAAACCCTAGTTTGTTCAAACAAAAAACAAAAAAATAAATAGATTGATTAGTGATTTCGAGCGCGTCAACGGCTAAGGCCATTGATCCCGTAAGTGTAGTGCGTGATTTTATCGCGGTAGTGGCAGTGATGTTCCTCGCTGGATGGCGAGATCTGGCGCCGACCAACACATCGGCTTGCGGGGTTTTCCCTACTAAGGTATCTCCCACCCGCCTTTGTTGGGACAAGATCTATGCTCCTGACTGATCTCCCCATAAGTGTGATAGAGCAGTACATGTAAGAGTAAGCATGTATAAGTAAGGAGTGAAGACAGGTCAAGGGAATGGAAGGAAAAATCGTTTGCGGTCCGTGACCGGTTTGGTTTCTCCGATTATCACCAGGCGAATGCCGGAGCTCTATCATAACTAGACATCGGATGTTTAGGAATATGCCTATTTTATTCTAGCGAACGTATTTACTGGCTGATAATATATATGCACGAATCATGCCAAATGATGACATATGACGGAGTTTTATAATGCTTATTTTTGCTTTTTTTTAAGCAGAAATGCCTTTTTCTGCATAAATACCTTTTTTAGGTCTTTTTTGCCTTTTATTTATTATTTTTATATATAATGCTGAGATGTCAAAAAATCGGCCGAGGTGCAACGTGCTCATTCATTACGAAATCTTCCATTCTGTCTATGTATTATTATCTTTAAAATACGATAGAATTCCTAAAAGTATACCAACAGATTTTTCTTCAATTCCCTACTTCATTAATACCAGCAATGTTCTGAACACATGGTCGATTGACAGTACACCGTGGGCATCAAAATTTTAAGTGGAAATAAAAGTAAATTCCCAAAAGGTTTCAGTGTTGTTAATGTCAGTAGATTTTGAGAGAACCTTCTCCGCATTCAAACTGATTTTGTCTCCCAATCATCGCAAATTTGAAATTGTGATTTTTGAAAAGTAGTGGTAATATGAAAATATCACTTATTAATGCAAACTATTAAGAATAAAATGTACAAGAGTTGTAAATATGTAAATCTAGTTTTACATTAAAATGTTCGTACTTGTTTCGTGCATTTAAGTTTACAAGATAATATAGGCAAAAATTACTAATAATTTTTCATTTTATTGTGTACGTAACTTATGATAGTGCCTTTTTGCTCCTTATTTTTGACATTTTCAGTGCCTTTTTAGGAGACTTAAAGACGATTTTTTAGAGCCTAAACATCCGATGTCTAATCATAACAAACAAAAACACTCACAAAAAATAATAATAAAACTGGCGTCCCTCTCTCTGGAGGCGAGAGCCTTGGCACGGGGGCCTGGTTCCTGCTTCCGCACACGCGGCCTGGACCTTTCCGCGCCTTCCGTTGGCTCTCGCCCCGACTCGGCCTTCCGCCCGCGGAGGCTGCGGGCTCCTTGGGCGCGGAGGCAGACGGCCACGACACACACGCCGCGCCGCCCCGGAACAGCTTTTTCTTTCGATGCGCCGCGCCGCAACCCCGCTCGGCTGCCTTGGAAAGGCATCCGCCTTCTCGCAGCACTGACAGTGTGTGACGGGATCAGAGGCGAAAGGCCTTTGGGGATAGGGTATAACCGTAAGATGCACACTGGCAATTTTTTCCTTAGTGGACGGAGCAATGAATCGATGACACGATGACAATTTTTGTTTGTGTGTTACCGCTTTATGCTTCTTAACGGGTGGATGGCTCAGGGAATGAACTGATGTCACCGTAGTGCCTCTCACCGAGAGGTCCTAGAGTTGGTCTCCATGGTGACGGGACTTTTGGCATTAGCTACGTAGCTATGCCCAGTTTAGCCGCTGCCTGGAGGAGAATTCTAGCGGCCAGTTGCTTTGATCGGGGTTTTCCGGTGTCTTAGATCTACACCAGGTGAATGCTGGAGCAGAACCCTAACAACGGCCACGGACCGCGCGCGATCTCTTTCCTTTTCTTTGACCTATCCTTTCCCTTATTTATTACACATATACACTTACACACATTTCGGGAGCTTCGAACTATTCCCCGCTGGGGTGGTACCCCGCTTATGGAAGATACCTGGTTGGAGAAAACTCCACAAGCCGACGTGTAGGTCGGTACTAGATCTCGCCACTCAGCCGGGGAAGAACATCGCCACCTTTCGTGATGAATGCCCTACACTTCTGGGAGCAATGACCATAGTAGTTAACGCGCCCGGAAACGCGAAATTATGCATCCATCAATCAATTCACTTCATCTTATTGAATACTAAGAAAGAGCATTTTGTCCAAAGCGACAGTGCGTTTTCTGTGACAGAAACCCTATGAAGTATGAAGGGAAACTGATCTCGAGTGGAAAACTTACTAACAAGAGAATGTTAAAATGTTGGCCGAGGACCAAACCAGGTATCTGAGAGTTAGAGCTTTGAAACGCAAACTGCAAGAACCTTTCAGAGTTTGCAATGCGGAGCTGAAGAACAGTAAAATGAAGTTGAAGGACAGTAACGGAATCATCTATACACTCTATTTTACGAAGTATTCACAAAAAAATAGTCTGAAGATCTGAATGAAACTTCTTTCTTTGAATTGACAATTCTGAGGTGGACTGTAACGCTATTAACCAGAAAAATGCTATCAATTCTCACAATAAGATTATTTTGTGTGACTGGAAGGCTCCAGTTGCTTTATTTGGGTTGACTGCCCGAAATGAACTGATATCATTATTAGAAGATAAGCTTGATATCATAATATCCATGGAGTGCATGGACGTTTTGCTTCTGATACTCGTGAATGTTATCACACATATTGAGGAATTCCCACCATACACGCCAATATTCAGATTAAGCCGAGTTTATTCGCAAGATCGTCTCTCGTGTGTATTATGGTGTAGATTGATTTTTGACTAAATTAGTGAATAACCAAATTAAATACTAAGATTCGCAGTACGTATCGCATTTATAATAAAACCGTGCGATGTAAAGAGGAGGATGTAAAACTGGTTTTGATATGAAGGCTGAGGAGAGGTATTTTCATATTTGCTTCCCATGATTCTTCAGACTCATCACTCAGACATGTAACTCTTGTAAGCATGAGATTTAATTCGCTTTATTTTTAAACACATGCTAGAACACGTTTTTCATATTTTTCCTTTTGTTTTAATCGCACAATTTTAAGGTATTTATTAGGCATGAAAGACAAAAAGAAATCCGATCAGAAATCATTTCCTCTTCCAAAACGTTTATTACCACGTACATATGTAGTACAGAGAAAGTTATGTAATGCAACGAAAACGGCGATTTTTCGGCAGAAACATTCGTATTGTAGATCCCTGACCTCGAAAAAGAATGGGACATGACCGCAAAGCTAGCCTAGACTAATAATATTACAAAACTAACTAGTGCCAGAAATTGTGCCATCCTCTAGCAACACTAGTTTCTGTATCTAATTCTAATCTTCGTGTTTTCGTTAGGAACCGTACCACAAATATAATGATCCAAATTCGGGAGCTTCGGGAGCTTCTAGCCAAATGCCATTTTAGTACTAGGACCGTAAATAGATGTAGAAGTAGTGTTATTTTATCTCTCACATTATTCACACATGCGTTTATTGAGACATTGCTTCGAACAGGAATACCCGTACCCTGCATCAAATAAATTTTCATCAAAGAGATGTCTGTTATACTGGAACCCTGAATGTTTAGCTTAAAAAACTTAAAAGTAGCGTCTTTAATTAATTTTAGTTCTTAAAAACTTTCCTCTACGAAATTCTAGGTGTATGCAAATAATATTATTTAATTGCGATCAATATATTACTATTTTTATTCATACATGTTCAGAAAGCTTTTATCATGATACTGAACACAATAAATCATTAGATTTTCAAAAGTAATGTTTCTCCTACTTCCAGTTATACTCAGAATCCAGTCCTGTAGTCCACGATACTTGTGAATTGCTCGAACGTGTCTGCGATTTTAATTTGTATCGCCTGATGACAAAGAACACTATCCTCATGCAGATCCGCAAATTTAATTTCCTTATAGTTTATTTTGATTATTACATGTTTCCGGGCGCTTTAACTGTTATGGTAGTTAGTCCCGAAAGTGTAGTGCATTTTTATGACGGAAGGTGACAACCTTCTTCATCCGCTCAATGACTCAATGAGATCAGGCGCCGACCTATACGTCGGTTTGCTGGGTTATCCCCATTCAGTACCTCTCACCAGCGTGGTACCGCCCCCAGCCGGGACAACCCCCAAGCTCCCGACTGGCCTCCAGGCGTGTGACGGATCGTGGCCCGTTTGTTAGGGTCCTGCTTCGGTATTCGCCTGATATTGATCGGAGTAATCACGGAAAACTACCGATCAGAGCAGCCGGCCGTTAGAATGCTCCTCCAGACAGCGCTTGAATTCAAACCACCCATGTAATTCATGTAGTAAATCCTGCCACAGTCTGTATTCGAACCTTAGAACCTCCCAGTCAGAGGCAATGCAATGACATCAGTTGACGCTCTGAGCAACCTCCGTCGGTCCCATAGTTTAGTAGTTGCTTTAGTTCCGAGGAGGTAACTTAAGTCTTTTTTTATTTCTGCAGTACAAATTAGGTCTTTGAAGACTCCATCAAATTTCTGTTTGACATTTATTCGTTAATAAAACGGAAACCATTAATAGTTTACAGTACGATAAGAGGGGCAAAATATGGTAATGTATGTACTTCGGCACGACGGTTCTGGTACGTGTGATTAGAACATAGCGATCTCTACGCCGTATCTCTGGTCATCTCAACCTGAGAAGATGGGCTTTCTCATTGTCACACAGGATCGTATACTGGGTCATTGCAAGGAAAGCGCACAGTTAATTTTTGCCCCGACCGGGAATCGAACTCGGGCTTGCGCCATGGAAAGTGTGCAGGCTAACCAACGAACCACTGAGTGCTTCGAAATACACTAATAGTTGTTTCAGATGGGAAAAAAAATACTATCGTCTTCCCAATTACTTAAAAAACATTTTTAATGTCATTTTGTTGAGAAACGTATCATTTTTGTACAATTTTCTTAGCGATTTCTCTTCTAACATCTACTGCTTACGCAGTAGAGAGAAAGTTACTTAATGCTATGTGAAAAACGGCGAATTATCGGCAGAAAAAATCTTTATTACATGGTCCTGGTAACAAAAAAGTAGATCAATTCAGTTGCTAAATTTAGAAGAAGATCCTATAATACGTGGTGCAGGCAACATCCATGGTTTGTAAGTCTTTGATGCCGAAAAATCGAATGACAGTAAAACGTCTCTCTATATTAAACATACGAATCCAGGGCTTGGTAATGATATGATCAGCATTTTATCCCTCCGCTACTGTTGCCAGTGAGAACGCATGAATGGATTACATGTCACATACTTTGAGAATTCTTTCTCTCGAATCTCACTATACATAAGTGAAAACAATTTTTTTCGATATATTTATCGTCTGAGAACTTACGTACTGTGGTTTATCGATGCCCTGACATGTGCTTCGCATTTTTATCTGATAAAGTGAAATATTGCAATTTCAGATAAGTTAATAGGAGCTTCTTTTTCCCGAGAAATCGAGTTCCTTATCTTTGTAGTTGAAGTCCATAAATAGTGGCTGTTGACATATCAACCAAACGTAACGCTGGGGGCTGTGGTATTCCCCGTTGTTTTACGATTCCTCCTACTAGAGAGAGTTCTCATAGAAACAATTTATTTACGTTGCTAGAAGTCAAGAAAACCGCTTCTAAACGTCTACATAAAGAAATATTTACCGAGATTTGTCTTCAATTTGCAAGTTTTGCAATTGAATTCATGATAAAATTCCTGATAAATTACTCGTATGTTTAATTATTATTACACATACTATTGTTACATCATTACATATTACAATTACCATTATTACAGGTAGAAGTAAAATTATCATTACAAGTTTAATTGAATTTGTGATATAAGTAAACATTGCGAGCTCGCTGATTTGGCGTCATTCAGTGATTGGGTTGTGTCTGTTTACTTCGTGGATGGTCTCACTTTGAATGTCTCTATCAGATAATTCAGTTGAACATTCTCACATTCTTTTTGGCATGAATGGTAAAAATAATGTCAGTATTATCTATAGGGACATGGCTAGAGTAAGCTTAATCACTCGTAAAAACTATCCCTAACTCATCTCCCTGAACTGACTCTTCCAAGACATTACCTATCAGTTGGAGGATAGCTCACCTGGCAGACGACAGAATTCAATGCGAGGAGCGATGCGGTCTTCGCCGATCCTTATCTGTATCAGAATCTTTCAATGTTACCGGTAGCGGTAGCTCAGTGCATCAACTGATGTCACTGCAGCACCTCTAACCGGGAGGTCCTAGGTTCGAGTCCTGACGGCGGCAGGATTTTCGACACTAGCTTTTCAGCTAGGTCGAATTCAACAGCTGTCTGGAGAAGAATTCTAGCGGCCGGCTGCTCTGATCGGTAGTTTTCCGTGGTTTCTCCGATCAACACCAGGCGAATGCCGGAGCAGTACCCTACCAAACGGGCCACGGACCGCGCGCGATCTGTCCTTCCTCTTCCTTGTCCTATCCTCTCCCCTTACACATACTTACACTAACATGCACTACACTACCACATATTTCGGGAGACCGGTCGGGAGCTTAGAGCTTGTCCCGGCTGGGGCGGTGCCCCGCTGGTGGGAGAGTCCAGGTTAGGGGGAAACCCCACTAACCGACGGTAGGTCGGCGCCGGATCTCGCCATCCAGCGGGGAAAGATTACCGCCATCTCCCGAGAAAAAACATGCACTACACTAACAGGACTAATGACGTAGTAGTTGACGTAGTAGAAGCACGCCCGTGTTAACGCACGGCTCCGAAGGGCCCAGTCCTAGGGCCCCCGATAAAAAATATTTAATACTAAATTTTTCAAAAAATAGAATAAAATTCTGTATAAACTAGTGGTATTAAAACAGCGCATACTTTCTCCTTTAGTAATAGTTATGTAATATTATTTATTAAACACTATAGTATTGTAACTATATATTATTTCAGCATCGAAATGGGGAGGGGGTCGGTGGAAGTAAGAATAGGAGGCCTCTAAATCAACGTACGGCCAAGAGCCCCCAATACTGTTCAAACGGCCCTGTCTGGAAGTCGGTGGCTTCCGCAACCAGAGTTTTGTGGTGCGTGCTCTTAACTGTCCGGGTGACTCCGTGTCGCAGCCATCACACTTTGGCTTCACTGCGTGTGACGCGGCTTCACTGCGTGTGACCCATACAGTGCCTCTGTCCGGGAGGTCCTAGCAACGGAGCCGCCTGTAGGTTCGCTGCCGAGACAACAGGAGCCTGCGTTCCTTGCGAGACTGGTTGCGTCGCGTAGGTTGATCAGCTACACTCAGATTGTTCCCTCATTGGATCAGGTAGTGGGAACAATGATGTGGTGACAGATTTACAACCGGGGTTAATAGTACTTGCTTGATGGCGTATGGGCCGCTAGAGATAAGCAGTGTTACTAGTATATTCTTATTTCTAGTACGGAGCAAATAAGATGCGGGTCGACTTTGTGGCGACGCTGGTGACCTCATAGCTCAGAAGCGTTGATGGTTGTTATGTTATGACCTCCCACGTAAAGGAAATACGCATTGAAGAACAGTAAAGTGAGAAGGTGATCGGAGAAAGAGTTACGAAGGACACCAGTGCTTATTGAGGAGAGCTGTGAGCAGAACAAGCTGATAAATCAACATGAATAATGTCACAAATAATTAATGGAATTTGTTCTGCAGCAGCTTTAAAGTGTTGTGAAGATTTGAAATAGAGCAAGAAAATTTTTGGTGGGTAAAATTATCAAATTGTAAAATATTGAAACCCGTAAACCAAAGAGATGGACTGTTGCCGGTAGTCAGATTTGATTGTTTAATGGTTGAAATTAATTTGAACTTGATAGTTTCCATTGATTTCAAAGAATCCTTAAGAAAAGGAGGATTATTATCCAATGGTAACGCCGGGTGAGTTGTTCTCACCAGCCGCTGATAAGAGTTAAAGTTCAGGTATATTAAACCTCAAAAATAAGGGAAAATCGCAGCAAATCCGTTTTTTGACTTTTAACAGAATCGTTAAAGGCGAAACCCCTTTTATTCTACGATCTCTGGTTTTGTGTTTATTTGGATATTTGTGTAGCCTTGCATTAGGAGAACCACGCCCCTTTTTTTCGAAAAGGAGGCATGGTTCCTCTAAAAAAATAAAACAAAGCCAAAAAGACAAAATAAGACCAGAAAATAAGAATATAAGAAGATATTTAAGAAGAAGAAGAAAGAAAATAGAAGATATAGACCGAAAAAGAAGGCATAACCTATAACCCTGGAGCTTTCTAGAACTTTACAAACTTTAAAGCCATTTCCCCAAATGTTGACTTTTGGGCTGTCATTGGACACCTGAAACATATCTCAGGCTCCATGTAAAATAACTCTATTTCTCTTTTTGGTATAATTTAGAAATATGTAGCTAGTGCATGAAACAGATCTAAGCATTTGAACCAATTATTTCATAAAGAAAATTATATTTTCAAAATTTTATTGTTTGATTTTTTCTCACAAAAAAATGTTTAAAATATGTAAATACTAAAGGCAAAAATATTGTTTTGCTTCAGGCATAAGTTGAAATCTTCTGTTATCAAGATAAAAAAAGAATTGAAGCAATAGAGATAGTAGTCATAAAGATATGTCACGGCTCAGGGTCTATTTCTAAGCCCAAAATTCCGTTATCTCCCAAGATAAATTTTCAATTTTTTTCTTAATGTTTTTTGTTTTCAATGAAGGCATAATTTATTCAATAAATATATAAAAAAAGTTATTACAATATTTTGAATTTTTGCATGTTTGAGGCATAATATACTGGCGTCACTGGACTCTCGTAGACCACGAAGCCGACTCCGGGAGATGTTTCTCAGGGCATCAACTGATATCACTGCAGTGCCTCTGACCGAGGGCTAGGCTTCCACTCCCGGCGGTGGCAGGATTTTCGGCACTAGCTAGTTAGCTAGACGAATTCGGTTGCTGCCTGGAGTAGAATTCTAGCGGCCGACTGCTCTGATCGGAAGATTTCCTTGGTTTCTCTAATCATCAGTAGGTGAATGCCGAAGCAGTACCCTAACAGACGAGCCACGGACTGCGCGCTATCTTTCCTTTCTTTTCCTCGTCCTATCCTCGCCTTTACTTACACACACTTACATGCACTACACTACCACACATGCCGGGAGACCGGTCGAGAACTTAGAGTTTATCCTGTCCTGGAACAGCTGGTGACAGGTGCCTGGTAGAAACCTCGTCAGTCGACGGTAGGTCGTCGCCGGATCTCACAATATAGCGAGGGAAGATCACCGCCAGCTCCCAAGAGGGGAAAATATGCACTACACTTTCAGAACCAACGACCTTAGCAGTTTACACGCCCTAAAACACTACTCGGTCGATCGATCAATCAATCGAGGCCAACATGGGAGATGGGCGTCGTTCGGTATCTGGCGTGAGGGCGACGTTGATCCCCCGCCAAGGCTGCCGCTCCGCCTTGACGCCGCCGCGGGCGAGTAGGCGTCCTCGAAGGCGCGCGTCGCGGCGCCAAACGCGAAGCCGGAAGGCGCGCCCCTCACCGCCCGCGCTGACGTCCACCGGAAGCCGCTCTCTTGGGATGCAGAGTCTGCGTTGCGACGCCGCCCCGGACCGGCTCAGGGCCACCCGCCACCAAAGCCACCTGCGCGGCTCATATGGCCCCGGGGCGGAGGCCCAGGTGGCCGATCCCCTTGGAAGGATTTTATCGTTTTAGCTGGTCACTCGAGGCAGGTTGGTCCCCTGGAGAAGGAAGGTCTCCTCTATACCTATCACGAGGATAAATGCCTTTTCCACCTTCTACTTTTTATTCTTCTCACTACCATCTTTTCTTCTATCATCTTGTTTTCTTCTCCCTATCATCTTGTTTTCTTCTCCCTACCGTCTTCTTATCTTTTTCTTCTTTCCTTTCGTTGTTATTCACGCATTGAGCTTCTCGGAACCTCGAACTCAATTACCAGATCACAGCTTTGTGCTTCGTCTTCTGTGTTTTGTTTTGTCGAGAGTTAAGCATGGTGCAATCAGTGTGCGTGTGCGTGTGCCCATGTGTGCGTGTATGTGTAAGTGGGAATGTACTTGACTGTCGTAGTCTTTAGGCAAGATCACGTAAAATGAATATTTCGTGCGACGATGGTTATGCCGGTAGGACCCGGTAGAAAAAAAGAACTTGGGCGCCCAACTACGTAGATGCTCTTTCTGAGAAATGTCCGTAATTGAGCAAGTAACAATATTAAAATAAACTGTTTTTAAAACGTCCAATAATATGAAAGGATCAAATTTCAATTTGAAAATATAACATAAGAACATCAAGCCTCCTTTAAACAGCTCCATTCAATTGAACCTCCTTTAACCCCTGAGAATGCCCCACATGACGACTCTGCTACCTCTTCGTTGTTCATCTACTTTGTCCTTTCACGAACGTAATACAGTAAACAACATTTTTAGTAATATCGCAATTTCTAGTAATATCTTTGTGACTGGTTTACAGATTAATATCCTTTCACAATATAACTCTGAAGACTTTATATTGTTTCAAATCTTCTTGCTAATTACTCACAAACCTTAGTGTACATTTTTATTTTATTTTTGTTTTACAAATATCTTCATCTGTGAAATCATAAAATTAGCGTTACACACAGAACCCAGAAGAGGTAAATTTGTTTTCGTCAAAAAAGTATTTAACAATCGTTTAATTATAGTATATTTCATTTCATAAAATTATATTTGGAGGGCATACACCGAAGTGATATTCCACCCTGAACTTTTTGGTTAATGCATTGTAGTCTTTCATATTATAACTGTAATTCCTTTTTGTGGAAAACATGCCCCAACGAACTGATGTACATATAAGTATTTAAATCCTGACATTCATGTTGAAGATTTAAACTCCTTGGCACAATTTAGAGGATCATCATTCCCCTATTTCTGCATTAGCGTTTTGTCGAGATAAGATGGATTTTTCTTGCATCTTGCTTAATAATATTAAACACAATATTAAAATCAATTCGTTCGGCAAAGTAAGGCATTTAATACAGCAACTGTATAAGCAACAGCCGTTTTAGAAAAATTTAGGCAGTATAAAATATTAGTTATTTGGTCTGCATTGATTTGCCTTTTTTCTTTTCTTAATTTTGTTTAGTGTTTGGAATATTGACGTCAAAGCACGAGGAATTGAGTTTTGACTTTCTTGGATTATCATGAAATAAGGGTCACATGATTGTGATATATGCTTTGGCTGTATATTTTTGCAATTGCCTTTTATTTCAAATCATCAGGAACAACTAATGTTGCCATTAAGTTATTGTAACTCTATTTAGGGCGGTCAAACTTTAGTTTCACAAATGGTAGATTCGTAATACATTTACTTATATATACTTTTACGTTCTTCATGCTGTACAGAAATAAACATTCAATGTTTGTTACACGCCTTCAAAACGAAGTAACGTCTTGTGATTCATGAAAACTCATAGTAACATGACACGTACAGTGAGTTACGCTTGCAACTTTTCTAATTCCTTGAGGAAATGAAAGTTTTCTGAAATCTTGTGCACGCTACTCTCGCTTTGCTTTTGTATTTCGCATGTGCTGTAGTGTAGACATTTTCCCCCAAACCCTTACTTGAAACATCGTATCTCCCCCTCCTCCCAGCACTTTTGTTAATTTATGTAATAGTTTGTTGATAGTATATTGGTTGTTTAAAAAGTGTGAAATTGAGACAAAAAATATGCTAGTGATATCTGACTGTTGAGTCGTGACGGACTCAAGAAAGGAAGCACAAAAGTGGAACTCTTTCCTCCTGTTGCTTTCCACTGCTGTCTACTTTCCTTCTGTTGCTTTTGGAACTGTTAAATGTTAAGTGTAATAATTGTGTAGTAATCGATATTGTATCTGAACGAAAATGTAACACGCAACTAACGTGATTCACATCTGTTCCTAATTGCTATCCATTTCTTGTGTTTGCTGTATTATTTCCAATTTAAAAAAAAATGTTTTCCTATCTTTGTGTCTGGATCCGTTGCTGAACTTAGTCCCGCCGAAGAATTTTTATGAAAAAGAAAATTGAAGGCCTGTTATGTTCGGCGTGAGGCAGCTTGCTCTTGCAGCGAATATTTCAGTCCCTGATCGCAATCAATTAGCTTTTGAGTTCTTTTCTGTCTTCTTAACAAATGAAGGGTCTTGGACTTCCAATTGGTTCATGAACGAATCAAAGTACTGGTCATTGCGTGTGAAACGAACTAAAGCTTAGTGAACTTTCATCTCGAAAACAAATGTAATTTAATTCCGTTAACATTTTGGTCCTCAGTGTGGAATTATTTATGACAAAAACTCTGTGAGCAAAGAGAGAAGTGTTACATTTATTGCGAGTGAGAAAACCAAGAACTGTCTCACCATTCGCTCTGTGAGAAAAGGATAACCGTCTGAAAACCTGATCGAGATTAGGTTATTGGTCTAGACCCATTTCTAGTGGAGACTCTCAATTCCCAGTTAATTCAATACTGTGACAGCAAGCGTCATGAATTTGATTACAACAAATTTCTGCCTCAATACATTGTGATTAGCGACTTCGATCACGTGCCCAGTGAAAATTTCTATTTTGGCAAATACCCTATTAAAATACTTTCAAAAGTGCATCAATAAATTTGCAATTATTTTGTTCATTGTAATAAATGAATGTAAATAATGTTTTGCCGATTATTATCGTTTTTACTCGAATGGGCACTTTTATGTAGAATTAATTCAACATTCAGTACTTGTTTCTCCTGTAGTTCTTTAATAACCTAACACCTACGAAAATATGTTAAAGAGAGTCCTAAAATCGTTCACAGTTGACGGTTTGCGCGCATACTGTTCACAAATTCAGACATGCATTCGTAGCTTCACATTTCATATTTAGAAGTCCCCAAATTGAATATTTTTACTAAATTTGATATTGACTCCACTTAAGAAACGATTCTCACTCGTCAAATGTGATTCACGCATTACCACTTCGAAAAAATAATAATTTAAAACCTTTTCAATTTGACTTTGAGTTGATCTTTCTAAATCAGCAGTTCCTTTGACATCCTCTTCCCGACTAAGAAAAAATGACGATTGAGATTGCGAAAGCGATTGATAGTGAAAGTGAATCCAATTGATGAAAACGAAACTTTTGCTCATGCTCACTGTTATTTTGCCACGAAAGACATTGAATATGATAGCACTTGCATGGTTGTGGCGTACAGCTGGCGTTACGATTTGATCGTGGCAAGCCAAACGTCGCCTTGCATGTTCGCTTCGATGTTATTTGCTCGTCACAAGTTAGGATGAGGGAGAAGGTATATCAGAGGTAGATCAGAGGTAATGTTAATTCGAACTTCTCCCTCTCCCCTTACATTTTGTTGGTGAAAGATATGTTACAGAGTGAATGTCTTCCTGAAATACCACCCCCTTGGCCTTAACAGGAATTAAGATAGGCCCAAGTCATAGACAAAATCAGTTTAATCTTAAAGTCACACATACAATGAATACGGAAGCAAACACACGTTGAAGCAAAACTGTTACAAAAATGTTAAAGGGTTAAAATGTTTGAGAAAATACTGAAAATGTAACGTACATCGTTTCAACCTATATTGCTTTGGGTTTGGTTTAACAGGAATACTCTTTTGGAATGAAGTACTATCAATATATGGTATTATTTGAATAAATTGAATGAAAACATAATGGGTTTTGGGGGATCCGCTACTGGAATTAGAAGTCCCCTAGGGAACCTATCTTGGAAGACAGAAATAAAGAGGCAGAAAATTCTGACAGTTGTGACAGTACGCGTGTGTTTACTCTGTTGCAGGACGTCCGTGTTATTCGTGTCCATCTCTTTCATCGTCCTCATGATGATTTCCTTGGCGTGGCTGGTCTTCTACTACGTGCAGCGTTTCCGCTACATCCATGCCAAAGACCGACTGTCGGTAAGTGTGTGCCTTGGCATGCCCAGAAACACAAAATAATAGTTATTTCGAGGTAGGACTAGGGTTGCCAACAATGTCCGTGTAATAGGGAGGACACTCGACTAGCAAAAAAAACAACACATTTGTTTGTAAATATTTAATTTAGACCAACATCAACTCTTTGTTCTATCCATTTACAATTTAAGTGAAAAGATTCGTTCAAAAAATGCAGATTAAGATGATCTCAGCGTCTCTTTTTATTTTAGTCGCTAGACAGAGATAGTATCATGCATGTGTGTCATCGTTCAGAAAAAGAATAATCATGTTTTCTATTCTAAATTAAACAATTAACGATACACCGTAACACATTAGTCGTATGATAAAATAAATGACAACAAAAATTAAAAAGTTTACCAAAAGGAGGACATTTAAAATATGAAGGAGGACGAGAGGACAATTAACGTCAACGGCAGACTGTCCTTCCTAATGGGCGATGGTTGGCAACTCTAGGTAGGACCTGTTAAAAAGCCCTCAGTATTACCAAACTATGGAGATGTCATAATGAAATGTTGAACATGTGTTCTTAAAATTAGTATTAAGATAAACCATAACTTTGTAATTTCAAAAATTAATTTAAATATTTTACTTACATATGAACTAACTTAATTTTTTTTGTGACAACAGTATTTGGGTGTCTCTATTCAGGGGGAGACCTAAGAATGTGCTTAGCTTGCGTATGTTTTATTGCACCCAATTATTTAGATAACAAGTGGCTGATTTCTCTGTAGCCTTGTGAAACGATTGTCATAGTGACAATAATTTTCATTAGACTTCACATTTTAACGATTATGAATATGCCTACCATCTACGTGTTAAAAACAATACTTTCATCGTATTGGTTATAATAAATTGTGATTACATATTGCAAAGTAAAGCGTTTTAAGACACTAATTTATGGAAAGAACATTCAAATGTTTCATTTATCTCCCATAGGGAAGAAGGTTGCTTCTAGCACTGTTTGATTCAGCACTTTCTCTCATGGAAGGATTACGAAAAACTATATTTTAAAATCAATTGAATCATGGTTACTGCCTTAGGTATCTTTAAAAAAATATTGCTGCAAATTTTATCCAAGCATTGACCCCATTTGTTCTTGTCAATTCAAGTCATGGTTTAGTCTTCTGAGTATTAGCTTCGAGGGTGGATGTTTTACAAATAAAACTCTCTAAAGTGATGCTAATCTAAATGTCTAGAAATGATAGGCGTTCCCTACAAGGCTTTCATTCCTTAGGGGAATGTAATTATTTTTCATTTACAATGGTTTTACGTAGTGGCGGCTCGTGAGTTTTTCTTAAGAGGAGGGAAGAAACCAATTGCACGAAGTACTTCAAGTTCAACTTACAAATTAGATTACGTGAGTCGACTTACGATGGGATAAGAGAGACAAATCTGTCGGTATTTTTGTTACTTCCATCAGCCCAAATGGTACGATTACACCGACCTCCTCTGACCACGTCTGACCCTCTGGTCGGATTCTTACTTACCATAATGTTGCGTGATTCACCATTCATGATACGTTCTTTTGGTTAAAAAAAGCCAACATATGTGAGTTCAAGGGAGGAGATTCTCCCCTTCCACCGTATAGCTCCGTTAAAAAACGTTTTCTCTTTTGGCCGCGGGAGCGCTGACAGATACGGGCGATTAACACGTGAGAGGGGGGAAAGGCTGAGAGTTCCTCCTCGGAGCGACTTCGATTAATTGCGATCGTTTTCGCGCTCTTTTAAGTTACGTAGTTTAAAAACTATATCAAAATAAACTCCCTCGTAGTTACCAGCTAAAAGATTGTACGTTTTCTCTCCAACATCGATGCAACTATTTTATTTGTTAAATCCACACAAAGAAAATAAGTTAGGAGGACATTCCTTCCTTCCCTCCCCTGAGAAACTACCATTGGGTTTCACGGTTAATTTCATTTGCCCTGCTGGTAGACCTCTTGATCGTAAGTAGCGATTAAATAAGATCAAATTTCTCGAAAATGTCCCTCCTTAAAAGTTAGGGTATCCAGACTGTCCGTACTATAGATAGATTACTATAAGAAGGGATCGCTTTGACAGCTACTGCTTAGCCACTACTGGCAACATAAATGACACTCATGGTTATGTCCGTTTTGTCAGTGCGTTCGTTTACAGTTAGGTCAATTGTAAATATCTTCATTACTATCTCTTGCAATGGCATTGCCCTGTATGATGTTCATTTGTTTCCCGACCTGTAAAGTGATCCTTTTTCGTGCGGGTACATGTAAATAAAACAAATCAGCAGCGTGAAGGAATATAGTTCTGCACTATGTAAAACTAAAAAGTACTCTCCTGCATTCTTCCGTGTAAGCAGTGTTTCTTCATCGTGCACTAGTGTTAATTGTGACTACGTTCGCCGGATTACGTGTTCTGCTGAACTCTGGAACTCGTCCTCCGATTCAAAAGTCCTTAAAATTTTAAATCTAAAAATAAGGATTTAAAATAATTCTTTGATCGAATTGGTTTCAATTTCTTTCAGATAGGTTTCAGAAGTTCTACCAAAAATGCCACCAGCATAGTCGAAAATTTGTTTTGAAATGATGGTTTGGAAATGCAAATGATATTATCAACCTAATTAAATGACATTAAAGTCTAATTTTTGTTCCATTTACACTTCATATTTTTGTTTTGTTACAGAGGCGATTGTGCAGTGCAGCTAGGAAAGCACTATCCAAAATACCTACAAAAGTCATAAAGACTGAAGATAAAGTGAGTATTTAGAGTAGTTTATTACAAGTGAACTACTTCATTATGCGATAAATTTTTACTTCGAAAAAATAATTAACTAACAATTTCAAATTAATTATTTTAGCATATCATTTGTGCACAAGAAAAGGGGTGAATTTCAAAAATCATCATTTTGCAATTAAATGAAGAAATAGGTTTTTAAATTATTCTATATTTTTTCCTAATAAAAGTAAACAGGATTCTGGGCGTTTAAAAAATAGAGCGGTCACAAAGAGGACAGACTGAGAGGGGTGAAGGGAATTAGTCTCCGTCAACGAGCTCGGATCTTAGGGGCCCGAGCTAGGCTGTCAAAAAACGTGCCTGTCCCCCTGTGAGATCGGCATACCAACGCACGTGCGCACGCACAGACACCTCGTACACACGTGCACGCCTACACACACACATACACACAAGTTGTACGGTTGGCTACTATTTCCGGCTAAGAGACATAGGGCAGAACTTAAACCCTAATAGTTGGCGTGGGAATGGGACTCGCCAAGGAGTGTCACATTTTAGAGGCACAGAGGTGCTGGAAAGTGAAACAATATTTCTATTATCCATCTCATTCTCGCATCGTGGTCACCCCTACTACTCGGGTGCGCGTTAATATGCTTCAAGGGGAAAGTTGCGTTTTTGAGGTACAGCCTAGAGTCGACCCCGTCCGCGTAGATTCAGGTCTCATTGACGAAAACTGTTTTCCTTGACCTTCTCTGACTGTGTTCTGAGTTTGTGCGGCTTTTTGAAACACTCTGGATGATGTAAGACATTTTGTCTTTGGTCGCGAAATTACCGGTTCCGTTCAGAATAATGCAGTCTCCCGCAAAAAGACAATTTTTGATATGTGACTTTTCTTGTGCTTCAACGATTATAATTATGTGTGATTTTTACTTATGAGTATTCCAAAAAATAATAATCTATTGTGTAGTACTATGAAATAGATTTCAAATGCGCTTGAGATTGTTGAATTCCTTTTCGAATTGTTGCTTAATAAGAGTACTTCATATGTCAAAAAAATCACGCGTTCGATTAAAGAGGAATTTGTATTATGAATTTGCTTATCTAATGCTCTTTTTAATTAAAAATGCGACTCTTGTTTCAGGAAATGCAGGGTGATTATGAATGCTGCGCTGTATGCATAGAGCCTTACAAAGTATCAGATGTTTTAAGAATTTTACCCTGCAGGTTTGTAGTCATTTTTACTCATGCGAAGTTAAAGTACAATTTTCATTCAAGATACATTTATGTTTGGAAATGATAAAAATATCTTTCATTGTTTCAAAGAGATAATGACCCATTTTACTTATGAATATCAATTAACACTTATCTTGCTGACTAGGAAAACTCGAAATGAAAACGAATAATATTTGAAATGAGGGACATTCAAAATAAGTTCGCAAAATATAGCTTTTTTTAACCTTCCTTCCACCTTCATAACAACTCACAACATTTACAAACACTCCCCGAAAACACCCCCATTGAGGAATGCACTATTTACATATTGTGGAAGAACGTAGGTTATTCTTATACTATCGGATTTTTCTACTTGTTTTTCTTTTATTATAGGCATGAGTTCCATAAATCCTGTATAGATCCCTGGCTTCTAGAACATAGAACGTGTCCAATGTGCAAAATGGATATCTTGAAGCACTATGGATTTGTTGTAAGTTCATTTTTGATTTAATATTTTTTAGTGAAACACATAATAATGAGTATTGAAAAAGTGACAATTTTTGTTTTCATTTAGTTCACTGGGAGCCAGGAGAGCATTTTACATGTGGAAATTGAAGAAGTAGTGGGACTGAGCCCAACAGCAAGTCCAGAACCAGAGTCTTCTCAGCAGAATAATCTAAGTCCTCAGCGAAGCCATACACCTCATACAAGGAGTCATACCTCCGACCAGCAGGTGGGAACTCCTTTATTAAAATATGTTTTGTGAATGTCCTTCAAAAAAATACAGAAAAGTAAGAGTTCCTCTCTGTGTACTTGAAATTTAATTGAGTTTTTATAAAATTGTTTGATTGGGTCAAAATTTAAACGCACTAAAAATTGAAAAACAGTTTGCTAGGAGAAACCCCGGAGCCAATTTATAACCAAAAATTGAAATTTCAATGTTTGGCCTTTAGTTTGTAAGTCATAAGGAACTTATTATTACTAAAGAGAGAGTATCTATTTCATGAATGGTAATTTGAATTCAATTCAACTATTACCACCACCTTAATCAATTTCAGTTGTATTATTTCGTCATATTTCATCGTGCCTTGCAGCCTCCTAACGGATCGTCTGTTGATCAGCAGAATCAGAGAAGTCGTTCTTCTTCGCTTGAAGATCTGAGACCAACCCCCTCATCAGGTCTTGGCACAGTACAAATTGTGCATTCCTCCTCTCGGCATGAAGGCTGTACATCCAACGTCACTTTAGGTGAATCTCCCATGTTGTTCTGCACCTTTTGTCATCAAAATATTAACTGTTAATTCACCTTTAGATTGTAAATATAATATTTTACTAATATTTTTACACTGCCTGATTACCCAGCTTTGCCTGGCATTTATAAAAGAATGATCGAGCCTCCCCCGCCACACACGCTTCGCCCATCTTCTCCTCACGCCCTGTCAGGCCAGCCATCCCTCCTCCCAACCTCTCCCAATCCGCCTAGCCAACCCCCTTCCGTTCTATACGATCCTCCCGCTCATCCTACTTCTTCCGCTCTTTTCGCAAATTTAGTTGTATTTGCTCCTTCCGAGTCTTAGTTTCTTCCGTTCTTTTTTCTCCTAACTCTCCTCTCAGTCCTTTCCCTTCTGTCAACCCTACCGCTCCTTTCGGCCCTTCGACGTAAAGAACGAACGTAAAAGCGTGAGGAACGTGGGGGAAAACGTGAGAACCTCGTGGTAACGCGTGAGGCACGTGGGGGAAAGGGGTGAGGAAGTGCGGGAAAGGCGTGAGGAACGTGGGGGAAAGCTGCGAAGAAGGGAAAGGCGCGGGGAAGTGAGGGAAAGACGTGAGAAACGTCGTGAAAAGACGGGAAAATGTAAGGGAAAGGGGTGAGGAAGTATGGGAACAGCGTGAGGAACGCGAGTGGAAAGGCGCGAAGAAGTGAGGGAAAAGCGTGAGGAACGTGAGGGTTAGATGAGGTACGTGGGGGAAGGTGCGAGGAACGTAGGGGAAGGATATGAGGAACGTGGACAAACACGTGAGGAACGACTGGAAGACGTGAAGAACGTGGGGAACGACGTGAACGTGGGTTAATGCGTGAGGAAAGTGGAGGGAAGGTCTGAGGAACTTGTGGGAGGGTGCGAGGAACGTGATGGAACGGCGTAATGAATGTGTGTGAAAGTCGTGCGGAACGTGGGGAAAGGCGTGAGAATCGTGGACGAAAGTCGTTAAGAACCTGTGGAAGGCGTGAAGAACGTGGGGAAGGCCCGAGGAACGAGTGGAAGGCGAGATGAACGTGAGGGGAAAGTGTGAGGAACGTGGGGCAAGGCGGGAGGAACGCGAGGAATGGCGTGGAAAATGTGTGGAAGGCCGAGGAACGCGTGTAAAACGAGAAGAAAATGGGGGAAAGGCGTGATGAATATGGGGGAAATATGAGAAAAGTAGGGAAAGGCGTGAGAAACTTGTGGAAGGGCGCGTGGACCGTGGGGGAAAGGCGTGATGAACATAGGGGAAATGGGAGAGGAACGTGTGCAAGGCCCAAAAAACGAGTGGAAGGCCCAAAAAACGAGTGGAAGGCCCGAGGAACGAGTGGAAGACGGAAAGAACGTGGGGGAAAGGTGTGATGAACGTGGGGGAAAGATAAGGAACGTGGGGAAATGCGTGAGGTACGTGGGGAATGGCGCGAGGAACGTGTGAAAAAGACGTGAGAAACGTGGGTAAAAGCGTGAGGAACGGGTGGACGTCGTGAGGAACGCGGGGGAAAGGCAGAAAGAATGTGTGGAAATGCGTGAAGAACGTGCGGAAAGCTCGAGGAACGAGTGGAAGGTGAGAAGAACGTGGGGAAAGGCGTGAGGAACGTGAGAGAAAGACGTAAGAAAGTGAGTAAAGGAGTGATGAACGTGGGGAAAGGCGTGAGGAACTTGTGGGAGTGTACGTGGAACGTGGGGATAAGGCGTAATGTACGTGTAGGAAAGCCGTGACGAACATAGGGGAAAGGCCGGAGGAACGAGTGGAAGGGTGGAGGAATGAGTGAAAGGGTCGAAGAACGAGTGGAAGGGTGGAGGAACGAGTGGAAGGGTGGAGGAACGAGTGGAAGGGTGGAGGAACGAGTGGAAGGGTGGAGGAACGAGTGGAAGGGTGGAGGAACGAGTGGAAGGCTCGTAGAACTTGGGGGAAAGGCGTAAGAAACGTGTGGAAAGGTGTGAGGCATGTGTGGAAAGGTGTGAGGCATGTGTGGAAAGGTGTGAGGCATGTGTGGAAAGGCGTGAGGAATGTGTGGAAAGGCGTGAGGAATGTGTGGATAGGCGTGAGGAATGTGTGGATAGGCGTGAGGAATGTGTGGAAAGGCGTGAGAAACTTGTGGGAGGGCGCGAGGAACGTGGAGGGAAAGGCGTGAAAAATGTGGGGGAAAGGGTGAGGAAAGAATGGAAGGCGTGTTGGACGTGGGGTAACCGCGTGAAGGTCGTTGGGGAACGGCACGAGAAACGCGGGTAAAGGCGTGAGGAATTTGTTGTCGAGCGCGGGTAATGTGCGGGTAAGGCGTGATGGGCTTAGGGGAAAAGCGAGAGGAACGTGGGGAAAGGCGTGCGAAACTTGGAGGAACGTCGTGAGGTACTTGTGGAAGAGCGCGAGAAACGTGGGGGAAAGTCGGGAGGAACGTGTAGAAAGGTGTAAAGAACGTGTGGGAAAACATCAGGGACTTATGGGAGGGCGTACGGAACTTACGGGAACGCATGAGGAACGTGCGGCTAGTCGTGAAGAATTTCTTGGATGGCGTGAAGAACGTGCGGGAAAGGCTGGAAGAAGCGGCTTGGAATACATGTGGATGGCGTGAGGAACGTGCTGGGAATTCATGAAAAACCTTCTGGAACGCAGGGAGACGGTCAAGTGAATACCGAATTATTTTTCTGTAGCTAGTATTCTACAAAATGATACTCTTTTGAATCGTCTTTTTCAATGTGGTAATTTAGTACTACTAAATACTATCGCTTTGTAGATTGCATTGGTGGTCAGAATTGAGTAGAACCTCGAATTCAATTTTAAATTTAATTGACGCCCCAGTAAGTCCAATATGTGGAATCTATAATGCTTTAACATACAGAGACTGATTGTTTGAAGTTATGATCCCACAGGTTGCTATTTTCACAGTTTTAAATGTTTTCTATGTGCGATATGATTGCATAATTTTAGCTAGTATTATCCTCATCTTTGGGCCAACAAGGTTCTGAACAAATTCATTCTCCTCTATAATGTGGTGTTGTTTTAAATACAAATATTCTGCTAATTGTTGATATAAGTGCTATACTTTCTCTTCAATTGAAAGTTTTATTGCCTTTTTTCTTTGCTTATTTTTATTTTTCATTTATTCTATAGGTGACTGAAACATATCCATTACCTTACCAACCATTATTTTGTTGAGGCAGCTATGACATGCTTTTCTCAGCTGTTGATGGATACAATTTTGCTAAATAGTACAAACCCAACTCTAACAAATAACATCAAACTAATCTATTATAATTAAATTAACTAATAATCATAGTACTAATTATAATTCATTATAACAATCTTTAATTTTAATCACTCAATAAGTCATTAAATGATTGAAAAATGTTGGGAGACATTTTTGTAAAAAGTTTCTCTTAATTTTTATTTCATTGTATTGGTAAAAGCCCATTTTACCAGAAACTGAGCCCTAGATGCACACAATTATTTCAGCAGCTTAATTTTGCTTTGATGAAAACAAATTGTGCAGTATAAAATATTAATTAGGAAACACTGCAAAATTACATTCCAAATTTTGAAAATTAGATATGTAAACTACTAATTTTAAAGGATGGTACATTGAACAAAGAAAAATCCATCTCTCAAAAAGTATTGGCACCTTGATTACTTAATGTACCCCAAAGTCAAATGAATGAATCAATAAAATGTTCTGATTTTTTTAGGTTTTACAAAGATCTTGTCTTCCTATGTGAATATTTTCCCCTACTTATCCTCAGTGCTGATTTTCTGGGAAAATGTTAAGTTGTATTGCGTTACTGAACTATTGCTAATGTATAAGATGTACAAAGCATACCAAAAATAATTATAACATAACCTAATTTTATCATTTACTTTCAAATAAACAAGAAATTCAGATTATACTGTATCTAGAATTAATATTAAAGAAGTACTACCCCTGATGTAAACATAACATAACATTATTACCTCTTTTGATAATGATGGTCTATTTATCATAGCTTAATTACTAAATTTAATTACTAAATTTTCTGTTATGGGCATTCAAAAATGTTAAAAAGTAAATTTCCCAGAGCATTTCCCCAGAAATGCAGCACTGCGTATCCTAAAAATTTCAAATACTCTCAAAAATACTGGCAAGATCCTGTAACTGAATGATTAGTTTGGATTGTTGTCACTTTTAATAGAGAAAACCTTTTCTAATGAGTAAAATTTTAAGCATGTATTTTGTTGTTAAAGGAAGCATAAATAATATCACAGTGAAAAGATTATTAGACTTAATATTTTATTATATAAGTAATGTACAGGGGAATACCTGCTAAATCAATATGTGTTGTTTCATTTTTGCTTTCAGAATCAACACCCACTCCTTTAGTGTGCAGTAGTTGTGGTTCAGATATTGTGGCAAAGTGTGATGCTGTGTGTAATACATTGCCCTTTCCTAAAGAAGAGTCTACAAATAATTGTGTTGAACACACTGCACCTCAAGATTGTGACACCAGTAACAACAGAGAAGTTGGCAATAATGTGCTTACTAGTGATAGTTGTGATAGTAACTGTCAAACTACATCTACCAAACATGCAAATGGTGACAACTTGCCGGACAATTGAAAAATAGTACATGTGCTGCACCCTTCTTACTTCGTATTAAAGTTTCATGTAGTGGATGCGTCATGATTTACTGCATTTCCATATTCTGTCTAATTTTGTTACTTATTGGACAAACCTATTTATTAATAGTAATAATATGGAAGGCTCGAAATCAACTGACATGTAGAATACTTGTTAACATTTATTGAAGATCACAATGCTTTTTACAGTGTTACAGTGTTAGCAAGTTCCTTGAGTAAGTTTGGATGCTCAGCTCATTACACCAAAGATTTCAAATTCATAGTGCATTAATAATGTGTAATTGTTTACTGAAGATATGCCATCTTTTGAAGCCTTCTTTTGCATCTACAAGGACATGCTAGATGTGAATGTTAGTTTTCAGGAGTGATTTCAGTTATTCTTGGGCTTATGATACGTCAAAGTGTATTTGAAACATGTGAAGGTGTGTGCAATTCAATTTAGTCTTCTGAAATGACTGTGATATGAGAAATGTGTGCCAGATTAAAGTTGAACTGTATCTAGAATAACTGAAAAATGAGAAGCTGATGATTTTTGAAGAACTTTATCTTGTTACATATTTTCAGATCAAATACTTATTACACTTTCTGCACTAGAAAATGATCTGTAAAGGCTTTATTGTAGAATTGGTAGATGTTAAAACATTGCTACATACAATGGAAAGTGTAAAGAAGGAATAAGAATTTTCAAAATGTTCTTCATGCTTTGAAAAGAGATCATATGATATGAGTTTCTCAGAAAATTGAAGAAAACCACAACAGGCTAGCTTTGACCCATTTTCATACATTTGTCTCCTGATGATTGTTCAATTATATTTTCCCTTGTTTCATTTTCCATCGATAAAGTTTAATAATTTATTGGAATTCTCTACTGTAAACAACTGCAAAGACATGCGAACCTGGAATATATCTTCAAAAATAGCTTAAGCAAATGCATTAAAATTCCTCCATCCTGCATGTATTCAGTATTCTCAAATGTAACACATTTGTTACTACCTAACAAGTACAGTATATACTATTGCAGTCAATGAAAGATACCCAAAATAGAATCTTAATTTTTACATTACGAACATCAATATCATATTATTCATTGTTCTTAGTCTGTTCAATATATTGTAGCTCAGAAAATGAAGGTTGAGAAGTAGATGAGAGAAGTGGAAGGCTGTGTAAGACATGCAAGAAGTATCTTGCAATTTAAAGAATGAATCTAATTTAATTATATTTTGTACCTATAATTTTATTCTCTTTTGTTTTCTTATTAACCCTTTAAAGCCTATTAGTACACTTCTGAACTGCTCGCATAATTGGTTGTTTTGTATCCCAAGGTCTCATTTGTGTAATGTTTTTCTTTATGTTACCTTTCTAAAATCTAGAAACATCATTTTTGTTTGTTGAGTTAGTAGCATTGGTTCCAGACAGTTCATTATGTGTAAAACCATGACATTTCAGGAGAGGTACATAAAGTAATATTTTCCAGTTCACCAACAATTTAAAATAATAACCAAAAAACACTAATATAATTTATAATCTGTTAGAAACTTGCTGACAACAAAATATGAGGGTAACCATTTAGTTTATCAGCAAACCTTTTATAAATCACAGAATTTCTGAAATTTCTAAACCTTTCCAAACTAAAGTTTTCAAACTTTAGAAATAAACTAAAGTTGGAAATAATAAAAAAAAATATGAAGGCAGGGATAGAGGCCCAAATGGAGGTGGAGGTGATGGTGGAGACAGAGATGAAAGAGAGAGAGAGAGAGAGAGAGAGAGAGAGAGAGTCAGGAGTGGACACCGATGAGTAGAAATGAGATGAAGAGGGAGACAGAAGTGAAAACAAAGCGAAGAGGAGGCAGGGTGGACGCGAGACAGAGATGGAGAGGGATGTGATGGTAGAAACAAGACTGAGAGGGAGGGAAAGGTAACATGAGAAGGAGAGGGAGGCAGAATGAAGATGAGACAGAGAGGAGACAGGGTGAAGTAGGAGATGGGGTGGGGGTGGGGGTGGAGAAATAAATCATAAAACTTTTTCCCCCATTTCTGTTATATTATTGTTCGAATAATATTTCTGTCTACTTGACACATAGCGGCTGACAGGAGAGAGGGGATTCCAATATCCCATCACGGGCTTCAATTTCTGACGATGTCACTGCAAAGTTGTCAATACTTATTAAGAAAAAATAAAGTCCTACAGTGAGAAGCTATTGTAAATTAAAGAGCGCCATTACTTCTTTGGTATGCAGCGTGTGTAAGGTTCTGTGTCATCTACTGTTGTGTGCTTGTATTATGATTTGTTTCTTACTTCTACTGCTACTGTTTAAATCTGCTGTAAGAACGACCAGAAATGAGCATATGACTTCCACTCGAGTAAGTGACAACATCGCTCTACCCCACCCCGTCTGTCAAGTAGAAAATATTATTTGGACAGTAGAACAATATTTTAAGTTTCGTCAATTTAGAGTACAAAAGCCTAGTGGTGCATTTATGTCACAGGCTATTACTTATGATTTGAAACTATATATAACAAATAAAAACTAATTTCACCATTTGAGGCCTTATGCGAAATGACTCAATGTGAAATAAATCGATTTGACAATTATCAATAATTCCGGCTTTAAAGGGTTAAAAAAAAGTCCTTAATACACATTTTAAAGAGTATTGGCCATCTTTGATTATTTGCAGAGTTGTTAATGATGATATTGCATTACTCAATGTTTCAATTCTTTTTGTGGTCTTGAGAGAAAATATATCTTTTTTCACAGTATATTTATACATTCCTTTAAAATCTCACAAATGGCAAGATGTTTTCCTTCCTGAAATTATATGAATACGTGTGGGCCATGTAAGATTTGCAGCCAGTTACTTTAAGCAATACAGTCATTTTTCATGAAAATTTAGATTACATGAAAATACTTTCTCACTGCCATATATTTATTTTGTTGTTTTATTTTTTCTAAATTTATAAGTTCTCTTTCACAATTTATTAGAGGTAGTTTCTAAAGAAAAAAAGAACACGAAGTGAAATGTGTTCAAAATCCTTAAGGAAATCGTTATATTGTTTTTAAATATGTTCTTTTTTTTACAATTTGACACAGATTTAATGATAGGATTTTCATTATGTACTTAAAATATTGAAAATTTATTGTTTTTGTTTCTTTCCATCAGTGATTGATATCTGAGGGATACGAGGCTTGGGATTAGTCGAATGAGTGGGCATCTATGTAATTTGAAGTGAGAATCCTTGTTTGAAAGGTAGAGCTTTGATCATGGCTTTATTTTTAAGTTTTGATTGTGAATGCAGATGTCAGTTTATAAAATGTCCACAGAATTGACAGCAGTATCATTGCATCATTGTTTGAATTAGTATGTTATCAAAGTACTGCCAAAGTTCATTCAGTACTTCATTTCATTTTATGAGTGTTTAAGACAAAAATGATTCAATTTTTTTTATCTGCCTCTTCAAAGAAGTATTTTTTTAATTTTCTTTTTGTAATAAAATGGCAAATACTTTTTGTCTTCCATTAAAATTCAAGTATCTAAATGTATGTTTTGTAAACAGATAAACAATTTTTAATACTTTGAAACAGTGTTTTGCATTTGGATGTAATGTGTAAATTTGTGAGTGTTATTGAAACTGCAAATAAATTCCTTTATGGTCAAACATCTAATACCATACTTACCTACTTCTTACTGACTGAAATTGTGATGCATACAAACTTAGACAATAAAATATATCATTACTCGCTGATGTAAATTATTTTGAGGACGATAAGCATAAAAAACTTATTTGTGCATTTACAATACCAACATTCAACATTTCTAGTGAAAAAATTGTGTAACCTAGATATTTTGTGGTTACATAAATAATGTTACAGTAATTAAACAGAAATACTTAATATTTTATATTAATTTCTATTATGCATTTTTTTAAAAGCAATTGCCTACATTGCTTAGTGTATTTTCAACACTCTTTTTGATATCGATACTCTTTGCCTTTGTTTATGATAATTGCAATCAGGACAAGGAGAAGCGACCTTAAATGGAAGCATCCTTGGTACACAGTCTTCGAAAGTGTTATTTACTTTGCTTGTAAAGAATCAATTACATTTTTCCTGCATAAAAGTCCATTGTTCACTTTGTTTCAATTATCTTCATAGTCTTTTTCGAAATGCTTATCATAAATTAAATACTTTCAATTTCATATAAAAATCATACTAATAATTCTAATACATAATATACAATTTATACATGGTGTATAATTTGTGGAAATGGTTGAGCAGGTTCTTTGGCCAGCATTGAGCATCATGGGCAATGTGTTGCAACATTAGAGAAACAATACATCTGGTAACAATTCCGAAAACCATGGAAAGAAGTAGATGCAATAAAGATTTCAGAAGAGTCAACAACATTCCTTTGTGACATGTTCATTCATCCTAAAGCGGTCTTTTTCAATGGGATTAGTTAGATTTAAATTCATAAAATTAATTATACACATAATTTAAAAATAAAAAAGTAATATGTTTATAAATTGAATGATAAAGTGAAATGATGATAATACCTGTAGATTATATAAATAACATTATAAAACATTTGTAAGTAAATGCCAATTAAATCTTGAAAAATGAACAAACACAATAATCTTCTCTCATTCAGCTGCTTGCATCTAGGATGAAATGGCTCAGATTTAAACTCAGGATATGCCAAGGAAAGTTGAAAATTTTTTTAATAAGAAATAAATAGGTAAATTTATTAGAAACCATCAACACAAACAATCCTGTAGGTGTGCTACTGCAAGGTAAGGAATTACTCCCAGTCATACATCAAACAGATTCCAGCTGAAACAAATATTTTGTGTAAAATAAATTGTAAATTTACTTTGCCAAGAATAAAAAGAATGTTAGTTTTTTATACAATCTCTAGTTTTACTTTGGCCTTAATGCAAATTTAGACTCTACAAATAAATGTTAATATCTATTTGTGATGTAGTAAAAGCTATCCTAGTCTCCTTTTTCTCTTCTTTAGAAAGTAAAATTAAAATATGCACAGTTTAAATTTTTCACAAATATATCTGCAACAGTGAAGAAATCCACCAAATTGTTTCGAATTTTCCAAGAACCCATAAAAGATTCATAATTGATTCTCTTTCATACCGGTAGAACAATTAGACTTCCAGTAGTTGAAGGTTCAAATTATTGCAACTGAAAGTTTGCCTGCTGAAAGGAGTAAGCGACAATGGGCTCTTTACAGTTTTCATAGCTTCGATGACCAAACGCTGTGAGCTGTAAGTTTTCATGAAGGTTACGAACTAGGACCGGATTTAGGTACTGCGGAGACCCCAAACTCAAAATCGTTTTTAAGGAAATTCAGTAGCGAATTCTCCGATACACCGCGTTTACCGCCGGCAAACCTAGTAATTCGAAGTGTGTAATTGAATATTTCACAAGTTTGGCAATCCTCTAAAAAGTTATTGAGATTTTGAAAGCTTTAAAAGAGATGCGAAAAAATAACTGTTTTGCTACCGAGAGCCAGTCAGTCTTCCGCATCCGTAAGCGTGATGTTCTTAATACTGTCCGGAGAATAAGCTAGCGCCGGCGAAGGGCACCGCAGATCACCGCGATAACCTAGAGCTCATCACGTTTCAAGGGCAGGGAGAGGGGAGGATGTGCGTCTGACGGTCGGTAGGCACCGCACAATATTGCGGTGAACAGGCCTCCTCTGGTCGTTCGTAAGTTACGTTTCTCTCAAGTTTTTGTGAAAATGGAGTGTGTTAATGATCCAGAAGTTAGTGGATTTCAGAAGAGCTCAAAATAAAAGACAACGGAAGAGGTAGCTTCCATGAAGTGTGGTATACTTAAAATAATGTTCAGTATTCTCCACTGGCTCGATTGCATCCCGCGGTCTGGTATCCTCACACCCGCTTCCCGGATAATCTTTCACTTCAGGCTACCTGAGAATGCATAGACCAGCTGCATTTCGGCCGATATTTAGGAACGGGGAAGAAGAAACAATTTGGTTAATTTTTCATTCTGAGTAACGCAAATAGATATTTGCAAGTAGATTCTCGCACCAGTCGAAAGAAAATCTCGAACACAGATGAACGTGGCAGAATCTACGGAACTGTGCAACCTAATTAAAACACACCTATTGCAATTCTGCATGTTTTAAGAGAAGACCATGACCCCCTTTTCCCTCCTCCTTGGAGCAACCCACGATTTACTCAGAAATCAGTTTATATTAATTAATAACATTCAATACGGTTAATTAAAAAATAAAATCTTTTCTTACTCTATTGACAATTACAATACGAGTTAAGAACTAGTGAAGCAACAGATTGGCACAGACTTTCTAATTTAGTTAGTTTCCTTATTATTCAGTCTGGGCTATCTTTTCGGTTTGGCTCTTGTAGTTAGACAATTTTGACCATGGTGTGAGAACATTTCTTACGCCTTCTTTTCTTTTAATGACATTCAATATTCAAGATAATGCAGCAATATAGATGTATATGAAATCATTTTGAGACTTAAGAGCAACCAACTTGCGCTCTCCCCGGCGTCTAATGACTCCCAGGTATTGCACCACGCTCTTGGCTCTCATTGTATTTACTGTTTTAATCTTTGGCCCTTCCATTTAACATGGGTTAACATGCTGCCTATCGGTGAAGCAACCAAATGGGTGGGAGACTTGTCTCCGAGCGCTGTGGAACGCTGCGGGGCGATCGAGACAGTCCGAGGGGAATACCAATATTCTGTCTTCGTCTGATACTAGCTGCAACTTAATTTTATGAATTTCGCGTATTATTAAATGTAAACAATTACAGTCAATTATTGGCGGTACCAATGCATTGTTTATTATATTTGGAGAATTTGTTTTCATTTGATATTAGTTTTTTTAAATTTAAAACGGGGACCCCAAAATGTGTATTTCCGTTGAAATACCGAAAATGATTTTTCGTGGCTATACAAGAGCATCACATATAATCCGTATATAAGTATCTACGATGGTGCGTAATACTGAATAGCACAGACTTTCTCGTTCTAGTTCTCTAATTTCTTTGTTCTGGTCTAGCTTTTCGGTCTTGTTCCATACTCTTACCAGACGACATTTAGCGCCGCCAAAAGTTCATTTCTTTGAAATTTTCTCAACTTTTCGGTTAATGGTAGAACCGAAATATGACTTTAAGACTATTATAGAAGAGTAAAAATTGGTCCCGAATGGAAATTTTGGTTGAAAAATTTGGAGACTTTTTAAGAAAACGTCTGGAACAATCTTTTTCGAGTTTCAATTCTAGAATTCATGAAACCAGTATCGTTAAATTCTGGGAATCGAAACAACTCCCATCTTTTTCGAGACGCGGGGCCTCATGGATGGGGCCGTAAGCAACTATTTATTTTGCTTGTATGGTAAACCCGGTCATGTTACAAAGGCAGGACATTGTGACGTGGGAAGGTTGGAGCTGGATGTGTCAGATCAAGAATATATTATGGGTCGGATCGTGCGGGTCGCGACAGAAGGGTGAAGAGTAGGGAAGGAGGGAGGGAGGGAGAAGAGTACGTACGGCACGGCAGAGCAGATGGAGATCACTTTGGAAAGAGTTTATTCCTCTTTTTGTATAAGAATAATAGATGATTGTGATAAATACCCGTTATTGAAACGTTAAAATAAAAAAGATTCAATGAGGTTTTGCTCCTAGTACTGTAGTTAGAATCGCATATTGCGCTAACATCACAGAATTGTGGAGTTCTGCCAATCTCTAATCACTATAATAGACGAATATGTATTTCGCCAGGTCTTGAAGGTTTGAAAAGAATAAGAATGTATCAAACTTATTTATCATCATTTCAAATTGTCACATTTCAAGCAACAAACATGGTATGTTCATTTTCAAGTAAAAATAGGGATACAATGAAAACAAAATAAAATAGGGATAAGGGACATGCGTACTATTATAAATAATTACTAATGGTGCTACAACAGTGCATAATTTCTTGCAATATTGGAAACTATTATGTAATGTTTTAATGTCACAATTTCTGGCGATGCACATCAGCAATCATTTAAAATACTAAAATGTCCTCACTCACTGTAATGGCACGCCAGTTTTGAAAACGACGTGTTGAATCCGCAGCGCGCGAGGCCTCGGTAATTTCACCGTTAGTCGCGTGGGGCGGCCAGGGTCTCGCGGCCCACGTGCGAGTGGCGGCCGGCCGCGGCGTCGAGGTTTGAGGGACAAAGAATCCACAAGTGCGCGGCGGGCGACTTTATACATCAACATCAATATAAACTAGTACTAATAAATTTTTTGTTGCATATTCTGCTGCATGACTTGAAGACCCCCCCCCCAGCTGATTGATGGATATAAAAGGATAGACCCAGCCCAGGCACCCATCTCATGAAGAAAATTTTTTCTCCTTTTTATTTTTGCTTTTCAACTTTAGCTTTACCCTACTGTTTATAAAGTTAATTTGTATTTAGCATGAAAATAGAATTCAATTTTTATACCTGTATTGTATTTAATATTTGAAATATCTGCATTGTACATTGTATGATTATATAATGTCCTGACTTGTCATACATGGCTTATGCTGTATTTATGTGACAAATATATTATTATTATTATTATTATTATTATTATTATTATTATTATTATTATTATTATGGTTGCAAAAGGGGACAGCTCCCCCCCCCCCACGAGGCCACTCGGTGGCGCCACCGAGAAGCAACAGTACCCTTCCCTCCGTTGGTCGCCGCTGCCCGCCAGCGACCACAACGAAAGATTTCGTGAATTCAGTCCTTCAGGCGGCTCCACACATTCATCATTCCACGTGAAGCGAACAACTGCTTGCCAAATTCCGAGTAGTGTGGGTGAGTTGCTTGCTATTTGCCGGATAACGAACATTCGGTGTTCGCCCTATCCACTACGTGTCGGTCTTTAGGACACATGAAATGGAGCGAACATTCGCCGAACACATCAGCTGTTCGGCATTCGGCGAGCAATAGCTCGCTGCTCGGCGAATGCGGAATGCGTGGACGCGCCTTTAGAGTTCTGTGGTCGCACAGCTCTCGGCTCAGGCAGCGAACAAAGGGAGACAGCAGGTATACGGCAGCTCTGTGCCGCGACCGAGTGGCCCAGTGAGAAGACCACCATTTAAAACCGGGAGCGGTAGCATCAACTGATGTCACTGCAGCGCCTCTGACCGGGAGGTCTTAGGTTCGAGCCCTGACGGCGGAAGGATTTTCAGCTAGGTCGAATTAAGTCGCTGTCTGGAGAATTATAGCGGCCGGCTGCTCTGATCGGTAGTTTTCCGTGGTTTCTCCGATCAACACCAGGCGAATGCCGAAGCGGTACCCTACAAACGGGCAACGGACCGCGCGCGATCTGTCCTTCCTCTTCCTTGTCCTATCCTCTCCCCTTACACACACACACACACACACACACACACACACACACACACACACACACACACACAATTACTCTAACATGCACTTCACTACCACATATTTCGGGAGGCCGGTCGGGAGCTTAGAGCTTGTCCCGGCTGGGGCAGTGCCGCGCTGGTGGGAGAGTCCTGGTTAGGGGGAAACTCCGCTAGCCAACGGGAGATCGGCGCCGGATCTCGCCATCCAGCGGGGAAAGATCACCGCCATCTCCCGAAAGGAAAAAAAACATGCACTACACTAACGGGACTAATGACCAAAGCAGTTGACGAGCCCGGAAACACGAAAAGATCAATCAAAACCACCATTTAAAACTATGTTCTGTGAGTGGTGGCGCAAAAGCGCTTCTGCTCAGCTGGTGGCAGGAGTTCGCCACCAAGCGCTTCAGAGCGACTCCGTCACTCGTGGGAAGACCTCCATTTAAACCGATGCTTTGCTATAATAGGAGTCGCGCCACTCGGAAGCGCTGCTGAGTGGCGACGTGGGAAGGGATTCTAAAGCGGCGGTCGACGCATCATAGCGCATACCAAATATAGTATTTGTATAGTCTCTATAGTATTTGGCTACGCTCCTAGTTGCCAAAGGACAGCTGCCTCGTTTTCACTTTCTCTCTACCGCTTACTCAGTAGGCAGAAAGTTATGTAATGCGCGAAAAAAACGGCGAATTTTCTGCAGAAAAAAATCTTATTGCAGGGCCCTGGTAATGAAAAAGTGGATAAATCCAGTTGCTAAATTTGGGGGGGGGGGGAATCCTCTCACACATGGTGTAGCCAGAATCCATGTTTTGTGGGTCCTTAATACCGAAAAATTGAATGACGGTAAAACGTCTGTCCGGCTGTGAACAACGCTACGGCTAAACTGTTCAACCGATTTTCTCAACAATTGATGTTTCCCAATTGATCTGGCTGATGTCGTGGTCCCTTGAATTTGAAACCGATATTTTAATTTTGGGGGTACTTTACATGAAGCCCCTTTTCAATGGGACATTTCCATGCAGGTCTCATTTTTGTTAAAACTCTGATTATTCGAAAATTGCAAAAATTCATTTTTTTTCGACGTCTTCCTACAACTACAATTATGAAGATAATTCCCTTAATGAAATCTGTTCCTTAAAGATATATTTTGAAGTCAAGTCTTGTTTAATTTTTCGAAAATTTGAGTACTTTTCGCGTAATTTTGCGTGAAAATACGGGCGAGAAAAAAACGTGCTGTTTTAGCACCACTAATTTACATCTCGCACGTCGTTAGTATTTGCAAATCAGGAAAGTCAACTGACCCCGACAAATGCACCCCGTGACGGATCTTCAAGGCGCTGAGACGCCCACCGAAGCTGTTACGTCTTTTAGCAAAAGGTGTTTTTCAAAGCTGCCGCGACGCAGTTGTAGGACGCAGGAGGGGTAGCAATCGATGGTGCGCAGCTGCGCTCTGCCATAGCGTGTTCTTTGCGCGGACTTGGTATTTCATGCTACTTTCTTAAAAGTGGGTGTGTCAAAAAGAATCGATATGACCCACTTACTTCTAAATTTTTACCGAACTGGCTAGATGACGTCGCCTTCTAACTTTTCACTGAACTGGTTATCTTACTTGTTGGAGCTACAACTTCGTCTAGACTTCTTCAAATTTTTACTTTCTCGTATATACGGTGTAATGTACGTAGTATAGAGAAACTTATGTAATCCTGCGGAAAATCGATTTCGAGATTTCAACGGAAATACATGTTTTGGGGTGCCCTGATACCGAAAAATTTGTTTGTTTTTTTCACAACGTCCGTCTGTCCGTCCGTCTGTGAACACATAGCGCCTAAATCATGCGTACAACCTTTTCCAAATTGAAGAAACTCCTGTCCATCTGGCAGTAGTTGAAGTTTTCAAATTTCGAAAAACATTCTTTAAAATTTGGGGGTACTTGACATATAGACCCCCGGACATTTTCAAAAATTTCTCAAAAACTGTTCCAATTTTCTTCTTTATATTTCCTGTAAGAATAGAATATAATACACATAAATGTGGCATAAGTTCGATTTCACGGAAAACTTTGAATTTTCGAAAATTTCAAAATATTGAATTTCTAGCGGCGTCTAGCGGCGATAGAAATTTTTCCTTCAAATGAATTTTTTTGTCCACAAATAGTTCTATCATTAATGTCATGTAAATGTTTTCGAAAATTTTAGTAGTTTTCGTGCAATAGTCCGTGCAATATTTGCTATTTTAAAAAATTAAAAAAACAAGATTTTCTCAAATAGAGATCCACATATTTCTTTAAATTTTTTGTAGGGTTAGAGCCAAGTGTACCCTATTAGATGACATAAACATTAATTTTGGTGTATTCTTTTGTTGTTTTTTTTACTTCCAAAAATTACAAAAATGTTTTTTTTAATATCTCTCACGCCGTTAATATGCACATTTCCATTAATTTGTATACATTATTTCATTTTTGAGTGGATGTACTTCAAATGAAATTTTTCGAAAACTCAATAGATTCCTGTGAAAAATAGCTTCACATTTATAATAATGCTTAACGCCATTTTGAATTTCGCATTTATGGTAACGCTTAACGCCATTTTTTTACGACTCCATATTTTTCAATGAAAATTGCTATTTAGAAGGAGGTTTTACTCTTCTTTAATATTCTTGAAATAATATTTCGGTTCTACTATTTGGAAACCGAAAAGTTGAGAAATTTTCAAAAAAATGTACTTTGGGGCCGGGATAGATAGGCAGCAGGCAAGACTGACGGACAAGACTGAAAAGTACCAGTCCACACCAAGGAAATTAGAAAACTTTACTACGAGAAAGTCTGTGCCATTCTGTGGCACCTCTAGTCACTTGTAACTTCCACTTCGTACCCTACTTTTACGGTGATTACTTGTACTGACGTCCACTTCTTTGACTTCTGCTCTGCACTTCCACTTAGGATCCGGACTGCAATTTGGTCACGTTAATTTGACACTTCAACTTCTGACACTCGTTTAATTGATTGACTGATTAATGATTTCAGGCGCGTCAACTGCCAAGGTCATTAGTCTCATAAGTGTAGTGCATGATATTTATCGCGGGAGTTGGCAGTGATCTACTCTCGCTGGATGACCAGATCCAGCGCCAACCTATGCCGGCTTGCGGAGTTTTTTCCCAACGTAGTATCGCTCAGCGTGGCACCGCCTCAGTCAGGGGAAGTTCTGACTTCTCGAATGGTCTCCATACATGTGAGATAGTGTGGTGCTTGTAAGAGTAAGTGTATGTAAATAAGGGGTGAGAGAAGGACAAGGAAGAGGAAGGAAAGATTGCGCGCGGCCCGTGGCCCGTTTGATATGGTACTGCTCCGGCACTTGCCTGGTGTTGATCGGGGAAACCACATGCAGAATCATTATTGTGTTCATTACCTCAATGTGTGTACAATGGCGAGTCCACTTAAAAATTTCACAGTGGTTAAACAACTTTCTGTGATTCTTTTTTAACTTGCTGCAGGTGAAAAACCAACTAATATGACTTAAGAATGACTAAAGTATATGATAAAAGTTGTATTATCCCCGGGAATTTTTACAAGTGGGTAGAACAGTTCAAAAGTAGTCGAAACTCAGTGACTGACGAACATCGTTCTGGTCGCATCAGCAGGAAAAGTCCCGTTCAGGTCCGTTTTTTGTGATTATATCAAAGAACAGCGTACCATAAATACCACTCAGATATGCCGTTGAACAAGGTGGAGCCAGCTATGAGAGAGAAAGAGAGAGAGAGAGACGTCGTGAATCTCAGAAAAGAGATGTCATTCTCCAGCAAGACAACTCACGTCCACACACTACTCAACAAACACGTGAAACCATCGACAAAAGGAATTCGGAGGTACTGCATCATTCCGCCTTACAGCCCGGATTTAGCAACATCTGATTTCAATTTTTTGGTCCACTGAAAGAGACATTACGTAGGAAGAAGTTCCAGGATAACGAGGATGTCAAAAAAATTGTGGGAAATTGGTTTAAACACAAAGATAAAAAGTTCTTTGCACCGGGTATAAAAAAGCTAGTAACCCGTTGGGACAAGGGCATAAATGTTGGTGAGAAGTATGCTGAAAAGTAGTGAAAGTCCTGTTTTGCAGAAATAAATCTTTATTTCTCCACACCAATTTGTCTCTTTAATTATTGAATGCCTATCGTAGAAATGGTGCGATGCGGGTGAACCGCTTTCCCTCTGAACGTGTACCTGTTTCATACTTCCCTCTTCCTTCCTATCTGTTGCGGGGCTGCGTAATGTACTTGACTGCAGGCGCTCTCGGTGAGCGACTACCAGTATTTTGAAAACATATTTTATGAAATAATTTTTTGAATAAAATAATCGAGAAATTTACAAATTTAAAGCAATTTTATAATTTTTAGAGTAAAATTATAATCATGATAAAGATATATCTGACAAATCCTGATAAATAATTCAAAGAAATTTAATGTAGCCATGATTCTGAGTAAAAGGAACAAATTTGGCGCTTCCCATAATCGGTGCGTTCCCAAAATTTTAAAAATAAAAAAAGGGACATGCTCCTGGTGAGGAGCTAATATTAATTTAGTAGTGATAGAATAATATAGAATGTCTCAGAATGAATATTACAAACTTCTAGGGCATGTTTGAAGTCGATGAGGAACCCTATTTGTCAATTAACATGCTGAAAATCTCATACCTAAATGACATTTGATCCTGATTCGCATGGAAACTCATCTTGTACTGGGGTTAGAGAGCACCAGGGGGCGCATTTTAATGCAAAGCAATTTTTTTCTTTTCACTTTAGAACAATACCTATTAATACATACAATAATCTTATGTAATGACGAAAGGAAATAACCCATATGACACGTGTTTGCATTTTTCGTCTGTTTCGTCTGACAACCAATTTTTACATGATTATATTGATTTTAATATCATTTTAATGGTACTTGCTTCAAATAATATTTGCTCTTTACGTTGCCGGGATGGGCCTCTTCCCCTCCTCGGCTACTAGAGGTGGCCTATAGTCCCATCTTAGCCAGTTCTATAGTGGTTTGGGGTATACGAGCGGAGACTGGTTTACGCACTGTGCGATGTGCATTTGCCCATTTGCATATGCATTTGCCCATCACCGCAGCGACGTAATGCAGGGTAGTGAACTTAACCAATAAAGTGCTTTCTTATAAAAGTGAATTGGTAATTATGCGGTGGATAGACTCAAGGTTGTTTATAGTGAACGCGAGGGCCGAAGGCCCGAGCCTCGCCGTGCCTTGGATCCTGCGAGCGAAGCGAGAAAACTTGCCTTTGAATATAATTTGGCATTATAATGTGGCGGGAACAAAGCATATGCGAATGTAGGGAATGGGCCAATATGGATCATACCCGGTTTCATATTTCTTCCGCTTAGGTTGGCAGTATGATTACTAGTGGTGGGAAAGACGTCGGCGAACAAATGCACTCAGCTCATAACCAACTCTGCGCTTGTACCCCCGTTATTTATGCACCAAGGGTGGAGGAGAATTCTAGCGGCCGGCTGCTCTGATCGGTAGTTTTCTGTGGTTTCCCCGATCAACACCAGGCGAATGCCGGAGCAGTACCCTATCAAACGGGCCACGGACCGCGCGCGATCTGTCCTTCCCATTCCTTGTCCTATCCTCTCCCCTTACACACACACACACACACACACACACACACACACTAACATGCACTACACTACCACATATTCCGGGAGGCAGGTCGGAAGCTTAGAGCTTGTCCCGGCTGGGGCGGTGCTCCGCTGGTGAGAGAGTCCTGGTTAGGGACCCTACTAGCCGACGCTAGGTCGGCGCCGGATTTTGCCATCCAGAGGGGGAAGATCATCGCCATCACCACATGCACTACACTAACGGGACTAATGACCAGAGCAGTTGACGCTCCCGGAAACATGAAAAAATCAATCAATCAATGCACCAAGGGCGTCACATGAGTTCTAATGATCGAGCGGCAACAAAATGCCCGAGGGGCTTTGGCCCGAGGGCGTTTTATCGCCCGAGGTTATTGGAACCAGTTAACGCCCGTGGTACATACATAATTTTATTTCTTACCTAATTTTATTGAATCAGATTTACTAATTAACTAATGTTAACTTGACTCAGTTTGTCTTTTTTAATATTTTCCTCCTATAATTATCTTTCATAATTCCTCTCATAATTCCCTCCGTAAGGGAATGCCATTTTTCTTTTCACTTTAGAACGATGCCTTTTAGTATATACATAATTTTATGAAATGACGAAAGGAAATAACCCAGTTTTAAATGTCACGTGTTTGCATTTTTCGTCTGTTTCGACTAATAAGTCATTTCTTACATTTTCCCGTTATAACATGTAGCATCATTCAACTATTTCCCTCGTCACCACGGTCCTCTCGATCCAGGTACGTTACGTAGAGTATATCGAACTCCGTGTCGAAGACAACAACAAGCTATAACAGTAAAAAATAACGGTAATTTTTGCCGAGGCACCACGAGGCACCTTGGCTGAGTATTGCCAGTTCTGAAGGAGAGTCCCTACGTCTCGAAGGAAGGGGATTTGAAAAGCGCTTCCCAATGGGTGAGGAAAACGGCCTTGTCACAACACTCTACGTCCTTGCCTTCCGCGGGATTCGAATATTCACCCCCAGGACCGGATTTACCTACAAGCCGAATAAGCAGTTGCTTATAGAATATCGTGGTTATAGAAAATCGAGGAGAGCTTATTATTTTCTCGCCCTTACTTCGTAAGAACAGAAAATAGTGTAATTGTGCACCGGAAAATGGTGAATTTTCGACAAAAATTCGTATTGCCGGGCTCCGGAAATGAAAAAGTTGATCAACCTGATTCTTGTATGTACTAAACTGTTTCCTCTAACATGGGAGTCCGATGTCGCCCAGGGTCTCGGTGATGTATGCGATGCTAGTAAACCTACACCAGTAAGTGCTGAGAAGCCCTCTTGTAATGGGATCGCAACCGTATGGCCGTTATAGCCGCCTGTAATGGGTTTGCCGTTGCGTGGCCGACAAGTCCGCTCTCCCACCTCTTCGCGGTGGCCCCTGGTAATGCATCTCGGGGAAACTTGAGGTGAAGCCAAGAAAGATGGGCTAAAGGCAAGTCTCCGGCGCCTTAAAACGGGAGCATCTAGCTAAGGGAAGGAAATCCCTGACAGAAAAACCATCTCGGGGACCCCGGGAAGGGTGTCGGGGGTCTGCAGCTCACGACCCCGTCGTGCTCCTCGGAGCGACTGGCAGCGGACACTTTGGACGAAGCCTCGGACGCGGGAGCGCATGGTGGCGGGCCCCCTGAACAACAGGCTACCATTTATGACGATCCTAGCTTGAAACGGTTCATGATTAGGATCCCTTCGAGGCGAGTCGCTGCGTACCTGCCCAGAAAGGGGGTGGTGGCTATTTGGCCACTGATTTGAATAACGTGGTTCGGCATCACGATACTATCCATAGTGATGTCCCCCTAATCTTTTTATGCTCCAAATGCAGCAAGAATTACAAAAAAAGATAATCTCTCCGCTTTGAGTCATTTCCCTAAATGCCCGGATCCGAGACCATGTAAATGAGACTTTATATGTCAGTTATGCTCCGCCAACTTCACAACTAAATCAGGGCTCTCGCAACATTTGCGTCATGCTCATCCAGACGCAGCTAATAAAGCTCGATCCGCCAAGGCGCAACGTAGAGGTAGGACTGCTGTGCCTAGAGCATGGGAAATCTTCTCCTCGGAGGATATTATGAAAATGACTGCATTGGAGAAAGAGCAACCAGAGGCATCGAACGAGAATTTGGCTGCTCTGCTGGGTAAGACCGCCCGACAGGTGGATGAGAAAAAAGAGAGAATACATATCGAAGATATTTAGCAGCCTTTGGAGCTGAATCTACTGACTGCAGAATCATCATTGTCCCCATCTGATCGGAGGTCCGATGATTCAGTTAGACCTTCTAGTGCTGCTGTTATCTCATCGCCTCCCAGGGTTATTAGTCCTCCGAAGACTCCAGTGAGCCCAATCCCTATGCTGATCTCTTTTTCTCCCCTGTATCGAAGGTCTAACCTCAAGACAGGAAGAAAGTCAGTGATCCCCTGCTCTGACACTCTTCCAAAGGGGGCCGAAAATTCTTTACAGGTAGAGAAAAGCCAACAGCCTTATGCCGGTTCTCTTCCAAAAAACCCAGCCCACAGACAGTGGCCCTGAAGAACTTACAATGGCCGACGCAATGGTCGCTTTGCCGGAAGCAGATAGGGTGCGATTCCCTAACGAGGAAGCCGCTATAGTTTCAGAGATGAATCAGAAGCTTTCGACTGCGCCCGTCCTCTTTGAATCTATTTTATCTGCTATTGACACGGCCCGTTCCGACACCGCAGGTCGGTTAGGATGGGACCAAACTTTTATTGAGTCCCTGGCTGCTATGACACCCGAAGACGTAACTACTGAAACTAGTCTTAACAGGGCCACACTACATGCCACGCCTAACTGGAAGGAAAACATTTCAACTTGGATAGGAATCTGGGATATTGCTCAAACTAATGTAGATCAAGGACTCGTTGAGGTGGGAAATTAATTCAAAAGAAATATTTAATCTCAGTACCAATTGAACGAGACCTATGCCAAGTTAGTGAAGATTTTGGGCGGCTCCTCTGTACCCACCACCGCCAGTCCTAAAAAGCCCGGTACGCGTGGGGCAAACGCGCTAGGAAGCTCTACTCTTATGCTAGGGCGCAGGACATTTTCAAGAATGATCCAGCACTTTTGGCAAAGCGCATTAGAAAGCGCATTGACTGTACTAGTGTCGATCAACAGCCCCTTAACAGGGAAGAGGTAAATGACCTGTACAAATCCATTTGTGGTAATACGCCCTCGAGTCGGCATTCCGAATTAAGAGAGGATGATTCATTGTCGACACCTGAAATGGACCCAGACACATTTCTATACGTGGTACAAGTGGCCGAAATTAAAAGTCGTATGGCGGGGATGAAAAATGCCACGGCTCCAGGACCAGATAAGATAAAAGTTAGGAATATATCTCCAGGAGCAAAAGTTGAAATATTGTCCCTATTGAACACCCAAATGTTATACAGTGGCTTGGTGCCTTCTGGGTGGAACGTAAATCGCACCATCCTTATGCCAAAAGAGGGTAAGGATAATAAGTTTGTCTAACTATCGCCCCATCGCTAACTATCGCCCCATCACAATTAGTTCCCTCATGTGCAGAATCTTTTGGGGCATTATGGACAAACGCATTCGATCCGTGGTGAAGTTCAATTCACGTAAGAAAGGGTTTATCCCTGAACCTGACTGTTTCATCAATCTTCAAATTCTTCCCGAAGCAGTTAGTGACATGAAAAAAGTAGAGGGTGATGTCGGCGCTGTGCTAGACATATCCAAAGCATTTGACACTGTTCCCCACGCGGCGATTCGGTGGGCTCTGTCCAGGAAAGTGATCCCCGACGCCTTTTCCAATTTGGTCATGGACTCTTACGCCGACGTTTCCACCGTCATTCAGCACCCCTCGAAAAGAATTGAGGTGCCAATTCATAGAGGATTAAAATAGGGGGACCTCTTGTCCCCACTCCTTTTTAATCTAAATATGTATTGCTTGCTTGAGAAATTGGAAAACATGTCCGGATACCCACTTTTGGAAAAGAGTGTGTCTGTGTTAGCATTTGCTGACGATCTGGTGCTGTTAGCAAAAGATGCCCCAGGAGCTCAAGAATTGGTTGATATTGTGGTGGAATATCTTGGGGTCCTCAGAATGACATTGTCCGTCGCGAAGTGTTCATCATTCCAAATTACCTATGATCGATCCTGGTTCATTGAAGATCCCTCTCTGGAAAGGTTGGGGGAGAGAATTCCTCTGGTTAGAAATGACCATACTCTAATATATTTGGGAGTGAACTACTCTATCTGGAACGGCTTCCCATGTAAAGCATCCATATCGAATTTGATGGAAGCAGTGACGAGGCTTCAGAAGGCGCATTTAAAGCACACTCAGAAGTTGCCATTACTTCACACCTACATAATACCACATTACCTCTACCAATTAGTTTTATCCATGCCATCTATGTCGATGCTCAGGGAAGCAGACTGTCAAATCAGAGTGACAGTCAAACAGTTCCTACATCCCCATATGAGTACTGCAAATGGCGTATTTTACCTGGCCAAAAGAGATGGAGGACTGAGATTGCTGCGGCTCGCCCAACACGTTTTTAGGGCAGCGCTGAACCTAGGATTACGATTAGAAAAATCTGCAGATCCCATTTGCAGATGACTGAGCTCCTGTCCGAGTTTCTACCAACGGACATTTAAAAACGCCAAAACACTGACCCTATGACCCTATACTGAACATGATTTAAGAGCTTATAAGAAGAAATGCGCCGATGACGAGGTAGCCGCCTGGGAGAAGCTGGGATCCCAAGTGAGAGCGGTTAAGGCGCAAATGAACGATCTGATTGGAAATGCCTTTTTGAAAGATTATAATCTTCTAAAACCTGGTCTTTTTATCACTGCACTCCAATTGAGATCAAATACTGCTGCCAATAAAACTACTCTAAGAGGAGGAAGGCCCAGAGAGGATGTATACTATAGGAAGTAAAATACGACAGTAGAAACTATAAATCACATCCTCGGTCAGTGCATTTTTACGAAAATAGCAAGAATAAAACTTCGAGATAAAGAACTTTATAGAGGGAAAGATGCTCCGAAAATCAGACACTGTGGTGTCCAAAGAAGCCACTTTCTCCGTTGCCGAAGGGGTTAGACTCAAACCTGACCTGGTAATAAAAAGCCGGGAAGGGGTCCATTTGGTCGATGTGACTGTCCGCCACGAGGATGGGTCTAGCCTTCTAAAAGCAGGGGAGAAAAAAGTGGTAAAGTACCAACCAGTCATTCTCCTGGCAGCCCAACTTCATGGAGTGCCCAACGCCAGAATCCTACCAGTGGTGGTTGGAACCTCTGGGGCTATGCCTCGATCAACAGTCAGTGCCCTCAAGACGTTGGGGATCATGTCTCAAGACTGTCGCGAGACGGTCATGTCTCGGTCTGCTGACTATCTCGTTAATTGCTCTCAAAAGTTCTATTAAGCTCTTCACACAATTTGTAAATTACGATGGAGCAATTTAGCATTGCTGGTAGTAAATGCAGAAAATGAATCTCTTGGTCCCGTGAGGGGAGTCTAGGGAATCCAGGGGATCCGAAAATGCCTAGGATATACCTAGTTACCATGACTTTAAGAGGGAAGTGTATGCTATCTAATGTAGCATATAGAAAATTGTGTAGTCAGAATACGTGTTTCTTGAGTCCTTGATATCGAAAAATCGATTGAAGGCCAAACGTTTGTCTGTCCGTCTGCCCAACCGCCCGACCATCAATGGTCCCTGGTAGTTCCTAAACTGTTCGGTCGATTTTCTCAAAAACTGATATTCTTCGATCAATTAAAATGAACTCGAAGCCCTGCGAGTTTGAAATGTATATTTTGATTTTTGAGGGTACTTTACATGAAGCCTCAATTACATTTTCAATTTTTTTCCCAAATATGGCTCGATTTTTTTTTTTAGATTAAACTTTGTCCTCCGATAACTTAATGCTTAAAAGTCTGGCTCAGGTCTCTTTTTCATTGAAATCCTTGATTTTTCGAGCATTGCAAAAGTTCAAAATGTTTTTTTGGCGTCTTCCTACAACTACAATATTAAAGATAGAGATTTTTCTGAATGGAAACTGTTCTTTAAAGTTAGATCTTTAAATATGCACAATTTTTCAAAAATATAGGATGTTTTGCGTGAAGTATAGGAAGATTGTAAACCATTTTTCCCTCAAAAACGGCTCTAATTTTTTTCTTTACATTTTCTCCTAGTAAGTATCAAAGGACAGTACAAAGTTATTGCTAGTCACGTTTTCGGCGAACTTTGTATTTTCGAAAATTGCAAAAAGTTTACATTGCAAAAGAACAGTATTTAAGACAGATATTTTTATCTTAAACGAAATATGTTCTAAAGAATCACATCTTTAAAGGTCATGAACAATTTTTTTGAAAAAACTAGTAGTTTTCGCGTGATTTTTGATTGAAGTTATTGAAAAATATTTTTTTATAATCTCAAAAACCGCTTCAAAGTTTTTCTTCAAATTTTTCTCGTGGATAGAACAAGGGACGCTTAAAATAACGGCGCAGATCTTATTTTCATTGACCTCTGAATTTTCGGAAACTGCAAATTTACAAATAATGCTAGAAAATATATGCTGTCATTGCAACAATAGTGTTTCCGTTGTTTTAGTGAAAGTATAGAAAGTTCGAAACCAATTAATATATAAATGCAGTTTAATACATGAAATATCTTCGATAAACTTGGGAAACGTGGTGCGGAGAATGAAAATTATTGGTGGATAAGGATTCCAACGAGTAACTTTCTTTTAATTATTTTATGGAGTGAACTGTGATTTTTATTAGAAAATGGATACTGCTGAAATATTGTTTGCAATTGCTTTGGGCGCAGTTGAAGATAACATGTATGCAGAGGTAATTATTTATTTCTCGTAAATGTCGGTTTGGACAAATCTAAATTTCATGTATAGGAATTGGGGTCACCAAAATCTCCGCTCTCTCTCTCTCTCTCTCTCTCTCTCTCTCTCTCTCTCTCTCTCTCTTTCTCTCTCTCTGAATCTTCGCCCAGCCAACGCTCTCTCTCTCTCTCTTTCTCACTCTCTCTGTCTTTCTCTCTCCCCCTCTCCCTCTCTCTCCCTCTCTCCCCTCTCCCTCTCTCTCCCCCTCTCTTTCCCCCTCTCCATCTCTCCCCCTCTCCCTCTCTCTCCTTCTTACTCTCTCCCTCTCTCTCCCCCTCTCCCTCTCTCCCTCTCCCCCTCTCCCTCTCTCCCTCTCTGTAAGAACGTGCATTATTTTAAATGACTAGGTTTATAGTTGTTAACACAGTTTCATTATTATCTTGAACCAGCGCTAAAAGAAACTCGCAGCATACATCGTTACAAAGCATGTTTGACTCGTGACTGTCGCCGCCCCTTCTCTTCTGGTTGCTAATCAATAGTCTTCTCATTCTTCTTTAGCTCATTCTTTCGTCGGATTTTATTGATACTACAGTTTGATGCATGCCTTCAAGGGTTGTCGCCATAGGCGTCTCGAGGAACGTCGCTGCAGTGAGAGTGCAACGGTTGTAGGTTCAGTGTACTATATAATTTTGGCCATGACAACCTGACCACCACCTTTCCATTTACCTCCACTGTCACCACCTCCTCCATCACCGCCGCAGCCGCTACCGTCGACGCCATATCACCATTGCCACTACCGCAACACCACCATCACTACCAATAAATGACACAAGTAAAAATAAGATTTGATTTCGATGTGAATCGGCTGCACTAAGTAAATTGTTCAACTACTCAGGCATGCACTAACTCCCCTCTTCGGTTGCTCTCGTCCACTGTTTTGTTCGTTGAAATTAACAAATCAGTTAATATAAAACACTTGTTTGAAACAAAAAATGTGTATCGCAGTCCTACTAGAATGACACGCCGGATTTTAAAATTAGTGTAAAACTGTATGAGATGTAGGAAGATCTTTCATACACGTCCCTTAGCGTGTTAAGTATACTGATTTTAGTATCAAATTCCGAACTGCAAAAAAAATCTATAATTTAGACATTCATATACGTCTTCTTCCCTTCCCGAGTGCTCGTGTGAGTATGGCAATAATTTGTGGGTTAGATTTAATGTTAAAAAAAATTTAAAAAATTAAAAAATAAATAAACGCCCACGTCTCTTCCTTGAAAACGAACACTCAACAGATCAGATTCTAAACTCCAGTGCTGTATCTAAGAACCAATTGGCTTCCCCACATTTCCTCAATAAGCCTTTCCACATATTTCTGTAAAAATATAATCGTAAATTAATCGTTAAAATACAGTAGTATTAAATATTAAATGTAATATTTTCTATGACTTCCCCGTGGCAAGAACGTAAAGTGTTTCTGTTAACCTACCTATTAGCTATCCGACATCGCCAACAAAACATCGATGTTCACAATTAAATCATTGATATTAATAAAACATCGCCCCCAAACCACCAGTTTTTTAAAACTGTTTTAGTAACCATTAATGTTCACGCGGGGGAACGAATTAATTTTGCAGTTGTTGCGTTTACAGATTTTTAATTGAGATTTCACTGACAAACATTGTAAAAAATAATCTGGACATTAAACATAACTTTTATTATCTCATTGGATTATTAAAAAAATACATAAACTTAATTTTTAGACGAAAATTCAATTTTAATTTTTTCATCCTGCGTGCCACCGGTCTGAAGAAAGTTCAATGAATATCTGAAAATTATAACAGGTTTTTATCATGACGGTACTTTTATCATTCAAAAGTAAAGTATCAACCGCTCAAAAACATCGAACATAAAATATCGATTTAAAAAACATCAATTTCAGAAAATCGAAATATTCGTCTGGTTCTTATTTAAACATAAACAATAAACATTATATATATATATATATATATATATATATATATATATATATATAGATATAATATTTAGGGACTTTTTTAAGTTCGCCAGACAATTGGAGATCACAGGGAATAGCTTCATGCGTTAGTGAGCCAAAAACAATTGTGCAAAATATATGCGTAGAGTGCGTCTACGTACGAGTCCTACAAATTACGAATGCAGTAGACTCGTAAAAGACAAAATCTTAGTGAATTTCTTTCATCTTTCTGATAAATGTCTACAAGGCAATGCGCAAAACCCCTACTTCTCATTACACACGGAACTTCTAAAAAGACAACTGTTAGTGTACGACGGAAGTGAAGAAAAATATTAAGATGCAAAGAACGGGTCGGCACGAAGCTCCAAACTACTCGTCAATTCTCTGTTTTCCTTTGTGATTGGAAATCGTCCTTGCCTTCTTGAGGGAAGGGGGAGAACTCATAAATTTGAAAGCTATTTTGACGTTGAAGCCGTCTTGTGGGATCGATCATTCCTCGATGTTTGAAAGACAAACAATCTTCGTCGGGTCGTGTTAATGAAAATGTTTATCCCTTAAATAATTTGAGCAACGTGTATTTTCTCTAAGAAAAATGAAATAAATGGTCGTTGGGACAGTGTCATCATTGTTTTTGACATAAAATGCGCGATGCGGAGAGAATTTAAAAAAAAAAAAACCCTCTCTGGCTGTGTTAGATGTTTCGAAGGTATCGCTAATAGTACCCAAGAACTCGGGGCAAAATACAAACAAGAATGAAAGTTTATTTGAGAGTGTTATACCGCCTATTACCTTAATCCGCGAACCGACTGAAATCTCATACGCAATGCACACTGCTACGACCCAGCTGATGTCATGTAACAGCAAGCACTAAAAAAGAGGCAGCCCGCCATTCATTGTTTGCTGCGTTATGGAACAGTGACATTTTTTATATTCTTGGTATGTAAAGAATTGCTGTAGTCTGAATCTACTGTTCTATTTTATGTTATTACAGTATTCTCTAAGACTCTTTTTGATAAAATATTTAATTTATTGCAGTGTACTGTATGCAGTTTGTTTGAAGTAAAGGCAATTTATAAAAAAACGTTCTCAGAAAGGCTTCAATTTTTACTTTTTCGTATACGTCCGTATAATCGGAGAAATATACGTAGTATACAGAAAGTTATGTAATGCTGTGGAACATCTATTTCGATATTTCAGCGGAAATACACGTTTTGGGGTCCCCTGATATCGAAAAAGTGTTTTTTACAAAACGTCCGTCCATCCGTCTAATTGTCTGTCCACCTGTCCGTCTGTAAATAACACTAGCTTCTAAAACATTCATAGGACTTTTTTCAAAATGAATATTCCTCGATCGATATAACCCGACTCGAAGCTCTGCCACTTGGAAAAACAACAAAATTTTGCTGGTCCTTTACATGAAGCTCCTGGGATATTTTCAAAATTTTCTCAAAAATGTCTTTAATATTTTTAAAATGTTTTTGTGAGAATAGTGTGAAATACGCCGATAAAAATGACCTAGATTCGATTTTCGTTTTAACTCTGAATTTTCCAAACCTGCGAAAGTTTGAAATTATTTCGGTGTCTTACTGCTTTAAAATACTGAATATAGAGATTTTTTTAAAGTAAAATTTGTTCTCCACAATCTGTTCTTTAATTATCATTGTCTTATCATATTTTGAATATATAAGTTATTTTTGCGTAATTTTGAGTGAAATATGAGCATCAATATTAAAAAAAGATATTTTCAAAAATGATCCCAAATTTTGTCTTTGAACTTTTGGCACGGATTCGAAACTACAACGAACTTCAGACCTGCACCATTCTCTTAAGCGTCCTTTACGCTATCTAAGGTTTATACTTAATCAAAAAATATGGTGCCGTTTTTAAGAAAAAAATGTTTCAAGAAAATAAAAATTGCCTGTTTGACACAAACTTTCGCAAAAAATATTCATGTTTTTGAAAAATTGAACATGACATTAGTTTTAGACCTGTTTTCAGGGACGCATTTCATTAAGAAAAAAATGTATCTTCATAATTGTAGTTGTAGGAAGACGCCAAAAAATTGACCTTTTTCCATTTTCAAAAAATCAGGATTTTCCACCAACATGAGACCTGTACCATCTCTTAAACGTCCTTCTGACTATCCAGCAACAAAATTGAAAAACTATCTGGCCGTTTTGAAGAAAAACTGTTTAAACAAAATGAAAAATTGCCTATATTTTACACAAAATTATGAGAAAAAATACTCAAAATTTCGAAAAATTGTTAATGACCTTATTTCAAAATTCAGTGCTTGATTCGTAAAATGTTAGATCCTGGAATGCTCCCCAAATTAATTATTAATTTAAAGGAAATAGTTACATATATGTAACTATATTATTTAATATTAGATAATAAATATATTTATTATCTAATTTAATAATTATTATCGAGGTTCCGGAACGCCGTTCCATCTTGTTCCGCTAGAAATCAAGCCCTCTCAAATCTATCTTTAAGGAACAGATTTCATTAAGGAAAAAAAACTTTATCTTTAATATTTCAATTGTATGAAGGCGGCGAAACAATTTGGAATTTGTGGCACTTTTGAAAAATCAGGGATTTTATCGAAAATGAGACCTGCACCGTTTTCTTAGACGTCCTTCACACTATCCAACAACATAATTTGATAAAAAAACAGTGGATCTATTTTTTTGAAAATTTTGAAAATGTCCCAGGGGCTCCATGTAATGTACCCGCAGAATTAAAATATCAATTTCAAATTCAGGGGGCCGCGACATCAGCCAGATCGATTGAGGAATATCAATTTTGGAAAAAAATCGGCTGAACGGTTTAGCCGCTAGCGTTGTTCACAGACAGTCGGACGGTCAGTCGTTTTGTCGTCAATATATTTTTCGGTATCAAGAACCCACAAAATATAGATACCACGTGTTAGGGTTTCCAGGGCCCTGTCTAGGGTTTTTCTGCCGGAAACCACTGTTTTTGCGCAACATTACATAACTTTCGAATCGGAATTGCTACAGATTGCGGTGAAAAGCATAGCTCTTTTCATGAAGCCAGATCACAAAATCCCGAATTTACTAGCGAATTTAACCTTAATTAGTGTTTGCGTTTTACGTTTTTGCAATATAATCATAATTATTGGATTAGTTTGCTTATTAATTGGTTTATTGATATCGTATTATTTTAAGTATTACTACAATAAATTAAAATTCCCTCTTCGTGGGTTCAAGTATTTTCCACCAGATATCGTGACGCCGCCGCCTCCGAAGATAACCATATTCTCCTACTTGCTTTCGACCAATCCGTGCGGGTTTTCCAATGCAAGTGTGTTTGAAATCGGCTTTCATATATGGTCGGTACGGTCGGTCGACTTGTCTGTTAAATGAGTTGTATGTGTGACAACCGTGTGGTGCGTTTAACTGCAACCCGTATTTATTCCTTCAAATAGAGTGTATGAATTAGATACAATTAGTCATTTTCAATGTAAATGTTAGTGTCAGATCAATAGTTTCGTATTTTTTACGTATATTACTTATAGAAGAATTGAACGGTGAGTCAACTGTCAAAGGGTATGGACTTTTGTCTGGTTTGAATCTACCTGCTGAGTATTGAACTAAATTAGCAACCCATTCTCAGAAAGTTATTTACAAACTAGAAATGTTTTCCTTTGCCTTCATCGTATTGGTAAGCGTATATACGTTACCAGTGTTCGAATGCGCATATGAGCCCTAGGCGTAACGATTTCGTGAATTCGTTGCACATTTTTAAAAATCTCTTGTGATTTTAATACTTCAGAATGTGATCCTGAGTTTTCTGAGGATTGCTTTAATAAATTTGCTTGGCTCCTTGAAATGCGCCTGATGCAACGCATTGTAAATGGAAGAAAAAAATAATTCTTTATTAACCCAAGTGTTATAAGAAAATCTGTTTTCATGTTTATCACAACGGGTTATGAAATCCGGTGATATTGTTTTCATTTAGAACTCGACTTGTTTCAGTACTTGGTAATTTTTTAATGGTCTGAACTTTTCCTGTTATTAAGATTGTAACTCTTGGAAGTTATTACATTCTATTGAAAAAAATTTCTCATTAATATTATTGCTTCTCCAGACTTGTTTTGTAATGTTGTTTTTGTTTCTGCTGTCAAATTTTAAATTTAACCCTGCATGTGCACACTTATTTTTTTACTTACAAATCTGTCTGGGGGACCCCAAAATTATTTTGATGATATATGCCCACCCCTGTTAATTATTAAACTTGGATATGGTTTTTTTCTTAATATTCAATCATTTATTGAATATTTCTGTGGGAAATTGTACATTTTATAATCTGTCACAAAAATGTTCTGAAATAGTAAATTATTAAGTCTCCAAAAGACAATAGTACTAATTTAATTTACACAAGACTTAATAGATCTCATTTCAAAAGAATTTAAATGGTCAATAGATTAATGTTGACTGAGGTCCACTGGACCCTAGTGTGCATGCTGGGGGTTAAAATAAAAACTTGTTTTTCTTTATCAAAATATTGCCACCAATTTTTTTTCTTAAAGGTCTCTTTAAAATGTTTTGTTTGGTTGTACTAACATTCTTACGTTCTTATTCTCTTTTTTGTTTTTATTATTCTGATTGTTTCAATATTAGTGCCTATTTGTGCTGAATGAATTATGGAATTTCTTACATGGGTATTAATATCTTCAGTCCACTTCCATTGTTGAATTAGAATAACTTGATAATTCAAAAATTAAATAAAAATTTGTATTAATTTTTATAAACTTACGTGCTTTTGTTTTGTACAGAAGTATGAAAAGCTGTGCCTCTGTGATTTTCTTTAGTTAGATTTGTTTTTTCATTTCAATATCTATTCATTGAGCATTTGTTACATTCCACATATCTTTATGAACAAAAGAAATTAGCCTTAGCTGTGAAGCCTGAGTCTAAAATTATCATTACATACCATAGTGTAAATTAATCAAATATTAAATTGTTTTCAACCTGGTATACAGTGTTGTTTTGAGTTATAATATCCTGTCATAATGTGCTTTTCTGAATCTTATTTTGGTGTTTTCCGTCCTCAACTTTGGACAATAGTATGTTTATCCTATCTTCTAAGTTTTCCAAATCTTGGTCTCTTACTTATAGGCCAGTGATCTTGGAGCATTGATTAGTTTACATATTTCGGTTAAAGTGATCCACTGGTTTCATAACCTTTCATTATCACTCCTTTTTGGAGCCTTTAATTAAACATACCCAAATTTTATTGAAATATAATTGTACCGGTACTGTACATGCTTACTGTAAATATTTTAATGTACACAAATTTTTATGAATCAGCTAAAATTTGAATGAATTAAAACAAGAAAAATGTTATTTATAATAACCATTTAAGGTAAATGAATTTATTCCCAGGGGCAATTTGAATAAAAACGTATGTATGTTTTTAAAATAAAATATGTGAATATAAAATGCATTTATCATTTGAAGTTTAAAATTTAAAGATAGGTAGTTAGTAATAATTGCGTTACTCATTGAACAAAGGAATTAAAAATCTATTGTTAATGCTAAACATGAATCAGTTGTGTGATCTAGAAAATAAAAATGACTGAATAAAATACATTTGGCTTATTTGAAATTTCATATGTTTTGAGGTTGACTTGACACTTGTCTCTTGTTAGTCAGATGGCCTCAGGCCTCCTATCTTAGCACACAGTGCCTTTTGCCAAAAAACAAAGACATGATGGTCAACCTTACAGTGTACTCATACTTATAATATTTTGTCTTGGTATAACAGCATTTCATGTTTAAAAAATTGTACAAAAATTAAAGGAATGCTAGTTGGGTTGAAGATGAAGTCAAGTGAACCTCGAAACATTGTATGAAATTTGAAAATGTCAAATGCTTATTTTGTGCATTGTCTTAAATAACAGGAACTTATAGAAGCCTATTGACGATACAATCACACTCTACCTACAAGTGATATAATATAATATATAGTCTTAATATTGGATGAAGTTTTTTTAAATGAAACTAAAAAGTAATAAATAAATTAAATACTTATTAAAATGTAAAAAAATATATTTTTCAACTGTAATGCATTTTGCACAATTTTGTGCATTAGTTATGTAATGCAAACTGCAAGAGAAAAATAATTGGCAAAAGTTTTTTGGCTCAAACAAGGGGAGAATCTTTCTGACTAAAGAATTGATGGAAGTCTCAAGCTCTTGATGTTTAATTCTGCCTATGGTCTATAACTGTGAAAGTTTCAAAATGTTTGCCTTGTAGAAACCTTTTCAATGTTGTTTTAAGGGAATAAAGAAGGAAAATTGGAGATGTTTGTGAACTTTTTGGCCTCTGTTATTATGTTATTTTCTATTTTAGGTTGTTGGTATAACAATAAGGTTTTTAAGTCTTTAATGTAATGACAATTTACAGATAAAATTTCATATTTATCTGCCAAACTAATGCAGCAAAGGTGTACATGTGACTTCCTAATACTTCACAAATACACAAATGACAAAGGAAGAAAACTTGCATCATTGCTACCAAGAGTGTATAAACATAGATAGTTAATGAGACAAATTGTATTGCCCCTCTCACAAAACAGGATTGCATTGAGACAGAGTAGTACCATAATCATCTTTAGTTGTGACACCAACTTGTGTATGTGGACTTTATTGACCGTGAATATTCATATATATCTTTTGAAGAGGTCTGATAACATTCATTGTTTAAAAAATGAAGTGTTTTAATTTTCATTGTTCTTATGAAATGTCAGAGCTTATGGATTGAATACTCTGTAACTCAAATACAAGTTATTATATTCTTTGTTGGAAATAATTGACATTCAAATTGTATTTGCAGGTGCTGAGCAGTGATAATGGAAGAAGGAAATGAATATTTAAAACTGCCAGTTGATGAACAGTGTGTTCACAAGGTATGGAAAAGTTAAGGATAAAAGGTTTCACGTTAATTGAAAATCTAGTCGTCTTAATGAACAGCAAAAAAAATAGTTTTTTCTCTTTTTTTCGAAGTTGTCTTGCTCTGTGCTTTTTTTTTTTATTGTTTGTTATGTAATTGGATACCTAGAAAGTATTGTATTTAAAGTTAAAAGTTAATTTAATGGAAATAGTTTGCAGATATTGAAAAGGTTCTTTAAGAACACTAACATCATGTTAAATAGTGATTTTTTTAGGGTGTTAGTAACTCTAGTATTTCTATTAGATGTTAGTATTTCTATGAGTGTATGATAGTTAAATAATGACCTAGCATAAAAGTTAGGATTTTTAAAAATTACTGAAGATTATTAAGAACATAAGCGATAATTTTGAAGCTACATTTGTCCAGAAGCAAAATGGGGTGCCATCTTAGAATTTGCTCAGTGGATTAAGGGAAACGGAATCATTACCACTGTAAGATAAAAGAGCAGGAAATCTTAATACATTTATGAACTCAATTATATAGTAATGAGGATGATGTTAGGAAAGTATTGTAATTTTTTTTCATGGCATATCATAGAAATGTTTGGGAGATTTTTGTATGAATTTGTTGATCACTCTAAAACATTGGTATCTTATATTCACCCATGAAGTACATTTCTTTTTATCACCCATGTGTACTTTTGAGGAGGAATTCTTGTGCATTCAATGAACATGACACAAACAGCTATACTTGGGTTTTTATAACCTTGCATTTGTGGTAAACCAGCTGTTGTTGTCATCAAATTGAGAGCTAAAACATTACCACTGTGACCTTACAGTGGTGGTGTTTAAGCTCCCAATTGGACAAAACTGTCTACAGCTGATTTACGTCAAGTGCCAGGTTAAAAAAATCCCAAGTATATAAGCCAAGATCAACAGTTGCCCTTTGTTGTTTTAGGTAGGAAATAGTTATGAACCTCCTTCCATAATAACTCCAGAAGTGTGTAAATTTTAAAGGAAAATGTTTAGAAAAATAGCTGATAACACATTTGATTTCTGAATGAAATAATTAGTATTTCTTAGTTAGTTGTTAATGACTATATTTAATAACATTTGACTGGTAATTGAAGTTCAGTTTATTCTCTAACTCTGCTTTCCCTTCTAGAAAGTTAATAGTGAGGATCATTGTAAAACTGGTGTTTGTATTCACCTCTTTTAGGAAGATTGTTTTTGTATTCTCCACACTTTTCTTCACAATCCTGCAAAATTTTATTTCAATACCTTTGAATTTAAAATTATGAAATAAAGGTTCTACACCATGCACATATTTAATTTTTGTAAATTGACAAAAGTTTAAACACAATCAAAATGAGATTGCTGTATTATTTCTTCAAATCATTATCATCCGTTACAAAATTTCTTCAGTTTCACAAGCCTTTTTGTACATGCCTCCTTGGGCAGACCACAAAATAAAAGAATTCATGAAAATGTGGACGTGATAAATAAGTCACTAATTATTTTATGTTGTGGTCTGCCTGGGGGCGGATTCACTCAAGACATGAAATATTGTTATGACAAGGATTTGAATAAATAATACAGAAACTTCAATTAGTTTGCCTTTAAATGTTTGTAGATACTACTAAAATTAAATAATATTCGTTATACAATACTTGTTTTTAACCACATTCAAATACACTATAAATAACATTCATAAACTCTAAAATAAATTAAATGTTTATGAATGAGGTAAGGTTACTTCGATGTTGGATGGTAAGCTACTATTGATTTGCAACTTTCCTTTTAGAATTTCTAAGGTCTTCTAATATTTAATATGATTGGTGAAACGGATTTAAATGACAGTTAAGATATTAACGGACTATAACTCTAAAAATAATAATATTAACACTGTAATACTGAAAATAAAAATATATTTGGTTTTACAGTGAAACACCAACTAGACAATGTGGCCAACTATCATCTCCGTATAAAGCCATAAAATTGTAATAATAATTTAGCGTAGTTTATTAACATTCAAAAATAAACTCTATATTTATTATAGTATAATATTTCAGTTCCTTAACTTCATTTCTAAGTTATTTAAGGGAGCCTCGAATTTGTCTTGCCTAGAGAAGCTAGCAGCATGGAAAAGTTTCTAGCCTCATTTTCTCAAAACATAATTATTCAGTTTACACCCTTTTTAGATAGACCTGAATTGTGTAGATATTGGCATATGGCGAAATATTCATTTATTAAACAATGGTGGAATTGGGGAGAATGATAATGACGTTGAGGGGTTGGGCATCTTTTCTATTTTCAACACAGACATTATTCAATTTTTATTCCAATTTTCATTTCCTAAAATTTTTATAAAAATTGTAATATCTGCAGACTGTGCCATATTTTGGTTAATTATCTTTTATATTTTGCTTGCTTTACAATTAGTTTCCAAAAATAACTTATTTGTGGTCCTCATTATTTCCTTACTCTTTCTCGTACTTCTAAATAGTAACGAGGCAATCATCTCCTGATCTTATCAGTCTGCCATAAAAAACATTTTCAATTTTCATGCTGTTTACTAGTTCTACCGAAATTTCTTTAACACACTTCAGCAAATTAGTTGTGAAATTCAATTTTTATACATTGATTTGCACACAGATATTCACGTGTAAGTAAGCTGTTGGATTACAGATAAGTTAAGTCGGTTGTCTTCAAAACATCTACCAGTTAATATTTCTTGAGTGAAACATTCACATAATTACAGAAACTCTTCTTTGTACTCCTTTTTCCCTGTTGCTTATTGTGAAGTTTTCTAATGGTTGTGCAGTCTAAGAACTTGCTGCTATGAAATTTGTTCCATTGTTTTTCCCAGATTCAAAAGATTATAGAATTCTAAAAAATAATCATTTGTTTTTAGGGTTGTCTAATAGTTGTCAAATGTCTAGTATGTTTATTTTCTAGGTTAATCAGCAACTAAGCTGCGTAATTTAGGAAATAGTATAGATAACAAATAGCTTAGAAATAACTTAGAAAATACACATTCATATGTAATACAATAGTAATATTTGATTATCATACCTTTTTTTATTTTTATGGCACTTTTTACACAATCCTTAAGAGTAATATTGATACATAATGATATAAGTTTTGTGTAGGGATTTCGTAAAAAAAACTGAAGGAAACACACTTTAATTTTTCCAGTTATGGAAGGCTAGAGTGCATGGCTATGAAGAAGCTGCAAAATTATTTCAGCAGCTGGATGATGAAAAATCTCCTGAATTTTCCAAATATCTTGGTTTGGTAAAAAAATTTGTTATTGATAGCAATGCAGTTGCTCAGGAAAAAGGCCTTGAAGCTGTACTTGCTTTTGTGGAAAACTCGGCTATGGCTGGAAAGTAAGTACTGAGAATTAATGAAATAGAATTTCATGCATGTTGTTTTTCCTCAGTGTGCAGCAGGAAAATACTAATGTCTCATTCAATGTTTACAGAACTGTTGGAGAAGTAATGAATGGTATTGTGAGCAAGTGCATTGCTGCTCCAAAAGCAAAAACAAAAGAATTAGCTGTTCAAGTAACTCTAATGTATATAGAAATAGAAAAGTATGAAGCTGTTCAGGAAGAGTTACTTAAGGGCATGGAACACAAGAATCCTAAAATAGTGGCAGCTTGTGTGACTGCAATGACTTTGGCATTAAGGTTTGTTGTTTATTCATAGTGCAATGTTCAGAAAATGTAGCAATTTTTGATTACATTTGTATATTTAATTTTGTAATTAACATGAAACCTGACTTGTCTGTTCACTTACATTTCTTTCCAGGGAATTTGGTATTAAAATAATAAACATAAAACCATTAGTGAAGAAAGTACCAGTGTTGTTGGAAGATAGAGATAAAGGAGTAAGAGATGAAGGAAAAGCAATGGTAATTGAAATGTACAGATGGATAGGTGCAGCTCTTCAGCCACAACTCAAGGATTTAAAACCTGTACAGGTGAGTTGTTTAGAGCACTGAAGTAGCCTGTAAAAGAGATGTTATCATGGATTGCATCTCGGGAAAAATTGCCAAGCAGCTAGAATTAGATTCTGTTACTGAGGATTCTGCACAGAACTCTCGTGTTTTGGTTGGATGTGGTCTGCCGAGCTAAAATGAGACTACCACAGATAGTTTAACAGACATTATTATTTTATTTATGTGGTATGACTTTGGTATTAATGAATCCAAATTCTTTTAGGTTACAGAATTGGAGGCAGAGTTTGAAAAAGTAAAGGGAGAGAGAGCTGTGCCAACACGCTATATAAAATCTCAGCAACAAAAGCAAGCAGCTCTTGTTGCAACTGGTGGGGGTGGAGATGGTGATGGTAAGTTGTTGTTATTCTAATGATGATTATTAAACTTCTATTAGTTCATATTTCTAAATTTTCAAAATGCAATTGAAATGCAAAGAGGAAATTATTTTAATAAATACTTTGAATTTGTGTGCACGTTATGATTTCTAAAAGTTAGTGCTGGAAACTTTAAGTAGTATGTCTCAACAACGAATCTTTTGTCTCGAATTAACAGTGTCTGGAGAGCAGATTTATGGGGAAAAATATATTATTTTGTTTTAGCACTTGGTTATGCAACAGACAAGTGAATAGAAAAGTTTTAGTTTTACTCAGAGTAAATTGAACTTTCATTAATGTTAAATTTTCTATCATTTGTATACTCTCATGAATGAATTGAGATTTTTTTGACATTTCATACAACTTAAATTTGCAGTATTTGAATTCTTGGTGCTTTTGCGGTATATCATTCTTGCTGTGAAGTTGTTTTAAACAAAGGATCGTCACATTTTTGCTCCCTTGAACCAAGATCAGTTGCTTCCGATTCTTGATGGGTGGCTGGGGTTCTGTGGGAGTGCTATAAGAATTTTAAATGTCAAATTCTGAGGTACGAGAAATTCATTGGACTCTACAAGCTGCTGCTATAGAAGGATTTTCCTAAGGATGAGCCAAAGTGACAGTTCGTGAAAACAAGTGAACATCACATGTATTTCAGAGAAGTATCCCTCCGCTGCCACAGCTGTTCAATCACGCCCCTTTGTTAAGGGCTAATGGCTCCTGTGAAAACATCCCTATGAAAGTCTAAGAGTTTCGCTGAGGTATATGCACGTACGTGAGTCCTGGAAATATTTAACTTTAATTACGTACGTGGAAAATCTCTTAACATGCTCTCATATTCAGAAAAAGAAAACTGCCACGAATGTAAATAGAAAGAAAAATAATTTTAAGCTGGATACACATGCACCCGTACGCATCTTGCATTCAAATCTCGGTTTTAAAATAAACATAATAGTTATCACACAAAATGTAAATTCAATGTAATATATAAAGGAAAAAATAATTTTTACAGAAGAGCGCATAACACTGCACTTCCTAATTTCAATTATTTCTCGCGGCGCACTATATTTTTGTCGAACAAGGACACCATTAAAGGAAATGTCGAAGCCATTTACAAGTTAGCCAACTGTAAACGAACGAATGTGGGAAGGGAGTCTAATGGGCACAATGACCATCGAACCTCCAGTTATGTTGCCAGCACTAGCTGTCACTTGGGCTCATTCTTAGGAAAATCGCACTATACTATTCTCACCACCCTGTGACAATGCATTGAAACTCCATTTATACGTTTTGTTTTGGAATTCCTTTACTTCCCATGCTTAATTATTTCAGATATTTATTTTACTCTAATGTTTTCTCGCTTAAACATTCATAATAAAAGTCCCTTTAAGACCATAACATTCAAATGATAATATGGAGGACATAGGTGACCAATAAGTGATAACATTTATGTTATTGTAGAGGAGCCCAAGGAATTTTTGTGTTGAATCCTACTGAATTCCACGTTATTTAATTTCGTCGCTACACAGGGTGTTTCAACTCTCCATTGGAATTTTGGACAAAACGACTGAATGAAAGGATAGGGGCGTTAGTGTTCTCTTTGCATAATGTTCACCAAAATTGCATGATTAAAATTCGGCGCTCTTAGGCCTGTGTTGAACGTTGCGTTAACGCACGTCACCCAACACTGATGGTGTTAGCTGCGTCGATGGCTTCGCAGAAGAGCCACTTAACGCGCGTCGTAGATAAACCTTTGATCTTATGCGAACGACACTCGTGCGCTCTTGGCGACGTGTGTCGAACCCATAACTCACTCAAGCTACAACGTACGTGAAGACAACGCGCATTTTTTCAACTTGCGAAATCCGCTGGGCGTTCGTGACAACGCACGTCGCCAAGAGCGCTCGGTTTGCGTCTGGTTCGCGTGTTAAACTACGACGCACGTTAAGTGCTCGCGTCAACGCAACCCTCGTGTGGTACAGACCATAAAGGATATATTGAAACCTGAGGGAATTAAAGATTTATAATGACATTAAAGCACTGGCTGCATAAAGTGCAAATATCAGCGCTATCTTTTCCACGAGGTGTGCCTGTACCTGGCCTGAGTTTCTTCTAATTAATTTATTATGCATGCCAAAAGTTGTTAACTATTATCAATTACTAGACTATCAATTATCAGAATATCATTGGTTATTACAATCTATCGTTAGGTCATGACTAGGGAACGGACTTGTAATTGTAATAAAAAAAAAAAGCAAAATATGTACATATATATGTACTTATTTTTTCAAAAATATGTAAGAAAAAATCGGAAATATGTGAAATAAATATTTGTTATAATGTTTACAATTGCATTCTTCAAGCATTTTCCGAGCAGAGTAGGTTGCCGATCAGACCTTCACATGGATTCAGAGAGGCTGAATGAAAGTTTTACATTTACAGAAGCAATTATTCGCTAGTTGCTTCCGAAACATAATACTTACGTATTATATACAATGTTATTTACGAGGAGCTGGAGCTCAAGTGAATTGTACAGTGTAGCCTGTGATAAAAAAAAAGGGGGGGGTAAAGGGAGCATACTCCCACCCCAACTCCAGAAAAGGGATAAGACAATGATCTGATTTTTTTTTTCGAGTTACGCATGGGGTCTATGAAACACGAGTAAGCATGTGGTTGAAGTTCCTTCTGCTTCACATACTACATCCGCTCATCGTAGTTTCCAACTACGCTGTTTCCAAGAAGCAGTGGGGCAGGGGGAGATAAGTTTGGCAATTAATAGCGATTGTCCGGCGTTAATACAAGCGCATTGCGTATTTTTTAAGTATTTCAGTAACCAGGTTAGTTTTCAAGTAATATATATTTCGAACATCACAAGTGAAATGTTCATTTTTGACCTATAAATATATTAAAATGTAATGAAATATGTAGCTATAGATAAAATATGTAAAAATATGTAATTATACCAAAATATGTAAAAATATGTAAAATAAAAATGGTTCCAATTAGTTCAGAATGTAGTGTTAAGTGTAAAAAATATTAGTGAATGCAGGTATCTCGTCCCTGTAAAAATATGTATTTACATGAAAATCCGTTCCCTAGTCATGACCATTTTTCTCGTTATTGCAATAATAGTGTTAAAGAACCTTTTATCCTTTCTTGCCTCTTCGCGCGCACGTCGCTCGATGTCCCACGTAGGGTAGACCAATCTTCCTTCTTGTTGAAGTCCACGATGATCAGCGACCAAGTTGAAACTTCCTCCGACCACTTCATAAACACTGCCTATACTCTTCGTCTTGCACCTTAGGTGGGCACCTATTTCAAACTGATTACTTTTTCCAAGTAGGAATAATATCCTTCTAATATTATTTTCTATCACCTAACCTGGCAATTCACAATTCACTGGTAAAATTTCCAAGTCAAATCGTGTAACTTCACTGCGAAAATATTCTAAGTTCACTTTCCAGTTCACTCATGAAAATATTACAAGTCCAAGTTTGCAATGTGACAAAACTAAATTTTATAAGTTCCAGTACATATATAAGTACACCTAATACGGAAATATTCCAAGTTCACGTTCACTCTCGTGAAATATCACAAGTTCCAATTTGATAATTTTGACACTAACTCGACCAAAAATTTAAAGAAAAAATTTGGAGTTGTTTTCGAGAAAATCTTGATTTTGTAATTTTTTAAAATTGCAAATATTGCATGCACTATTGCACGAAAACTACTAAAATATTTCTAAAATGTATTTAACCTTATTGAAAGAACTTTTTATGGGCAACAAATTTCATGTGTGGAAGAATCTCTATCTTCAATTGTATAGTTGTAGGAAGACATCGAAAAAAATTCAAACTTTTGCAATTTTCGAAAATTGAGTGTTAACTGTCAAAATCAGACCAATGCCACCTTTATAAGTGTATTTTACTCTATTCTTACAAGAAATTTAAAGAAAATATTTGGAACAGTTTTTGAGAAAATTTTGAAAAGGCCCAGGGGCCTTCATGTAAAGTACCCCAAAATTTTAGAGAATGCTTTTTCATTATTTCAAAGCTTCAACTAGAGTCAGGTCGACTGGAGATTCTTTAATTTTGAAAAGATAGTATGGATGGTTCAGTCGTAAGTAAAAAAATTAAAACCTTTTTTTACATCCATCATTAAAGATAAAGATTTTTCATAATGCAATCTGCTCATTTTTAGTCTTTAAATCATATCCTGTAGGTTTTTTTTTCTTTTCTTCTTCGTCTTCTTCTTTTTCTTCTTCTTCTTCTTCTTCTTTTTCTTCTTCTTTTTCTTCTTCTTTTTCTTCTTCTTTTTCTTCTTCTTTTTCTTCTTCAAAATATTAGTAGTTTCCATGTAATGTTCACAAATATTTTTAGATATCTTGTATGTAAGAAAGAAAGAAATATCAAGAATATTTTTTGGCACCTGGCTGTGGAAGATTTTTCCTTTGTAAATCTTTGTCCTAGAATTTAAATCCCCACATGGGCTTATCGTTTATTTGTTTCTCCTTTGCTACTCATGATACAGAGAAATATAATTCTACCCATAAAAGTGCAGACTTTTCAACAGAAAAACGAATTGTATCACCTTGTTACAGAAAAACAATTTTTTGTGCTTCTGTACGTAGTAATTTCTTTTTTTCCCTCATCTTCCCTCTTGTAGTTAAAATCCATGTTTTGTTGGCCTTCATTACTGGAAAAAGTTGTTTTTCTCATAATGTGCATTTCCCTCTGGTCTACTCTAGCATCTTAGATCGTACACAGGATCTGCCACAAAGTAGTTATTCCCCAATCAATGTGGAAGACAAATTGTTGACTGTCTGCACAATCTGCCTCCTACAGGAGGGCTCGCTCTTCACACCTTTCCCTGAGAAAGATATTCTTAGATTTGCAAAAGTTCAATTTTGGTTTGGATATGGGGATGCATCTTGAATCAATCAGGACATCTCTTTGCTGATGGTCCTAACATTGCCTCAGACAACACGCAGTGAATACTTCTAGACTTTCCATTGTGAATTCCCTGGAATACTGATTGTACGAAAAGCATATTTCGTTTTCAGTGGTTTGCAAGCAGGGAGCTGGAGTGGGTATTTAACCTGCTATTTCTTTGGGGCGACAGGGAAAACCCCTGGTGTCCCCATAATAAAATATTTGAGCAGTTGGTTTTCACATAATTTTGTGTCAAATATAGACAATTTTTATTTTTTTAAAGAAATTTTTTCTCAAAAATAGCTTATTTTTTCTTTAAATTTTCTTCTCAGATATGACAAAGGATAGTGTTGTTCTCATATGTGGGAAAACTATTTTCTCAAATTGCAAAATTTTAAAATTACAAAATTGAAGATAGATTTTTGGTTTCAACAAAACTATTCTGAAAAATCAGCTCGTTATAAAGATCACATACAATTTTTTGGGAAAAAAACGTTTTCATGCAAGTTCTACTTAGAATTAACCCGGAAGTGCTCGCAATAGATCAGTGAGAGCCACGTCAATTTTATATTGCTGAATTATTGCGATGCATTAGCTGTCTGATATTTAGGATATTCCTTCATTGTACTCTTCTAAGATCGACTGACCATTTATTATTGTCTTTCGCTGAATTATTTCCCCTAAGTATGTTGAAACTTGATTGTTGCGCTGCGCGATATGTCGTGTATGTTACATGCAATGAAAGTTGCACCAGAGCATTGAGAGTTCTTGGTCTGACCGTTACATATCATGGCATTTTCAGCCACGTCTATGACAAATGCCTATTCAAAAAAATATATGCCTTTGTCTTATGTAGGACAGACTGTCAAATTTCTTCATAAAGAAAGATGGATGATGTGCAGGAGATCTCTTTAGGGAAATGAAAAATGTACGAACCTTGCAAAATGGAAAAAAGACAAACACTTCGTGTAGATTGTTGTGTAAAATGTAAAATATATGTTTCTTTAGAATGTGCCAAAATCATTTCTGGAAATTGTATTTAATAATTTTTTATCAAGTAATAAGTTGTTTAATGATTTTTTTCATGTACTTTGTCAATTTTTACCTTTCTCACCATAAGAATTCAGACAAGAAGTAAATTGACCTTCAGATCAATAAAATTCACAAAGTTGCAGCTATATCTGAGAGATACATTGTGGGCTCTGATGTGAGTCTACCTATTAAATCAATATTTCTTCTTGATTGTCAATATGCGTTTACAAATAAAAGTATCCAAAGTTTTTTATGACAATCATTTATTTCAACAATTGCACAATGTTTCGTAACTCGTTTTGTTACATCATCAGGTGCTCAAACTTTGAATGGAGTGTCTGTTTGTAACGGTTAGTTATGTGGTATCAACTAAGTGAGAGTGAGGTATTTCATAATGTTTCCTTGAAAGTTCTGCTGCAGAGATAATTCAATGGGATAGCGTTCCCTTCACTAAGTTCAGCACCTGATGATGTAACAAAACGAGTTACGAAACGTTGTGCAATTGTTGAAATAAATGATTGTCATAAAAAACTTTGGATACTTTTATTTGAGTCTACTATTGCGGGCACTCCCAAGTTAATGAATGAAGCGAAGGTCATAGCAATGTTGTAAACAATATATTCAAAATTTTACGGGATAGGCTATAATCTTAAACCTAGTTCCATGCTAGGCAATGGGTTAACCAATATATCAAGCCCAAATATTCACATAAAACATAGTTGTAATGTTTTTTGAAAAATTTCTACAGTAAAGATCGTAACATTGAACATTGTTCTACAGAAAACAGCAAATTAAAAATTGTCACTTGCAACGTTCTTACAGGCTATGCTTCAAATATGTGTCTCCCACCCACTATGGGCTGTAAGAAAAATTCTCGGAGAACAAGAATGGATGAAAAGGACATGAAAAATAGTTAATGTTATTTTAATTATAATTTACTATTAATAATCTCAATGTTAATTCGATCTTTTTCTCTATTCTACAATTTGTATTCACAATGTATTATTATATTTTCTTTGAGCCAATCTGCAAATCTTAATTGGAATTAGCTAATTAGGTTTTTTCCCTTAAAAATACAATTTAAATGTAATATGAAAGAAAAATTGAAAATATTGAGTACGATAATTTTATTATCTTTATTTAGTTAGTTAATTAGTAATACAGTAAAACATACTCAATGAGGAACGTATTTAATGCGAAAATCTGTCTAATATGTACATAAATCATGGTCCTACCAAACATAAATGTTCCAGTATTACATTGCATAGTGTGGAATCTTGTCTAATACAGAGAAACGTTTTGGTCCTTTGAAATTCTGCTTTGAGCAAGTTTTACTATAGTTAGTAAAGTTCCATGGTGGTAGCAGACATTTTATGGTAATCTATAATGTGAGGTAGGGAATAATCAACCATAATCATGGTCACATTTATTATAATATACCGAAAGTTAACTTTCGGGGAACACTTTTCCCATCTTCCGTGGGTCTATAACATAGAGAAAATAGCATAAAGTGTGGGTGCAAAAAGAAATGTAGATAAAATTTGAGACATTATTAATAAAATTAATAATAAGTAAATAAAATGTAATGTAATAAAGATTATAACTTTGGTTGTTGTAGTTGATCATTTCCTAACTTATGTTAATAGTTAGTTATTTATGAATAATTGCTTAGTATCATTGTACGTATTAAATTAACTGTATTCTTTGCAGATGGAGATGGAAATGATGCTTGTGATGCACCAGAGGAAATTGATCCTTATGATTTAATGGAGCCTGTTGATATTTTGTCAAAACTGCCAAAGGATTTTTATGAAAAAGTGGAAAGTAAAAAATGGGCAGAACGTAAAGAAGCCATGGAGGCTTTGGAGCAATTGCTTCAAGCTCCAAAGTTGGAGAGTGGAGATTATGGTGACTTAGTTAGAGCTTTAAAAAAAGTGAGTGGCTATAATGTGATCATTTAAGTGATGAATATATATATACGATGAAAATGAGAGTGAATAACTTATTTTCAGTTTTAATAGTATTTGATTTTAGAAGTGTAAGATTACTTTTTATATAGAATAATATATTACAGAATCTTTCTGAATTCCCTATCCTCTCTCTTTGTTCTTAGAGATTGTTAACGTTTAGAGGGTTGTCTCGGTTTATCTCGCTCTTATTTTTCTTTTATCTTTTTTTGTCCCTCCGACTTAATTGAAAAATGTTAAATCCTTTTACTGAAAGCTGTTGAGAATATTCTTTTTTAACAGTGATGTATCAAGGACTAGGAATAAGGATTTTTGGTTTCATTTACTGAATTTTAACATTGTTTCATTGATATTTACAGATAATAACCAAAGACACCAATGTAATGGTAATAGCTCTGGCAGCAAAGTGCCTGGCAGCTTTAGGGAATGGCCTGAAAAAACGGTTCCAGCCATATGCAAGTGCCTGCATTCCAGCTATTTTAGAAAAATTTCGTGAAAAGAAACAGAATGTTGTAATTGCATTGAAAGAAGCTATTGATGCTGTTTTTATTAGTGTAAGTACACCACTTAATGCTATTCAAATTTTCTCAATTGTAGATTGAACAATTTACTTTCTTTTTGTAGACAACTATTGAAGCTATTCAGGAAGATGTCTTAGCTGCATTAGAAAACAAGAATCCATCTGTGAAGGCAGAAACTGCAGCATTTCTTGCTAGATGTTTTACAAAATGTACCCCGGCTGTACTGAATAAAAAGATTTTGAAAGCCTACACTACTACATTGCTGAAGCTTCTAAATGATCCTGGTAAGGAAATGTTTGTCATGTTTCTAAATTGTTTAAGCGTGGAATGAATTTCAGTATTGGGTTTATTTGAACCATATTACAACATTGGACTATTTTCAGACCCTACTGTTCGTGATAATTCTGCAGAAGCCCTGGGTACAGCCATGAAAGTTGTTGGTGAGAAAGTTATTAATCCTTTCATGGCTGATATTGAGGCTATTAAAAAGACTAAGGTATGTTACTAGTTCTCTGGAATTAGTGTAAAAGTGTTTTGCTGAAATGTTCAATTATTTGGTACCTAAAGTACAAAGGAAATGACACACTTGACCCATGGTTTTGTTTTTATTTTAATTTTTATTTTATTTAAGAATACGTTGAACTTCAGTATTGTTCCCTTACAAATAGGGATCATATTTATATGCTCTAATAATCCATGGTATATGCATGCATTTATTCAGCAAAGGCTTCAAAAATATAACCTTAAAAGACTATATTAACCCATCTTAATACTGTTTCACATAATTTTAAAACTCAGAGTTTTTGTATTCTGTTTCGCTTGCATTTATAGGGAAAGTCTCCTCTGTGAATTGTGGGAGTTCAAATAGAAGGTGTTCATTGTTGTTACAGATTTTTTAAGATGGATTTGATGGCACATATTACTCAAAATGATTTATCTATTTCCTATAATAATTTTTTTATTTTATTTTTATTCAAAATTTTCTGATACAGCGTACATAGCCACTTTACAGAATTGTTTGCTTATACAATGTATACAATAATATACAGACAAAAATAAGAGGGAGGATGACCCCACTGGGCTCCTCTAATTTCCTATAATAAATATCACGCATATTGCATATGTAGTAAATAAATGAGTAATGATCAATGTTTGTGGGGGAAAATGCAGATAATGAGCAATTTACAGAAATATTACGCTTATTAAGATTATGGTTAAAATATGAATCATAAATTTGTTTAAATTACTGGATATTTGAGTTTTATGCACATATCATTTCCTGTTCCTACTCATTAACGAAATGTATTTTATCTTTAAGTGTGTGAAATTGAGTGTTTGTTGATGGTGGGATGAGTGACATCCAAAAATAGTAGTGTTGACAAAATTGGTATTAGAAGTAGAATAGAACTTAATTTATGATTTCCAGGAGGCTGAAGGGAGAAAATGTGTATCTGAGAAAAAAACTTATCTGTAAATTTGGAAAATCTTCGTGCAGAATGAAAAGTTAATATTTTGACAATACTGTTGTGTTAAAATTACATAATAGGGATAAATTATTCTCGCTAAAGAAAGTTCTTACTTTTGAAAAGTGATCTTAAGATTTGCTTTTCTCTTCACCTAAAGCATAAATATTCCCCTATATATGACAACTGTCCCATGATCACCCATAATACTTGAGTCAAGAATTTTCCTACAAAATCGACAGAATCATGTAATGGTGGCAAATCTAACACAAAGCCATACTGGGCATCATACAGATCCTATCCTATGGAGATGGAGACTGAAGAAAAATTGATATAAGCTCTAATGTATTCTTATTTTGTGTCTTTTGTAGATCAAAGAGTGTTGTGATAAGGCTGTGATAGTTGCTAAAGTTCCCGTTCCAAAGGCTAATGATCGTCCAAATACTGCACCTGCTACAGTAAACAGAAATGATGCAGAGCCAACCAGTAACAGTGGAAGTGCCCCGAAAGCAAATAAGAGAGCAGTTACTTCAGCTGCACCAAAGAAGGCAGCTCCCAAGAAACAGGCAGCTAGTACAGGTGAATTCTCTTTTAGGGTGGTTACAAACCTGGAAAATTGTGATTTTGTGGTTCATGTGAGGGGGGGATTGTGAAATTCTCTTCTTTTTCTTCCTTTTCTTCGTCCTTTTCTTCTTCCAATTCTTCGTCCTTTTCTTCTTCCAATTCTTCGTCCTTTTCTTCTTCCAATTCTTCTTCCTTTTCTTCTTCCAATTCTTCTTCCTTTTCTTCTTCCAATTCTTCTTCCTTTTCTTCTTCTTCTTCTTCTTCTTCCTCTTCTTCTTCTTCCTTTTCTTCTTCTTCTTCTTCTTCTTCTTCCTTTTCTTCTTCTTCTTCCTTTTCTTCTCTTTTCACAGTTCGTGAAAACAAGTGAACATCACATGTATTTCAGAGAACTATCCCTCCACCACAACAGCTGTTCAGTCATGCCTCTTCGTAAAGTGCTAATGGCTTCTGTGAAAACATCCCTATGAAGAGTTTCGCTGAGGTATATGCACGTACAGGAGTCCAAGAAATATTTAAATTTAATTACGTATGTGGAAAATTTCTTAACATGCTCTCACAATCAGTAAAAGAAAACTGCCACAAATGTAAATAGAAAGAAAAATGATTTTAAGCCGAAAACACGTGCACTGGTATGCATCTCGCATTCAAGTCTCGGTTTTAAAATAAACATAATATTTATGACACAAAAAGTAAATTCAATGTAATATATAAAGAAAAAAGAATTTTTACAGAAGAGCATATTACACTGCACTTCCTAATTTCAATTATTTCTCGCAACGCACTATATTTTTGTCGGACAAGGACACGACAAAAGGAAGTGTTGAAGCCATTTACAAGTTAGCCAACTGCAAATGAACGCGGGTAGGGAGTCTAATGGGCTCAAGGGCACAACGACCACAGAACCTTCAGTTATGTTGCCAGCACTAGCTGTCACTTTGGCTCATCCTTAGGAAAATCACTCTATATTTTTTCTCTAGTTTTCTGAGCGTGTATGATATCTCGAGCTAGTTGGTATTGGATCTTTTTACTATGGGTAGTGAGCGAGTTTTGAAGGTAGTAGATCATTCAAGATCCTACCAAGTTTTTGACCTACTGAAAGTTTGCAATGCAATATTACTTCTGCAGTACCTGGTTGTGAATCAGGTAGTATTGGATGTAACTTGAATTCTTGTTTTATTATTTGTTTGGCCTGAGAAAGATCCTGATGTAAACAAAGGAACTTAATATTCATCTGTGGACCCTTCATTGGCTGATCGCACCAAACTGCCCTGTCAATGGTATAAATATTCATGACCTTTGAGAAGAGCTTGCAACACCAGTCCCACCTGCAATAAGAATACAGTCCCCTCTTCTCCAGTGACACTTGTCATGTTTCACAATTCTCTCTCCTAGAGCATTGCAGGATTCTCGGAAGTAGTTCAACACCGTTTGTTTTCACAAGAGCTCTTTGACTGCATTTTGAATGACGATTCACGGCTACTATTGCATTAATTTTTAATTGACGCAGTTTATAGCTGATTAGGTTCACACAGTGGTAGGTTACTCATGGGTAATTGTATTGAATTTAATAAATAATAAACATAATAAGAAATCAAGCATTCATAAGAAAATTTTAAAAAAAGACATTTAACATGAATTTTTTATTTATTTATTTATTTATTTTGCACAAATTAGACCAATGGAATAAACCCATTGTAGGACATATACAACACAAGTTACATGCTATTAGTGGCAGTAAGATAAGAAAATGCTTCATTATATAACTCAGAAATTGACTCTGCAAAAAGATCAATATCTGATTCCAATGAAGCTCATCCTTAATTATTTTGAATAATCTTGAATTATAAACATAATGATTATTGGAATCATAATGTAATGATTGGTTAAATTGCAATGAATATTGGACAACTATGAATGATACCTGTTCAGATATAAATGTCCAAACAATACACTGTCTAATAATGTTTACCAAAAATATGATAGAGAGTAATTGTCTTCTGTGTTGTAGGCTGTTTAAGTCAAATTTTTGGAGCAGGTTTTTTCATCAGTTCCTCTAGGTGGTTAGAAACCACAATCATGAAACTCATGAGCTCTTAAAATCTTGCCAACTTGCTTTTAAAACATTACTGAAAATACAAAATGCACAGACACAGAAGTACATAACACAAGAAAAAATATAATATGTGAATGTAAGGTAGTATTTGTATAAACATGTCTAATGACATGTTTATACAAATCTATTAATAATACATTCTTCTTATGATAATCTATATTGTGTGTTCTGTAGAGGTTTAGCTACCAATATGTGATTTTCTTCTACCTCATAAGAAAACACTTAAAACTTGTTTTTTCTACTATGTTAATGGTTTATTTCTCTTATGTCTTGTGAGAGATCGTCCTGCCACCACATCCACTATATAAAAAAAATGAAAGGTACAAACAAATATTAAAAGCCTAAACAAATGAATCCAAGTTCTCTACTGCTCTAGGAGCTCAATGAACACTGCATTTGTAGCTTTTGTGTTGACCCAATTGTCGATACCAATGTTGGCTCCAGATAACTGATGTACAGTTTTTTTGCCACCATTTCTCGACACTTTCACGTGAGAAGGCTTATTTCAAAACAGTGGCCCTTTTTCAAGAGTTTTCAGTGACAGTTTTCTGAATTTTACCAAAGGGTCTTTTTTTCTTAAACTCCTTATATTTTCACACTAGTGTAAAACCAGGAAATTTACAATTTCCATAAGAACTATTTCAAGAAGCAAAATGTTGCACACCGATACCTGCAAATCAAAGCAACCAATAAGAAGGTATATTGAACACTTGCATTTGTATACATCAGGATCATTCTAAAACTGAACAGATTTTAACACCTTGCAGGCCACAGGTGAGAATTCTCATCATCTCAGTGGCTAATAGTGAGTGCCAGGTGTCACCCTTTAGATGTACCTTTGGAAACACCATCACCTGCTAAATCTAAAAACATAAAAGAACACTGAAGTAATTCTGAAAACTTTGACAAGTGTCTGCTCCGGAAACTTTTGTGCCAGGCGATCCTTACTCCCTTGGCTACCTTTTAAACAGACTTCAACCAAGATCTGGCCACTTATACAAAAGAGCGAGTCCCCCATGTGGGTTCATTGTTCCCTCTAGCATTGGTCACAAGGATTCCTCTGTGGAGTAGATTCCCAGCATTTCGGACTTCCCTGGTATCCTGAAAGAACAGTAGAGACAAACAAAGAAAATGACACAAAAATCTTAAAACTCCAAATAGCTCTCCTGTTTTGAGATCAGAATGGCTTGCTTGCCCATTTTGAAGATCTGTGATTAAATCTATCCCGCAATTTCCCCTCTTGCACGAGTGCAAGAAATTCATCTTACCTTAGGTTACCAGAGTTTTAGATTCAGTGCTGATGATGATTCCCATGCTAATGGTCGTGTTGCCTTGTTGGTCCATGACGCGCAAGCGCACACGCTTAGAAATAACGATCCAGTCCGGTCTCCAAAACGTGTGTACGTGTCAACCTGCTGCTCCTCTTTTCAGTTTGCAACATTTACATTCCATCCAATCGAGCATTATTAGACGAAGACTTTTCAAATTTAGTCTTTCATCATTGTTGGAGATTTCAATGCTCACAATATTATTCTCTATGGGGCTTCTCTCAAACTTGTCAGAGGAGAACCATTGTAGAAACAGTTTTAGAGAATTTCAATTTTATTCTGATGAACTCAGGTCTCCACACCTGTTTTTAACATGTTGAGTGCAAAGGCTGTATGGATAGATGGTTTACTACTAGGTTAAATCAATAAAGAGAATTCTTGATTATCTAATGATATGAAGTAATTTTATTGCATTTTCATATACTGTAAGTGTAATACGTGTCAGTATTTAATAATAATAATAATAATAATAATAATAAATTAGAAAAAATAAAAATAAAAATACACTGACAGACACACGGTGTAGTCGAAACTTGTTACTTTTGGACGCCATGAGGATGATGGCTACCTCAGCTCAGTTATATCAGAACAATCACCCAAATCCATGTGTGTTGTTACAACGATAAGGGGAATGATAAACTAAAGCAAAAAATGATCATGAATACAAGAGATTAATTAGAGACTGGAAGTGTAGGATTATGGAATATAAAAATTAATTAATTTTTTAACTTATTGAGTTGTTAGTATGTTTGTAAATAACAAATTGAGCAAAGTTATGTTATAGGCCTGACAACTTTCTTTACTCTTGAGAGCTTCTGTCCTTCCATGAATTTTAAACATCTTTACATAACATTCCTGGCACCTTTTTTGCACTTTTCTGTTTCTCTTGTAGTTCTCTTCTGTAATTGTCAGGCAGTGACTCTGCCTATTTCCTGACAGTTTGTGAGATTTTAGTGATCTGTGCTGACTTCTAGATTCTTGTAATAATTCTTAATCAATTGAAACTCCAAGTAAATGCTGTAGAATGCCTATCATTGAATTGGATTGGATTTAGTAGTATCAAGCTGCCCATGTTTAACAGTAAGTTCTTGTTTTAAAAAAAATTTGGAAGTTGGTTATGTCTTCCTAGATGGGTGTTGTCTGATAATGCCGGACAGATAGCCATTATGTATTCAATGCATTCACCATTAATCATATTTTTTGCATTTATCTACCACATTCATCTTCATTACAATTTTTTAAAGTTTTAGTTTGCAGAATCCTATCTTGGGTAGCCATTGCAAACTCTTCGGTCTCTGGGTATAAATATCTATTTACTAGCCAATGCAAAGACGCAACCTTATCAGTACGTTATTTTTCTAAAGTATTGGGGAAATTTCCATGCAGGATTTTCCTCCTTTCAAGAATTTAGTTGATCTTGTGTATTTGGAATGATTATCGTGGTGTTACAAGAAAACTTTAGCATTGAGGGATCTAAATCAATTTCAAAAACCTGCTGCATAGTTTAGTCAGAAAAACTGATTGATTTTTTTATGTTCTGTTCTTACTTCCTGCATAGCCTTTGAATATTCAGTAAGCCTCTTCCTTCAACTTTACGGAATAGATGGAGTCTGTTAGTGGAAGAATTGGTGTGCAGACATTGAAACTTAGTGAGCAATAGTCTTGTTATTCTGTCTAACAAATTTAAATCAGTCTGTTAATTATTCCAAAAGAATACATTAATATTGGTTTGACCCATGTGGTGAAGACTGTTATGATATTTCTTTGAGTAATTTTGTATTGAGTACTTTAGTTTAAGTATTTTGTATTAAGTACTTCGGTACTTTTTTGTGAAGTTTTCTTTAGCTGGGTGTGTTCAGTTAAAATGTTCATATACATAGGTTCATATACATTCAGTTATAAAGTTCATATTATACATCTGGTTCCAATTCCTTGATACCTTGAAACTGTTGGTTTGGTTGTTCAGTTTCCTGTTTTTGACCATTGAGAATAGTCCATTTGTTGATACCAAAGTCAATTTGTTGATACATGTTAATATCTTTACTAAAGATTGCCAGAGTTGATCAAGGATTGCAGTTTATGCAGCATATCATTTCAGATCTTCCATAAAAAAAGGAGAGGAGTGATATTTTTGCCATATGTAATATTGTACATTCTTGCATTAATGCAGAAAATGGATTGATGGCTAAAGAAAACCACCTTGAGAGGGAGTCTCCTTGGAATATTCCACTTCTAATGTTAATGGATGCAATTTTACCATTTTCAATATGGAGGTTTGTTCTGTCTTCATGACGTTCAAGCATTTAATAATTTTTGGGAAGATTTGTAAATTTCATGTACTACTTGCAATAGCCATTTATGAGGTACTGAATCATATGCTTCGGTGTAAAATTAATAATATGTTGTTTTCACTTTTCAATTTGCATGTGCTTCAGTATTATAGCATTAATGGTAAGTTGCTGCTTGCAGCCCATGGTTCCAAGGACACATCCTTTTTGTTTTTCTGACAAAATGCTGTTGGTTTTGCAGTGTTTGCTGATTTCTTCATTTACTATGGCAGTGAACAATTTGTGTACTGCCAATTAAACAAGTGACTGGACAATAGTTTTCAGGCTTCAAAAAGTCTTCCTTCTTGTATAGCAGATACTGTGTTCCATTCAGTTAGAAAGATTGGGATTTTTTTGGATCGGCCAGTACTTGGGAGAAACATCTTGCGATAGTAGTAGACACTAGATGTAGACACACATATGTAGACACTAGATGTTGCAGCCAAACATTTTGTTTTTTTTGGGACCTGGGACTTCACATTTATTCTTATTCTTTACTACCTTTGCAATATTTTCAGCTGTAAATCCCCTTATTTCCATTGCCATTATTTGTCTCCTTTATTTCAATTTTCTTGATCCCATTTGCATCTTGCTGATATTGTCCTAATTCCATCCACAAGGAACTCCAAAATTGGCTGACCTTGTTGACATCTAGGGTGAAGATATATTCTCTATTTTCACTCTCTGAGCTCAGTTAAAGCTGCTGAAAGAACTTTTTTTTGTTTTTATGGAAATACAAGTTTCGCAGTTTTCTCTTGGTTAGTTCATTATACCTTTGAGCATTGGTCCAGTTTAAACTTTGCCTTCATGTATCTTGACGATTAAGAAGAAGCTGAGCACTCTCTGGGTCTGGTAAGGGTAATTGCAGCTCATCTTGTAATGTCTGTTACTTTCATGACAACTCATTTTGAATGATTGTCCTTTCTGTATTAAGTTCTTTAAAATTATTATTAATAATAATAATAATAATAATAATAATATTAATCTAATGTGGTTTTAATTTTAAAATGTGTGTTCGTTTATTCATTGTGTTAGTTGCATCTGCACCGATTTTTAATTTCCCCTTTTCATTTCATTTTTTTTTTTTTTCTTCTTTCCTTTCTTTCTTTCTTTCTTTCTTTTCAGTTTCTCCTTTAATCAAAACAATTTTAAGTTTAAATTACTTAGATATGAGTGACCGTGATCATGGTAGTTGAAACCACCTCTCAACATTAATGAATGAATACATGTTAATATGCATAAAAAAGTAAAATTTTATGTCTACTTGAGAATTAATTTTTTAATTTCATTTTCATCTTAGGGGCAAAAACTGAAAAGATAGAGCGCGAGATGACTATTGAAGAAGTAGAACAAAAAGCTGCGGAAATTTTCCCTGAAGATGTTCTTTCTGGATTATGTGATACTAACTGGAAGACACGGTTAAGCAGTGTTGAGACATTTGTTCAGGTAAGTAGAATGTGAGCCATGCAATTAGGTTAAAAAAAAATCAGTTTATATTTGTGATGTGAACATGCCTTTTTCATTTTTTTATATTTGTGATTAAGTATTATGGAATATCAAATAGTGGTTCCCAACTGAACTTACACCACAAATTGCTTTTCTACCTCAAATTTTCCTGTGGAACACTTTCAAAAATTTGCAGGAATTGATAACGCCCAAGAATGTGGTTGACAGTTCGGTGTGGAGTGGGGCGGCGTTGCCGCTTACTGCGCGCTCTACCACGTGCTTTGAACAATAAGACGAACAGCTGAGAGAAATCGGGAAAAATCGTAACACGTAAAAGAAAGAAAATAAACAAGGAACTTACATTTTCTCATCCTTTGCCAATTACTCCCAAACGTCGACGCTCAGCCGATAAACTGCAGCACTCCGGATACGCGATTCATTTCGCAGTTCAAAAGTGACAACATCGAGCAAATGGCGATACTTCCGATTCGCTGTTGCCTAGGTTACGGAGCTGACGTCACCATGTTACCGGGAACTGTCAACCACATTCTTCTTTTATTCGGATAATAGAATTCTACCCTGGTTTCCCTTATTTTATTATTCAGAAATGATCGGCACCGTTCTACTTGCTAAGGGGGAGTTGAGTAAAAGAATGTGAGAGAGAGGAGGAAGGAAAAATAGGAAGACAGAGGGAGGTCGAGAGGCACTCGTGATGGCGTCAACTGCTTACCGTGGCACCTATCCCAGCCTGGAGCGTAGCAGCAGCAGCGGCGTCTTGGTTCATGGCAGTGATTGGTGTCGAACGGCGAAGGCACAACACTCGGAAATGACGACTGGCGGCAGAGACATGGCATGGAGGTCTCTGATCGTTGTCTTGTGTGCCCCGTATTTATGTGATTTTGGGGAGTTTCTGAAAGTGCTTTCCTTTGTCAAGGGAAGTTGTGTCCAGAATTGTCGACATGTTTCCTCAGAGCACTCCCTTTTACAGCACGACGATTTTCCGCTTCCTGCTTCAGTGGCGGGAATAATTGAAGTTGGAATTTTAGTTTTGATATGGGTCATCACAGCCCCCTTTGAATGCTGAATGTTCACCATGTGTTTACTGTGCATGTCAACCCATGCCAAAGGAAATGGGTGACCTTGGAGATTGAGGGGTCTGTATGTGCTCACTTTAATGCTCTCTTGATGAATGGAATTGGTTATAGACCCCACAAATCTGGTTATTATCAATGCAGGTGAACTGATGCATTTCTTCGTAGCTACAAATCCATCTATTGACCTAACTCTGTGCAGCCATTCTACAATAGACCATACTAGATAACTTGTTTGGAACTGTTCTGTTATTGTCTGCATTAACGTACATTGTGAAGAGTTTCTTGAACCCCCTCGTTGATCGTGCAACATGGTAGACATTCCAAGCAAATGTCAATCGCGTGTATGAATACTTGGACATCAGTCATGGTCAGAACAACTGCACGTCTCAACAGTGCAATGCTCCTAGCTGCTTCCTCTGCACTTCCAAAATTAATGCTGATCAAGCTATTCTGCAACTCCTCTTTGACCCATTTTTCAAATTTCAACTGTAGAAGGGCAGGCAGTGGTTATTAAAATGCAATGGTGTGACTTAAGAATTATCCCAAGAGTGGAAAGTGTAATTAAAGGTGTACAGTGAAAGCAAGAAAAACAATTGTAGAAAGCAAAACTTCCTCATGGAGAGCATTCATCTCCTCCATCAATTGGGATGCATGGCATGTCTCATTTGGAGAATGGTAAATCAAATCAAGGGATCTTCATCGCTAAACACAGTACAAAGTTTTGTTAAGAAATTACATTGTAGAGGATCTCACAGTTCACTGAAAAATATATGGAGCATGGCAATCTAGGTTCCAGACTCTCCTTTGCTTAAAAAAATATGGATAAAATGCATTGGATTTTTCAAGCAGAGCAAAGGAATTGTCGGTAATTACTACTCACGCAACTTTTCTTGAAAGATGGATTGAAGAAATGCGGGCGTAGTGGGGGTAATAGTTACAAAGTCGGCCTCTAGAGTAGTGCCAACTTCTGGAAAATCAAAGTGAAACCTGCTACGTGTGTGGCCAGATCATCGCTGTAGGTAGGCAACAGCATGGACACTAGGTAGGAGTTTAGATGCCTTCCTTGAAGGACCTGGACCTGCCTCAGCCATGTCTTTAGATAATTGTAATAATGAACAGAAGTTCTTGACTATGAAAGCAACTAGCTTTGACTAGCTTCTGTTTCACGCCAACGAAGTTTTAATGCTTGAAATGTTGTCATCAGTGGTCGCTGCCAGCTTTTCCTTTCAACTGTTTATTGCTCAAGAGAGGGGGAAGCAAGGTCATCGTTCAAGAAAAGTTGCGCAAGTAGTAGTTCGCTGATCAGGCTGTGAATTCAGCAACTTGAAAACCAGATATTGGCATTCCCTCTATCTCTCATGGCAGACGCTGAAAGACATTTCTGAAACATGCTGTGTTCAGTGCACGTCAGTGGTGCAATCCCACTAAAAAAAAATAATAAATCTTCATTGGTCTTATCTTTCATTGCACAATATTTTGATCATAGGTGTATTCAGAGCACTTAAGTTTACTAAGCATTGAGACTACCTTGACGGCAACTTTTAATGCAATGCTCAAGCCAACTGACCATATTTTTATGACATTGCATGTATCAATTGTTGCCAATCATAGTTACACTAGGGAGCTTCTTCCCTTTCACGCATTTGATCCATAGACCTCTGAATTTTAGGTAAAAAGAAGTGATGATTTATTGAAATAATGATAGGTTACAAAAGGACTAAGCCATGCAAAAACACACACACGCGCACACGCATGCACACACACACGCATAGGAAAGTCCTGTATTTTTACATTTATGAGAGGGACTACAAGTGTATATTATTTACTTTCTTAATTAGCAGTTCAGTATATAATCAATATTTTCCAACACTATACCAAAGGGTATAGCTGAATAAGGCAATGAAAAGTGCCCCCAAACCAAATTGATAATCGCAATGCTCATATGAAAGAGAATACAAAATGGCATCGATTCCCAAAAAATCACCCTCCTAGGGCAGCATAGATACAATGAGAAATGTTTTGCATGTTTTATTTTCTTCTCAGCATCTATTGAGTATTAGGCTGAAAAAAAATCGTAGAGACGGGGAAACATAGTTCAAGTTGAAGGTATTTTTGTCAGCGAATGTTGTCGCTAAGTTCTTATTGAACAAAAATAAATAAATTTTTGAAATTTTTGACGTGATAATGTTGGAATACTGTCTCAATTTTTCCCCCTAAAATGGGTCTTATAACGTTCTATAACATATATTTTTTCAGATTTTTAAACAATGTGGACGTTAGTGAAAAAAAATTAAACAATTTTTTTCAGATTAAAAATTTGAAATTTGCACCAAAATGTGGTTGGAAAAACTTGTTTCACCAATGTTTAAATAGTTAATATTAAAATTATTGAAAGGTCTTGCTTACCTTGCTTAACATTTAAAGTATGATCGTTCTTGAAAATTATTTGTTTTAGGTAAAAACATTAAAATAGGCATCAACTGCCATTTTAGGCACTATTAGATGCTTCCAGTAGATCTGTTTTATCACTCATAAACATCTGCAATTATTTTCACATTCCAAAGGGACTAAGTAGGCATTAGCCCTAAAATCAGAGGTCTAGTGATCAAACTGGACCGTCATCGCTACATGCCAGTAGCACCATCAGAACAAATTCAAGCTAAAATTTCGAATTCGAGTTTGTCCTTTTCAGGATAGAAATGATTTTATACATACTTTCTTGTAATGGTTCTCAGTTCTTGTGACAAAAGCAATTATTTTTTGAATGCCGTTGTTTTCACTAAAAACGTTTCTTATAAACTAGTGTGGGGGAACTATGAAACAACTGTATTCTTATCATATTGTAGAGCAAAAGGGAGACTAGTCTTTGACTCAGCAACTGCTATTCAATATCCAGTGATGTTTATTCACTTCTTTGCTTCTTAGTGGTGTTTGATAATGAAAGTCTTAAAATTTTCTACTTGCTTCTTTAGCTTTTGGAATGCAGGGTTTAATTAAGGTTTCTCAGATTCTGATTAGACAATACAATAAGTTGTATGAACTCGAAAAAAGCAGACACTGCTTTCTCAGATGTGTGATCACAATGAAGCAACTCTTAATTGATAAACATGCCTATTTACCTTTATGAAGTATTACTGATCCAATCTTCTTTTTTTTTATGACCTACGTTGTGGACCACATGGATCTCCTCAGACCAACAGTTGGGAACCACTGATCTAGAAATAAAGCAAAACTACATGTATTATATTCTAGGTTATTAATGGAATGGAGCCAAGTGAGATACCATCACAAGTGATGATTCAAGTATTAAATAAGAAACCTGGATTAAAGGATACTAATTTCCAAGTTTTGAAAGCACGCTTAGAAGCTCTGAAACTTTTAGCCGAAATATCTAAACTTTCAAGGTGAGTTGCTTGTCTATCTTGAATTACCTACTTTGTTTAGTTGAGAAATCAACTAAGTCATTTTATATTCGTTGATTATGTTTAGAGTTTACAATTTTTGTTAGTATAGGAATTATCAAGTAATTGTATTATTAATAAACTTCTAAGATAATTTAGAACAAGTGGTACAACAGCTCATACTTTTTGGCATTATTTGTAACTATTACGGTACATAATATTACAAAACTACTGGAATACGCAATAGCAGTATTAACCCATAAAAATGTTTTCCCATCTGGGATAAAAAGCTCAATAACTTTGTTTTAGCAAGTAATAACACTAACTGACTTATTTGACATAACAAGCTTCCCATTGCTTCAAAAAGAAAGTCAAACATTTGTAATTATTGAAAATTCAGAGGTTTTAATAACAATTGGAGAAGTTAAAGTAAAAAGAAAGAAAAAAGAAGCAAAAAAATATTGTAGTTATAGTGAGATGCTGAAAATAATTTTCACTTGAATGATTTTTCGATAATTCAGAGATATCAAAGAAAATTGAATCTGTGCCATTTTTGTAAGTGTATTGTGCATTATTTGAGAAAAAAGTTTTAAGAATAAATTTGGAGCTGATTTTGGGAAAATTTTGAAAATATCATGGATGCTCCATGTAAAGTACCTTAAAAAAAAAATTAAATTCCTAAGGCCACAACACCAGCAATCAATTATTAATATCGATTATGGTGAAAATCCTGTCAATGGTTTAACCACTACTGTTCATGGATGGATGGACAGACAGACGTTTTACTGTAAACAAAGTTTTTGTTTTCAAGGACCCATAAAATTGAAATCTGTCTATGTTGAAGTTATTTTCTTCACACAAGGGCAAAAATAATGTACTTTTTTGTTATCAAGGACCCACAAAATGAGTTTTTCTGTCAAAAAGTTTGCTGATTTATACACTGCAGCATTACATAACTTTCTCTATACTACATAGTATAAAGAAAGTTAAAATTGTGAAAGTGTTATCAAAGTCATTAAAATTGTTGCTATTTGGGTCAATTTGTCAAACCTTGAGTCAATAAGTCGCCTTGTTACTTAGAAGCTAAAAACCGGTCTCTGTAAACACTGTTACCTGCTAGTCCTGGACAAATGTAATTGGGGGTTCCACGGCCTTGGTCAAAACATCAGCATCACTGTTTTCAATGCAGTGTCACCTGGACTGCCAAGAACCTCCACTAGTCGTTAACAAGGAACATAACCGAACTTGTGCCTAACAAGGAGAGCATCTGATCTTTGTTAGTAAATTGCTTTTGTGATGATAACATAAAAGAATGACAACTTAATCGTGTTATCATTATGAGTGGAACTAAAAATTAAAAAATGGGGAAATTGTGTGGAAATTTCTAAGTTAATTCTGATTTGGGTAAAAGTTTATGAGAGTGCTTAATTTTTTGTGTAGTTTTTTTAAAATTAAGAATAGCAATAATTTTCAATATTAGTTCTAAACATATATTTTTGTGCATGGATATTCACTTCTCAATTATACGTAATACATTTTTCAGCACTAGTGTGGAAATATGTGTGGTTGATGTGGCTGAGAAATTAGGGGACCCCAAAAATGGCGTATTAGCAGCTGAAGTTCTCACTTCTTTAGCAGAAGCATCGAAGTTGGATCTTGTTGGAACTTCGGTTCTTGATTTTGCTTTTAATCAGAAGAGTCCTAAAGTACAGCAAGAAGCACTGAATTGGCTTTCAAATGCTATTAGAGAATTTGGACTTGTGTAAGTTATTACTGTAAAATGTATTAGATGCCTGGATGTTTTTATATCTCATAATAGGATGATTTGTATTGATAGGATCTCTCATAACTGTATTATTTGCAAATATTTTTTGTAGGATTCAACCTAAAAAAATCATAGATAAAGTGAAAAAGGCATTGGCTGCAACTACACCTACTGTTAGAACTGCAGGAATTCAATTTGTTGGTACACTATATGTTTATATGGGATCGCAGCTGACAATGTTGTTTGAAAATGAGAAGGCATCATTGAAGCAGCTAATTCAAGCAGAATTTGACAAGGTAAAGCTAGTACTTAGTTTTAAAGATTATTTAGGATCATCGGGGGTAGAGGAGGAATGCTTGATTTTCTCCAATAATCATATTAAGAAAAATTGAACTTAATATTTTACTTGAAAAAACTCATGAAAAGGGGACCCTTGCATTATTATACTCTGATGAAAATAGGAAGTCCTTTCAAGGCAACGAGCTGGCAGGAGAGGGTACACTCATCAAATTACGAGTTTCGTTACTTTATAAATATTTTTAAGACACAATTTTTAGTACATTTGATCATGTAACAGTAAGGGTGTTGGTTTGTTATACCTATGTTCAATTGTGCTGAAAGCTATGGATTTTTGGTTTAAATCCTTTGGTAGGGATTGGACAGGTTGTCGTGTATTAGATTTGTGGCATTTACAAGAACCTTGATCCTAATTACACCCTTAACTGAATTCTAAAACTTTAAATCACCCTAGTACGGCCAGTATGGCATTCTGGCAATTGGCCTGCTCTGTAACACAGTCAAGTTTATGTGAGGAACATTACTAAATTCAAGACTGAAATGATCTGGTGGTAAAAAACATAACACACAAACAAAACCCACAACCACTGTAAACTTAAAACACAACTGCTGCAGAATACAACCAAACAATAATATAAATATGTATTAAAGTTATATAATAAAATATTTAATCATTTAAATGTTTACCAAACATAATTTGTAAATACATATATTATTAAGAAATGTAAGAAGGAATTTCATGTGATCATTTCTATGCATTGTGAGATTATGTTGTGGTATCAGGTGCTAGTTTTGTTTCCTCTTCCGTAAGTTTCATTTCTTGCCCTATTGCTGTTTTAATACTGCTTTTTTGTTAGTATTTTGTTTACCTTGTCTGAATTCTTGTTATAACTACAGCATGCAGGAGAGAGTCCTCCCATCCCTACAAGAGGTGCTTCGAGAAATGTTAGTGAAGATCAAGATGAAGATGGCTCTAGTGAGCAGTTACAAGATCAGCAAATTAATGTACGAGAATTAATGCCACGTGTAGACATCAGCTCACATATTACAGAGTCATTGTTGGAAGAATTAAAAGATAAAAACTGGAAGGTATTATTTTATTGACAGTATTATTAAATTATGCCAGTAATGCCCTAGTCATAACATTGTTTCTTTTCCACATTGACCACAATTTAATTGACCGTTGGCCGTAACAGCAACCCTCAGCAACTAAATAGTAGTACATTTTTCTTTGTCAAACTTTCCATTGTATTATTCTAATCAATATCAAAATTTTCCTACATTTTTGCCAAGTTACACAGTATCTCAACTTTCTGTCCTATATTACAGTAAAACTTCACTTATAAGTTTTTCAGGGGAATGAAGGGATAAAATGTATTGATGAGAGAAAAGCACAACTGAAATTGATTATGAGCAAAATAAAAATTCGGTATTTTTGCACTAACATTTTACCATTTTTCCCAGTTCTTCAGCAATATCTACCCTGTTTTTATTGCCAATCTCGAACTTTTTATTTCATTTGATGTTGAAAGGGATTGCCTTTCTACCATTCTTTTTCGTTAGAACGGACATGCAATGGGGACCTTATTGATGACCTTGTGCGATTCAGTTTCCCTGTGGGAACTTAAGGCCATGCCCTGCGTGGGCTACAACTGGCAGCAGCAACCCCTGGCAGGTTGCTTTGGTTTCAAGCTTGATGTTGCTCAAGATTCTGCGGGTCAAAGCATGGCGTTCTATGTGGGTGACAGGAAGCGCACAACTGCCACAGCCCCTCAGCCTGGCTACACCTGCCATGCCTCATGGAAAAGCGATCAATTTCATTAGCTGCATGTGCCTTGCTGCCACTGAAACGATCTCTTATGTTATTACAGCGAGCAAAAGGGCCTTCGGAGAGAGGGGAACGTACACAAACTTCTTCACTTATTGGTCATGTATGTTGTTACTCTCTCCCAGGGTCACCTTTGACCTTCCCTCAGAGCTACCTGTTTCCTCCTGGGATGGTCAGAGAGCTCTAGTATGCACCTGTCTTAGAAATTTTTTGAAGTTCTGTTGCCAAAGATGGCCTGGGAGCTGACTTTCTGCTACCACCCTGTGGGCTCAAAAGGTCTTGGGCCCTCAGGTAGGCAGAGTCAAGCTTCTATATTACAAGTTTCGCTAATGTGAAGTTGCATCAGAGGCTGAGTGTCAGGTCACTCCGCGGGAGCACTGTGGAGCATGCTGACTTGAGTAACATAAAAGTTCCTGGCTCTTGGCGATTGTCAGCCTGCACCACACGCGGATCATTTGAATGTTATACGGTCTTAAAGGGACTTTTATTATTAACGTATAAGTGCCAAAAAGACAAAAGTTAAATGCATAACTGAAATAATTTAGCCTGGGAATTAGAGGAATTTATCTGTGACTTACCAAAAGAACCTATAAATGTGAAAAACTTATAAGTGAGAAACACAAAATGGAGTTTCACTGTATTTTGTGGTGCCAATAATAATTGGCCACTTCCAATAATGCTAGAGAATTGAAGTGGCACAAAAATTTTGGTCATATTATTTGGAATAAAAATAATAAAAATGAACGAATGTAAGCTCTGAAGGAAACTACGCAAACACTAGTATGAGAATGTGTAGTCTTCTACCTTATCTTCAATATTCTGTTGTTAGCGAAATACATTGCTGTGTGGTTTATCTGTACTGACCCTAGAACTTTTAATATAGTTAACAGTTGTTGGAGACGCGGCAAGTAGGTCACTATGAAGACATGCTTCAGAAAATATGTTACATATCTTGGTCAAAGTATGTGACCCTTTCAACTGTGACAAGCTATTGCTTAATTGTCATCCTACTTGAGATTTAGTCTGTTATGTCAGAAAAGAATCAGTGATCAAGACCAATTTCCCTTCTGACATATCAAATTAAAGCCAATTGCTGTGAAGTGATGGATTTTAGTAGTGTGTAACATTTCAAGTAATTTTCAAGGATGTAAACAATTAAAATTTTGTCCACCCAAAAATTTTCTGTTGCGTAAGCATTTCAGAAGCTGTTTTATTGTTATTTGGCAGATACAATGAACCAGTATTGTATATTATAATCTGTTAGACAAGTCAATGCTTCAGACTACATGGTCTTATAATAAAAATATGCGACGAGACCACATGGTCTTGCATGACAGTGTTAAAAAGTGTGGGGTGGGGTGTGGTATAAAATCTGCAAAAGAAAACTTAATGAAAACTAACTTCATTTATGAATCAGTTAGCTTTTGTAATAAAGCTTTTGTAATCCTTCATTTTGAAGGATAGCTTTGCAGATTTCCTTTAACAATCAATTTTATTCCATTGAATTTTAGCTGGACTGTTTTGACTTTTAATGAATAAAAACTCAAATTCCTGAATCACTAACAACATATTAAGTGACAATTAATTTAAAATTATTTCATGATCAGTTTTGAAGAAAAAATGCACAAATTTCTGGTTAGTAAGTAAACACTACTTGAATAAGGTATTTTTCACACTAAAGTTCATTAAATTTTGAATTTTTTTCCGTTTTGCAGAAGTAAAAAATTAATTTAATAAAAAGTATTGATTGTTTTCATTTTTAAATATTAATTTATTTTATATTTAAAAATCAAGAAGAAACTCGCAAAAACGTAAAAGAAGTTTTTATTGCTATTAAAAAATATTGTGCCCTTCTGTGAATTTGTCATTCCTATTCTGACTTTCGGAGGAGGTTGGTGGAGGCATGAAGATAATGTAGTGCTATTAAGTATGTTTTCTGCAAGTACAAAAATCTAGTGAACTTACTGTGAAAGTTTCACTTCATTATCTTGTTTAGAAAGAGATGTGTGGTCATTGGGAATAAGTTGTAATTCTTTAGACTTTACACGGTGCAATTACTGACTTATTCCCAGAGACCATTGTGCTTGTCTTGTAAGCACAATTTGATACTATTTATTAAACTTTCACTTAAAAATATAATGACCGAAAGGATTTATATTAGATAATAACTTAAAAATCTGTTTTCATTTTACTTATGTAGGTCCGAAATGAAGCCTTTCAGAAATTAGAAAATATTCTTAAAGAGAATAAATTTGTTACAAGTAATTTAGGAGAGTTGCCACCTGTTCTTGCACAGCGGATTTTGGATAGTAATAGCAATATAGCTAAAACTGCTATTGCATTTAGCCAAACATTGGGAATTGCTATGGGATCTCAGTGTAAAAATCAAGTACACGTAATTTTCCCATCTCTTCTTCAGAGTCTTAGTGACAATAAGGTAAATAATACTGTAATACTTAAAATAATACTTAAATTCTTTTGTTGTATGAATCGATTTGTATTTGATTATTAATTTTGTTTGTTTGCCTACAGCAATGGATACGTTCTGGAGCCATTTCTTGTATGAATGCTTGGGGTGAGCAAGGTGGATTTAAGGAGTTCTTCAAAAATGAAATGATAGCTGATGTTTTGAAATCTGATAGCCCAAATCTCAGGACAGAATTATGGGGATGGTTGGCTGAAAAATTGACAGATTGTAAGTATTACTAACATGAGTAGATCTAAACTGATAATGAAAGAATTATCAGAATTTTTTAATGTAAGAACTGGTATTATTCATTCACATGTTAAATGAATATAGTTCTGAAATTATTCTCTTGATTGCTTGAGAATTTTAGATATCTAATTGTGAAACTTTGCTAGATTGTGAAATCTCAAATCTTCTCCCACCCATTCTTATTTAGTTCAGTGTGTACCAGCTGAGTGAATTACAGAAATGGGTATTATTTTTCTAATTCTATACATTTTTTATGAGAAAAGCATCTAGAAAATAAAACTCAAAACAATGTTTTTGAATCTCTTCTGTAAATAAAATAGAAATTTATTTCACAGTAGTATCAAGATGGCATACCTAAAGAATAATGAAAACAATTTTTAAAAATAATATAAAAAATAAAAGAAATAAATGATCAAATTATTAACATTTGAGAATAATTTTTTGGACGTCTGTGTTATGTCAATATTTGTAAACACTAATTAAACATATTTTCACACTAAAAACAGTGTTGAATGCTTTTTATCTTGCATGAACTTTGTTCAGTGCCTCCAAAAAGTATACCAAAAGAAGAATTACTACTTTGTTTACCACATCTGTATGCAAATTTGGAAGATAGAAATGCTGATGTTCGGAAAAATGCTCAAGAATGTATCCTGCCTTTTATGCTGCACTTAAATTACACAACTATGGCAAAAGCTACTGAAAAAATGAAGGTATTGAAATAATCTTAATTTTTTGATAATAGATTTGTTTTTGTGTTTGTTCAGTACACTGTTCAAATTCTTGTAGTGGAGAGTCTTCAAAAAATTTGCCAAGTGTTCATGTTTTCAACTTAAAAGCATCAGATAGTTTTAGAGCTTAAGAATCTTCAAATTAATTTTGCTGTAAGATGGAAACTTAATTAAAGTTGTGTAATTATGAAGTTATTTAAATGTGTTAGAATAAAAAGTGCTGATAAAACTGTGTATCCATATGAAAAGACTATTTGATTGCATCAAAGTTCTATACAGTTTTTTCATGAATTTGTTCTATTTATTAAAACTATCAAGATTTTTTTCTGGAATATTTTGTTTGTATAAAATGCTTATTTACTTGATTTCTAGCCAGCATCCAAAAGTACAATTGTTGGGCTTCTTGAGAAAGTGCGCGGTAGTGTTCCCCTAAAGCAACCTTCTGCACCTGCTAAAGCTGTAAGTGAAGATGAAAATACCAAAACAGTGAAAACAGCTGGAGCCAAAGCAGCTGCAGCAAACAAAACTGCTGGGAAAGGGAAGCCTGTTGCCAAAGGAGGTTCACGGAAGAAAGATGATGAAGCAGATACATCTCCAGTCCTTCAGAATAATAATATGAAGCATCAAAGAACCATTGATGAACAGAAACTCAAGGTAATCTTTTCAAAATGAAAAGGAATTCTGTAAACATCACTTACATCTGAGTGAGAAAAAAATGTTAAAATTTAATGGTGCTAATGAAATCTAGAGCGTTGACTCTGGGATGTAGATTTTTGAAATGCATCTCAAATGTTTTATAGCGTAAAAACTGAAAAATATATTAATTAGATAATTTTTTCACCAATGTGCTAATTGTCAATTTCTAGGTATTAAAATGGAATTTTACCACACCACGGGAAGAATTTGTTGAGTTACTGAAAGACCAAATGACTAATGCAGGAGTTAATAAAAGTCTTCTAGCTAATATGTTTCATTCAGACTTTAGGTATCACCTAAAAGCAATTGATACCCTAAATGAGGTAAAAAAATGTGTTCTTGTTGTGTGTAAATATGAACTTTAAATTACTATGTTAATTATTTTGCATTTTTTACCTTTTAGGACCTACCCGGAAATGGGGGAGCTACTATGGCAAATCTTGATTTAATATTAAAATGGATGACCCTCAGATTCTTTGATACAAATCCATCAGTTCTCATTAAAGGCTTAGAGTACCTTCAACTTGTCTTTACCATGTTGATAGAGGAAGAATATAATATGTTTGAAAATGAGGCAGCTTCTTTTATTCCTTATCTGATCTTAAAGGTAGTTTTCTCTAAACATATGCTTACTTCATTTTAAAATATTCATAAATGTCTGATTTATTGAAATTAAATTTGTCTTAAAGATTGGTGATCCTAAGGATGCTGTTCGAAATAGCGTTAGAGGATTATTTAAACAAATGGAGAAAGTGTATCCATTGACTAAGCTGTTTGGATATATAATGGAAGGATTAAAATCTAAAAATGCCAGACAGAGAACTGGTATGTATGTTTTTGTTCTATTGAATTATCAGTTTATAACATAATTATTCAATATCATAATTGTTGACAAAGATTTATATTTATTAAGAAATTTCACCTTATTTTGCATGGTAACATTAGTTTGTGTGTCAATCAAAACTTGAAAGAATTATATTTATTCTATATACTGTATTTACCCGAATATAAGTCAACTTTGAACATAGGTAACTCCCTACTTGGGAAGAGGTAACCTGAGAATTTTTAAACTTTGAACATTAGATAACTCTCTACTTGGGAAGAGGTAACCTGAGAATTTTTAAAATGTTTCACCAATTCGTACTATGTAGTTGAAATAACATTGCAAATTGTCTGCTAGACTAGAAAATTATTTTGAGGAGAATGTTAAATCTTGTTGCCTGTGCTGTCACTATTTTTTCGTTTATTAAATTCATCTTAAGGTAATGGTTTTGACACTACTTCTTTCTTAATCTTCACATGTATCATTATTGCGCCATCCTTGGATTTTTTAGGCCTTCCTGAAAGTTTTCTGCAAAGAATTTGCATTTGTATTGTCTCATCTGATGCCACACCTAAGAAAATTCCCTACTGTGACTCCTGATTTTCTTCCTGTTTGACAGTTCTTTCACAGTCTTGAATATACTTGAATTTCACATTGATTAATTCGTGTGATAGAGTTGTGAACTGTGAAATTTTACATCTCTTTTAGTGGGTAACGTGGGAGATAAGGGCAGGTTCCTAAGTTTGGGAAGTTAGTGCCAAGAAAATTTTTTTTTATCGTCCAGTGGTTGGATGGCTAATTTGTGTATCTATCAGTGGAAATTTATTCACTTCCATCTCCTTAAATGCAGATTCGCATTCCCCAGGGATTGAACTGACAGCCTGCACACTCGTTGTTCAGATATCATGCAAGAAAATCTCTGCATTGATTTTTATTTATTTTCATGTTGTGTTTGACGTGATATAATACCATTAGTTTGAGATCCTCACTTCACTGGCCCATTTAAAAACATAGGTTTGAATTGCCTAGCAAATTCATGGTGAATGCTGAGAATATGTCGGTGAATGTAATTAGGTATTGGAGGTATGCATGATATTTATATCATTTTCGCAGCTCATTGTTACATCAATATTTAAGAGTTCCGGAAATGGAAAAGCAAAGTAAATTCATAAATCCATACACACTAAGCTTAATCTGCAAATTTAATACGACCTGACGAGTTTTGAATGAAATATTTAGGAAAAAACTTGTCTTATATTGGAGGAAATACGGTATATTGAAAATCATTTCTTGATCAAGCAACTTCAATATTTCTTGCATTGCTTAACTAATATTTTGTTTTCAATGTTTGCAGAGTGTTTAGATCTCCTTGGCTCCTTAATTGAAGTGTATGGAGTTAGTGTTTGCAATCCTTCACCTTCTGCAGCTCTGAAAGAAATTGCGAAACAGATATCAGATAGAGATAATTCTGTAAGAAACGCAGCTTTGAATTGTGTTGTTCAGGCATACTTTTTGGAAGGTGAAAAAGTTTACAAAATGATTGGTCAGGTAAAGAAATGTTTTGGGTCATTTTCTTTTGGCTTCTCTTTTTAATTATTTTGACACATGAGAGAAAGTGGCAGTATTTCTATTGCTATTTCTATTATTTTGTGGCATTGACATCTATTCTATTGCTATTGTTTTGTGGAATTGACATTTACAAATGATTAATAAAAATATATTGTTTGAAAAAAGAAAAACTTTAAAATTCCAGAAGCAAGGAAATGTCATTGTCTTTTTCCTCTTAGAAAAATCACAATGTAAACAAACCAAGGAAATCTGTGTGCCTTACTGCTTCTGATTGAATAATTTGTCCACTTCTTTTGGTGAAGGAAACAGCAGGTTTTCTAGTTTAAATTAAGGAAAAGCTGCCATGTTGTGCTAACAACCTTGTAACTTACTAGCTTGTCGGAAAGTGGTTCGATTCCCTCCACTCCATTGCAGATGATTCTCACCTTTGTTTAATTGAATGAACAGCCACAATCCAGACATTCTAAAATTAACCGAGGATGGTCTTGGCCAGCAGTTTCTCAAGCAGCCCATGCAGCTGGATGTTGTCTCTCTGAATATTTGTTGAATGTCTGGAACAGCATATCTGCCAGTGACACTTATAGAACCCAACATGTGCAGAGCAGAATCACCTCTTTTGATAACATTATTGATCTCGTCATTGGTTAGTTTTTTTCGGATGACAGAAAAATTAGATCCCAAAGTGAGAACTATATCGTTTTGCATCGGAAACTAGATCTCTAGCACAGGCTAACCCAGAGAAAACAACCAAGCCCTGAGTATTTGTTTACATCAAAATTTTTCTAAGAGTGAACAGATAAGTTTATGGTTCTCTTCTTCCCATTCTTGCTCTTTTTGTTTCTTATTTTTTAATGGATGTCGTGTGAGTAAAAGCTATTCTCATTTGTAGGTATCTGATAAAGATTTATGCTTACTAGAAGAAAGGATAAAAAGAGCTGCTAAAAACAGACCTGCTCGACCTTCTGTTGCTGTATCCAAGACTCAGCAGGTGCCACAACAGCAGCAAGTTCAACAGCCGGTTGAATCCCCACCTTCTTCAAAAGTAGATGTGGATGAAAATAATCAAGATGATTATTCAGATAATGAAGAAGTTGCCCCTGCTCCTGTAATGAGGTATTGTTCTTTGTTTTTTATATCCTCTCTATTATTCCTTTATCCTCTTCCATTTGTTTTCCAATGTCTTTATGATGCCTTTAATGGTGACTGATCCAGAATTTACATACATTTTCTATGAATTTCGAATAATTAGGCAATTCTCTGAACTTTCGTGTAATGTAAATTTTTATGTCGAGTGGTTCTTGAGTTTAGGTCAGTGTTCTAAACTTGACTCAATCACTCAACATATATTCCAATGGGTCAAGAATCATTTAATATACAAATTTTATTATTGATTTTTTTTCACTTATGTAAACTTTATTGTATGTGATAGGAATATTGTGCCAAAACCCAGGCCTGTATCAGGGCCATTTGGTTTGGATTCAAAGCTTCTGGAACAGATAGAAAAAGAAACTTTAGATCTTAGTGCTCCAAAACTAGAAAATTTCGATCTGGCAGAAATTTGGGAGTCTCCAGTCAACATTCCCAAGACAGCTTTCTGTGGATTGGGGTAAGAGCATGTTTTCATTTGATTGTGATTCTCATGTTATTATAATTACATACTTGTGGATTCAAAAACCTAATTAGACTGTGACCTATATTTTGTTTTCGATGTGATTGTGTTGAAAGTGTCTTATTTATTCCTGTTTGTCAGTATGCGTTTGTGTTACCCACACATTAAAACAAGAAAGAGGGGGTGAGAGTGTGGTTGTTTTTTGTATACACATGTATTTGAATTTTCTCTAAGTGTGCATGTGGTAGGAGCATTTGTCATTAAAAAACTATTTGCAACATTAGCCAAAGTAAAATAATCCTGATTTAAAATTGATTATTTCTAGTTAAACTCTGAATTGAAAATTTCTCCCCACTCAAAACATCTGGAAGAATAATTATTGAACCTCTAATAAATATACCTGAAAAGTTCTATCAATGACTATCCACTAAAATAAATCATGTTAAAATATATTTAAAAAGAAAAAGAGCATCAAAATGTATTTTGTCTGTAGAAGAAATAAAATGACCAAATAAGTGGGCTTTTGTTGTGGCATAAAAAACAGCAAAATTCTTAAAATACGATGAAAATTGTTCCAAAACCCACACTTTTCCTCATTTAAATGTTCAAGTTTTCAATCCACTTTTCTTTTCAAAATATCTCCACTGTCTTTTGCTAGTGTAACGTCATGGGTTGAACAAATCGGAGAAGATGGCTTTCGTATATTCACAGTTTATTTACATGTATACACATAACTGCCCTACCATTTACTACAGGAGCATTTGCTCCCCATTAGCATCTGCTAACTGCCAAATGTACTCTTTACATGAGCGTGGTGCTCATACCTGCAAGCTTGCGGCCTCCCACACACACACTGGCATCTCGCGACAAAAGTTCGAAGAACAAAGCTGCCCTATTCAGGGCTGGCCCGCCTTCATAGCCTCGCTGAGGCTGCGTCGCCACCTGCTGGGTGCTACCACCCGGTGGGTCTTGCGACACATCTGGCGGACAAGTGTGACACATACCCTCTCGAACTGCACCCTGGCCTCAGCCTCCTTCGCTTCTTGCCCATTGTGATGCATTTTACATGTGTCCACTCTGAAAGTGACCATAATACCCACTGTGCACCACAGTGCCGAGTGTGTTTCAGTAGTGGACGTTATACTAGATACTTCTGAGCATATATTTTGTATGCTGCTTATTGCATTTTAATTCCTCTATAATTCCCACAATTTGTTTTTTGGTTTTAGTTGTGTAAATTCATTTTTGCTGAGGTATATGCACATACGCGAGTCCGGGAAATATTTAAATTTAATTATGTAAGTGGAAAATCTCTTAACATGCTCCCACAATCACTCATCTTCAGTGATGTTGCCTGCACTAGCTGTCACTTTGGTTCATCCTTAGGAAAATTGCTCTATACTTTGTGCATGTGTTAGTGGTAATACTTAAAGGCTGATACTTTGGCATAATTTGTATATACCTTAAGGACATATCTGACTTATCTTTATGCTTCTCCCCCACACTTCATGTACATTTCGCTGTTCTGTGACAAAAATAAATAAAGAAAAACAAGAATAAGGTTAAATACTTCTGTCATAGATCTTTCATCACACAACACATTTTCCTTTGAAAAATGCATCTCTGTACTTCTCACCTGCTTTGTGTATGTTGTTCAGAAATGTTTTGTTATGCCTTTCATTGACAGGATAGGCATTAGCTTAAGAAAGACTGCGGTTAATTTATGCAACAGTACTTAATGAAATAAATGTCATTATTACAATTCATAATTCTATATCGATAAATGGCTTCGTGCCTGAATAGCTGATCTGGTGCAAGAATGACATGTTTGTCACCTGAGCAAGTGGCATTGCTCTCCCCCACCCCCTGCTGACCAGTAGATAAAAAATTTCATTGTACTATACATTTAAACCTAGAATTGGAAATGTAGATTAAAAAAGAAAAAACTGGCAATGTAATGGAAACAAATATTAACCATCATGTCATACCACAAAAATAATTTTCAAATACCACATTCAGTGTCTCACAAAGGCTCTACTGTGGAAATAATTTGTTAGAATGCAGAGTTTTTTATTAAAACATTGTTAAAGGAAGGCAATAACGAAAATTAAAATGAAACTACACATTTAATTTCTAATTAAATTGTGTGCTCTTAGGATTAATTTTTTTTCACCTACAACTGATTTCAAATGTATTGGGTGAGATCTTCGTAGAGAAGAATGGATAAAAACATTTATAAAGGAGGACTGATTTACAAAACAATTTGTTCCATATTTTAGGAAGGAGATTGGCCCAATATTGGTAATGTAAAGTGTAAATAAGTATGTGAATCAATGTAATTGTGACATGGTCGTAAGTTAACTGACTTGCAATTGTGACATCAGGAGGGCAGTACTGGAAGACCATGAAAGAAATAAAAGCCTGACTTACAATTTGGTGATTTTATGTCAATTTTGTTGGTATGAAGGTACAACTTAGTTTTATTTGAATAGGATGTCCCTTTTGCCTCCCATTAACAAAACACTAACAAAATCTGCAAGAACTCCCAAGAATGTGTGTGAGGTAAACATTATCCAATTTTTTTTCAGTGCAATTTGCTTTGTGGCATGTTTACCTTAGAGCAATAAAATTTAGATAGAGAAATGCTGACATTAATGCAACAATTTATAGAATACCAAAAATGTTAGAGGATAAGGACAATTGGAACACTTTTAAACAAATTATCTTCAATAAAATTAAAGGAGGATGAGGACATTTGAAACACATTTGGTAGTTTGTTTGGGTGAAATAATTTGTGTTGTATATTCTATAAAAGTGAATTATTATCTCTGTGTAAGGATTTATCCTGATTTCTGACTAATTTTAAAAATGTTTAATAGCATAATTTGTTTTTGTAGCGCCAAACGTGACAGTTCTTTGCCTACTGCTTTGATAACTGCCCAACCTAGACAACTGGATGACTGTACAACTTCCAGCCAAGTTGTGGATTTGGCAATAGCAAAAGTGGCTAGTTCTGACTTAAATGAAGCATGGCAAGCAAATGTTCAAATGGAAGAAATGTTAAATTCTGACAAAGCAAACTTGCTTCTTGGGAGGGAAGATAGTTTGATAAAGTCGTGTTGTGTGCAACTTAAACTTCTGTATGGAAATTTCGATCATGATGCTAACTTGCCTAAGGGGTATAGAACTCTTTTGATGCTCATTATTGAGGTTTGTAACTAGTATTTTCCATTTCTTAATCATATTACTATGTTACCAAATGTTTCTCTTTCTTATGAAAGACATTGTTCCTGTATTTAGTTGTTTAATTTTTTCCCAGTTCTTTGATCATAAAAATTTGGGCAACAATGTGTCAGAAGATGCTCTAATTGAACTAGTAGAAAACCTTCTGGTGTTATTGGTGTCTGGACGTGTGGAATCATTTGGAGAAGGTCATTGTTATGTTCGTATTCTTAACACAATATTGCTACGAATTATTCAATTTGCCAATCCTACAAATACTACGTGGTAAGTAGCAAGTTTTAGTAGTAAAATTTCCATTATTGTATGCTTTATGAATTTTTTCTCTAAGGTTATAACCCAATCACTTTCTTCTGTAGCACATTCCTTCAAATTCTTCACAAATGTGCTGGCAGCAATAATTTGCCTGCACGTTTTGAAGAATTAACTTTGAAATGCTTGTGGAGACTTATTAAATTTTTACCTGATTGGGAAGGAGAATTGGATATTTTAATGGTTCTTCAAAAAATCCATAATTTTCTAAAGGTAAATCCTTTAATTAGTAGTCCTTTTCATGGTTTCCATTATTTTTCAACTGCATTAAACTATTATTTTCTTTCAGGATTATCCTTCTTCTGTATGGAAGAAACGTGAATGTGATAACCCTATTCGAACTGTGAAAACAATCTTGCACACAATTACTAAAATGGTGGGCGGTGAAAGAATCCTTCAGTATGTGACTCGCATTGACAATTTAAGTGAATCCGAGTTGCAGCCATATCTTCACAGATTGGTGAAGGTCAGAAATTGTGTAACTGTAATTATGTTATTATGATTTTGCAAAAAGAAAAATACTGATGGGTATAAAGTGCAATCTACTTTTTGGTTTTACAGAAAATTAAAGTTGAAGAATCAAAAAGTAAATCTAAAAAACCCCCTCATAGGTTATCTAAAGTAACTCATGAGCAACTGTCTGAGATTTTTAAGAAGATAGGAGCAAGAGAGACATCACAAGAGGTGAGTTAATCATGATGGAAAAAGCATTCTTTCTATTTTGTAAAATAATTTTCTTGTCTAAAAAGTCAGTAACCATAATGATATCATTAACTTTGTGAATAAAATTATAATGGAATGTGTGGTAAAAACGGTGATATAAAAATACTAACATACCAATATCCGTGTTAAATCTTTGATGAATGAGTAAAAAATAAGATACTGGGGAATCTTGTTTAATTACACTAAGATTTCTCTTAAATTGATCGGTTAACTATTACTCAGTATTAATACTTAAATAATCATTTGAAAATATTGAAGATTTAGAAAATAATTATTGTCATAAAATTTATAGACATTACTGAATTTCATAATGGTGTGATCATTAAGATTATAACTACTGTTGAGTAAGTTACCAAAAATGATAGCTCAAACATTACTGAGCCTAGTAATGCTGAATAACAGCTTGTTCTGCTTTTCATTACTAAGATATAAATCAATATTGCCATTTCATTATACATAGCTGATTGACAATATTTGACTATATCACAAACACCACTTAACTGTGAACAGATGAAACAATAAACCATTCAGTTGGCATCTGTTCAAGGAGAGTCCATAAACTGGGAGGCAGAGCAGCAAATATTCTTTGTACTGTAAAGTAACCTCTCAAAGTTGCAATCCCTTCAATAAATATAGCAATTTACTCAAAACTGAACTAACTTATTCATTGTGAGAAATTCTATTTTTCCCAAAGTATATTGTAAATTTGTATGTTGTAATGTATTCATTGTTTTAGGGTTTAGAATTACTTTACGACTTCAAAGAACAGCATCCAGAAGCTGATGTTGAGCCTTTCCTAAAGAAATCTTCCCAGTTTTTTCAGGATTATATTGAAAGAAATCTGAAAATAATTGGTGAAAAAAGAAAAGCAAATGATGATAACTGTTATATTATAAAAAGTATGAGTACAACAACAAGCATGTCATCTTTAGGCAAGTAGTATTCAATTTTGTTTTTTCAGTCTTCCTTTGACATGTAAAAGGTTTTGTATAGATCCTGATGTCAACCAGTCATGACCTTTCCTTGTGAGATTGTGGTTAGAAAAGTTTAATAAGGCAGGAGGAGGCCTGCCTGTATAGCTGAGGTCGCTAAGGCTGAAAAGCCGTAGCTGCCTTGTGCCTGAAGGGTCACGGGTTTGAATCCCATGCAGGGCATGGATGTTTGTGTGTCTGTGGACCATTACTGTTACTCCCAATGTTACTTACAGTGGTCTCTTTATGACCTTAGTAGTTTAAAAATGACCTTAAATAAGTTTTTTAAAAAAAGGCAGAAGAAGTACTTCAGAAACAAAAATTTCCTTCACGTAATCTGTATTTTTAAAGGTTTAGGCTTACAATTGATTTCATGGTTAAAAAATTGACTGGAATTTTCTTTCTTTAACTTATTCAGGGGAAAATAATTCTCTAACACTGATAAGCACTGCCTCTAAATGTAAATTTTGGAAAGGGTAATTAAAACAAGTTGCACTTTTATTATAGTTCCAGTAATTTTGAAAATACTTAGTAAGTTATTTTCATAAACAAATTCAAAGTATCAAGGGTTAATCTGTCTTGTAAATTTCATATATTGAAAAGCTCATTTTATCGATAAATTATAGGTCACAATGCTAGTGCTAAAATGGTCACCTGTGACCTCACATTGGTATCACTAAGAATGTAAACTAATTTATTTTCTTTTACACAATAATTAATTATAATATTTGGTTTACAAATATGAATAATCGAATTGTTGGTATTACTAAAGCTTTGGTACAAACATTCTCATGTTTTCATTTCAAGTTTACTTTTATATCTTCCTTTAATTTTTATCTCTCACTTTTCAGGAATGCAAGAATCAGGAGGCCCTGGGACACCATTTAGTGAAGCAGGTGATGCAACAATCCTGCCTCGAGCAGCTTTTGTGGATCATAGAAATATTCACTCTCACATGCGTGAAGGGGACTCTGAACAAGGTACCAAGGGGGCTGAGTATTATTTAGAAAGGTTACGTACTCTTCAAGCTCAAGCTGGAATTAATCCAAGTTCAGCCTTGGATGCATTGAAAATGCAAAATAACCTTGGCCAAGGACAAATTACTCATGATCAGGATTTGAACAAGCAGCAGATTCAGGATGACTTGGAAATGGTAAGCATATTCCTCTAGACTGATCATTTTGAAGAATTAATAGTTGTTTATTCTATTACTGTTCCTCCCTTGCCTTCCTATGGCTCCTGTTCATAAAGCCGAGATTTGCTGTGAAAGTTTTTAAGTGAAGTACGTGCTTCTTGTCTGAAGTATCTGTAATAGGTTTTCTATTTCTGTGCTCTGCTTTTATTCAGTTTTGTAATGGAAAATGCATGTTTGATTTGTTGTGGGGTCTGCTATGCCAAAATGTTTAAATAAGTCCAATGAAGTAATAACGGTGACTTGCAGAATGAAAATTAAGAAATTTGGGGCTGTTCTTTGAATTTGTTCATTGGCAGGGAATCTTTGCTTGCGATTTACGTTTTGGGTGTTAAATCCCATTCCTGTTTTACTGCCTTCAATCATATTATGATAACAGCTCGAAAGCTAAATAAAGTCTTAGTTGTAATTATTTATTTATTAATGTGATAATCCGATACATGTAATAGATAAATAAATATTACAGTAAGGAATAAACAATTTAAGGTGGAAATTTATTGAAGAAGGACTATAAATTCTAAATTCAGAGACTTCTTGAATTTAAGTGTCATTATCAAAGAAGTTGATATCATTGCATATTTGATTGGCCTCCCTTGAAAGTCAGTTGAATATGTCATTATACATATAGTTTGTTGTATATTTAAATAATTAAAAAAGGTTGGTAATTCTGTGTTGATATGGCAGAGAATAAAATCTCACTTCAGAAAGAATATTTGGACAGTTCATATTCCCAGATTGTGGTTGTGGTACGTTCTTCTAGCTGATAGCATAGGAATATTCATTCAGGCCCAGATATTTCAAAATTGTGATTTGGTCTTGATGTAGGGTTGTTGTCAATAAATGAAGCACACAATTAGCACCATCAAAAGGTGCTAATTGTCACTTTCACCGAAGTTACATTTCAATGTAGAACGGTTGTATCCGAGGGAATTATGTCGCTAGTGCAATCTCATGAGTGTACACTTACTACTGCCAAGGCCTAGAGTTTTAATTCGTTACCTTCTTTAATTCGACGAAATTGATTTAAATATTTATTTATGTAACCTGGAATGAAATGTATTATGTAATTATTTAAACAATCAAATTGTATAGTACCATGTATTCGCTACAAAAACAATATACAATATAATAACAGATAGGTTTATTATTTAACATAAATCTATGATATCTCTCTCCGGCGTGTGTGTAATAGTTATCTCAGTGGTGGGAAGTGCATGTCAGCGCTGACCATTTTCACCTTTGGGGTGTGAAAAGTATCACTGATGTCGCGGATTGTGACCTTTAACCTTCATTTCGGAGAAAAATTGGTGAAAAATCGCCGACGTGTAACACTTCAATGAGAAGGCTTCATGCTGCAGTGATTGTTTCCTGGTTGTAGATAATGCCTGTTCGTACAATTAATGATGTTAATATTTCTAACGTGAAGTCTGGCTGCAAGTCTGGTAGCTTCAACTACTGACGGAAAAGTTGTATGGTATGCATCAACTTGTGTTCTCCACGTGCATTTTAAGACGATTGTATTATTTTTAAAATTTGTTTAGGAAAAAAAATTTTTAATGTAATTTTGTTTAACGTAAATGTGTTTAATAATCAATAAATTTTAAAATTGCATATTATATCCGATTTTACATATTTATTACTTATTCTTACTGTTTTCATTACATATTTATGTACATGTTTTGAAGTTTCATACTACACATTTTTCCGGTCTGTAGTAATGACCACAGAGGAGGATTATTAATTAACTGTACACTATCTTTCTTACTTCGTGGAATGGGGAAGGTACAAGGTATAACACATGTGTATTACAAAGAGAAAAGTTTCACATACTTTGCATTTATATCTGTATAATTTGGTAAATCTAATGCATGACGCATACCCAGCCAATATACGGCTCTCTCAGCAAGAAACTAATACTAACAAACTCTACATTCTTATGGAGCCACGATCAATCCCTCATCCAGTTCAGTAGCCGGCAGGGAGAATACCAGTGCACAGGTAGGGAGTATGCCCGTGGCCTGACTGTGGGTGCTCTGGCAGCGATGATGGCGATAGTGGTGAGAAGCGCCATTAAGTGTCCACAAAGTGGATAATGAGCGCTGGCCGATGACCAAAGAATTGGCTCCAGTAGATTGTGGCGATTGGTGTCAACACAAGCATCTATCACCATGCGGCACTATCTGATATTCGAAGTGGAGGACATGGTCACCTGAATGTTCACTGAGCACCACTGTATGATGTTCGCTTCATCAGCTAGAGTCATGTTTTCCAAGTTTTTGGGGTTTTGCTTTACCGAATCAAATCTCTACACCCACCCATTGAAATTGTTTGTGAAAGTGCTGGCTAGGCTTCTCGAAATAATTATAATTATTTGGATGTAATTTATTTCTTGGAAAGATCCAAGCTCCAGGCCTCCAGTATCAGCTGGGCCAAGCAGTTAAGCTGTTAGGAGGCAAGTCAGAGTCCTTTCTAAATTTCTCCAGCCTAAATTTTAGAATCGCAAGCCTAGGATGGCGAAGGGGCTTTCCATTTCTGACAGGTGGTTAACCGGCAGGTGACAAAGGAAACATGCCTGTGAGGAAAGGTTCCTCTGCCAGTGAACATCATGGCATGGATCGAATTACTGTTACAAGATAGATTATTGATAATGATGTTATATAATAAAGGGCTGAGATGGGTGCCTTCTGGAACACCTGAGGGAGCATTGTAACATATTGAGTTACTACCATTGCAGGAGACAACTGTTCTCTCTCATTTAGATAGGTCAGAAAAAAGCCAGAAGTGGATCTCTCAGTCCCAGTTTAGGGAGTTCAGACCAGGGTTGTCTAACTGGCAGTTTGCTGTGCCATTTGTTGTGACCCACAAAAGGTTATTAGTCAAAAGTGAAAGTCCCTTGCATTCATGTCGGGTGAAAACATTGCATGCCTAGTAAATTCAAAATCATCCCAACGTGTTTCCTTGCGTTATGCATGGTATGGCCTGATATCGTGCAATGTTCCACCCCCTCACACCCACCCACCCTGTTTCAGAGCAGCTGGGCAAAATGCCGTGATCAACAATACAATCAAGTCAGGCACATATTGCCAAATGTAAATAGGCCTGCAACCATTTTAAAGATTTTAGTTGTGACCCTTGTGGCCTTGCATCTCCCAGTTTTAGACACTAGGATGGGTGATCTACATGAGGAAAGCTTTTGTGAAGTCTATGTATAATATCCACAATCTAGAACCCTAGCTATAAAGTGATGTATAATAAAGAGATTGAAGACAGTTGATTTGGATGGTCAGCCATGTTGACTTGCTGCGAGATTCAAATCTATTGTAGAAGCAATGTGTAACACCACCAGTTTCTCAAAAAGCTTTGCGATGAAATTCAAGGTAGAATAATTATAATTTCTCGTTGTATATTATGACCAGTGAATATTCATAATCTGTTTTGTTCTCAAGTACGACTTATTTTGAAACTAAATAAGGATGTTATAATTTTGTAGTTCTTTGACTGAATTTTGCTAACTATAAATTTTCATATTGTCCAAAGCATTTCCTCTAGCAAAATTGTATGCTAATAATAATAATAATAATAATAATAATAATAATAATAATAATAATAATAATAATAATAATAGCCACAACAACAACCATTTTACAAATCAGCAATTCATGGAGTCTTTTATGTTACAAAGAACTTCAAAAGTTTTGATGGCATTTCTTCAACTCTTCTGATGCAACTAATTTCTGATAAAAGGATAACAAGTTACAATTGATATATTTTGTTTGTCTAATTTTTCAGCTTCAAGCTCAGGCACATAATACCATGAGTCATGCCGGAGACAACGTGACTGCAGCTGGTATTGAGTCACTCCGCAAACGTCTTGAAGCGTTTAAGACCTCAAAAAGATAAAAACGTTTCTTGACCCTTGATTGCATCTACTTCCATAAGTATCCAGGTAGCAGCCTGCCATGTCTTGTACAGGTTTCGTTTCTCAGTAATAAGACTAGGAATATTTTAATTTATGTTCCATAGAATTTTACTCACTGTTACTCAGAAAGTGCTATTATATTAATATTCACATTGACCTTCTATTAATACATTTTTTCACTCAATATAGCCAAGACCAACTCCTTCAAATTACCTGTTTTAATGAGTTGGATCAGAATTTTTACTAAATTTTTGATGACTTTTGTGTGATGTACTTAGTGTGGTTAATAATGTATTACAGATCCGTAGATAGTAATCCAATTTATGTTCAAAGAGACAAGTGCAATTTGTTGTAATAGATACTTATGAGGAATTATCATAAACAAATGAGTGCATATTGTGATCATATTGTTTATGCCTCAAGAAGTTGGTTGTGACAGAGGACCTGCTTCCCTGTTGGTTTGGTTTGGACCATAAATAGAAGGTTTGTGTCGCATTGTATAAGACTGACTTATGACTGTAATAAGATGTCACTTTAACCTTCTACACAAGATTAAATTGAAATCTTATTACCTTAACAACAAACACATTAAAGTATTGAAGCAGGGTTTTGCTCATGTTTTATAATGTAATATTTCTCGCCTCATTGATCTGCTTCAATTTTCATTTTTTTAATGTTTTGTATGCTTGTGTTCACATGTCTGCGCCCAAATATTATTAATGTAAATAAAAAAAGTGTAATTTTGCTTTCTTTGTATCAGTCAGTGCCAGCTTGAAAGGGTTTTTAATGCCTGCAGGATAGGCTAAAATGTTTTTTTGGGCACTTGCTTTTTATTACTTTTTATAAGAAAATAAGTTAATGCTAATACAAAGAAGAGAAAGGTCTCTACCAATTTTCTGTCTGCTTCAGTTCCTATCCAGTTTAATTTTTTTGATTCTTCATTTTGTTGAAAGAGGACATTTCAGAGGTGATAACTGAAATGATATTGAAATGCTCTCTGTAAATATGTCTGAAGTAGCCTTGTGAATAATGTATTTAATTTAATATCTGTCCATTGTTATTGATCACTGTGTTGTCACAAATCACTGTGTAAGACATTGTAAGAAAAAAACAATGTATAAAAGAAACTATATGCATACTTCTGTAATTATCTAATGTTAGCCATGTCTCTTAGGTTTTAATATGATTATAGCAATTAAAGTATTACTACAATTGGTACTAGAATTTTTGTGAGTTTATAATTTTTTAATTATCCTCGACTATTATGAATCGCCTAAAATCAATTTTATGACTTATTTGAGCTCTTGACATGTTCTGAAGCTTCTTGCTGACTGCACAGAAGGTGAACTAAGAGCCATCATATAAGGAGAGTCATAAAGACCTATCACTCCCATGTTAATTTGGCTGTACATTTGTCCCATTATCTCAGTCTATTCATTCCGGTAGGGTAAATTTTTAGGAATAGCTTAGTGGGAATGTTTTAAGCAAATGCCAACAGATTTCAAATTTTTGAAAAGATTTTGTAAGTTCGAATTTTTACGTTACATTTTCGGATCTTTTATGCAGAAATTCTGAAGCATGAAACTTACTGCATTCATTATTTCATAATTCACTTGCAGCAGCAACAACAACAATAAAATGGAAATTATCACGTGAAGAGTGAGAGATAATAGGGCAAATGTGTAAAGTCCTTTTTCAGAAATCGGCAACAAAGTTTATCCTTCCATGAAACCTTCGTGGAAGGCACCTTCGTCATGGTAACAAGTTAACAAAACAAATTTCTCACTTAAATAGTCCTACAAGGCAGCTTTGCAGTGCAAGCAACATTAAAGAATGAGATCTTTAATCTGGTATTTAGTTAAAACTAGATCTTTCTAGATGAACTTGTTGAAAAGATCCAACTTAAATGAGTGGCCCAAATCAAAATGACTGCTGTTTTGAAATATGCAAAGGAAGAAAATAACAAAGCATGTTGGAAGGATGTATTGTAAAATAATGTAAATACCATTTAATCGGAAAACTAAATATTTAGAAAATGTTAAAATTGCTAAGATGTCAAATTTCAGATTTTGCTTTGTCTCCCCTTTAAGTATTCAACAAAAACTTGCAAAATATTTGCTTTTATTTTATCAATTCAAATCATTTTACCTAAAGGTATATTAGAGTAGGTACAAATCCAGCCAATGGTACCAAAAAGATGTATGTGAATTATTTTGTGATGGTACTAAAATTCAAGCTCAGGATTGTGATGGAATGGGGTTTTGAGGTTCAGGAAAATTCTTTTACTTACCGAAGTTTTAGAGGGGGTGGGGGTGAAAAAATTAAACGTGAATATGGTCAGGTGGGCACACAATAAATTACTTATGTACCTAAGTATTGGCAAGGAGAAAGTGCTTTAAGGTAATATCCCATGGAATTTTGTCCTGATATCTTGACTTTTTTTGAACCTGAACTGAGAAGATTGAACAGATGGAGGGGGTGAAAGAATGTTGGTGAGAATGTATTATCTAATTAATTTTCTTTTCCTGCTCATGAAATGAATTAATATTTTAAGAAGCATTGTAGATTATTTAAAGCTTTTTAAATATTTATGAATTCATTAACTGGAGAATTCCTTCATCTAGCCCACTTGTAGAATGCACAATGTGGAAAGTTTTGGGATATCTTTCGGAAAATTACTACAAATACTTGTGTTGGTTTGTACATTTCTCCATGTCCATTGCCCGATTTCAAAATTAATAAAAGTAAAAATGTGTTGCTACAACTGCATGTACTTTTCGCATTATTTGTAATAGCTACTGAAGTTATGAACCTGCCAAGTGTTGAAACAACAGTGTTAAATTATGAACCTGCCAAGTGTTAAATTAACAAAAAAATTTTTATGTGCTGGGATTTGAACTTAGGGACTTAGGGTTAGCACACCATTCATGTTACCCCAAACATCACCAGCCTGAGAACTAAATGCAACCTTCCCAATTCTTAAAAAATATAATTTGTTTTCAAATCTCTTTAGTCTGGGATAGCATTTTGGTTTTGCCCTACCCTGCCAGCTGATACCTATCGGTACCTTCAAGATATTTTTTTCACTTTTTCTCAATTTTTTAGTACCCAAATAGTTGAATTGCTCCACAACTTGAATATTAGCAAAGAGTAAAAACCGGGCCCTATGTGCAAATTATCATTGAAATATTCTGAACCAATTTAGAGAAAATGTTTGAGTGTTTCTGAAAATCATTTAAAGCCATTGTACTCACAAATGCTATGTATAAAGAAGCCTCTAAAGTAACTCTTCTCAAATGATGAAACATCATTTGTGTAATTTTTTGTAAAATCAAAAAAATACATCAAAATGTCGTTAGCATGAACCGTCACATCGCCATAAACGCCAATCACATTTAGGCGCAAATTTCAAATGATTAAACTGAAAAATATTAATTATTTTTCACTACCGTCCTCATTATTTAAAAATCTGAAAAAAAAAATGTTATAAGGCCCGTTTTAGGGGGGGAAAAATTGAGACAGTACTCCCAACGTTTACGCGACGCTTCTGATGTTATCACGTCGAAAATGAATTTAAAAAAAATAGTAGTTTATGCAATTAGTTTATAATGTTAAGCTTTATTGCATGAGTACATGTTTTGAAAACGAGCGACGTTAGGAGCGAGTTTTCAAATTTGTACGAATGCAATAAAGCAACATTATAAACGAGTTGCATACGCTATTTTTTTGTATAACAGCATTATAAATTTACAAGAGAATCAAACTTAATTCCGCGAAACAACTTTCTTCTGACGTCTCGGGTGCTTGACATCCAACGCCCTCTGGAAATCAAATTCAAGATGGCATTGTTGACATCCGTGCGAGAAAACGGTGGTCGGCTGTTCCGTCTTCTTCTACCTCCCCACGATTCTCTCGCTACTATTGGCTGAATGTGTGATGACGTCATGTCGCGTTTAATAATGGCGATGACGTCATGTAGCGTGCGATAAAATACTGGATTATGCACGATTTGGGGTATCGAAAAGGGTCGTTTATAATGGTGGTATACAAAAAAATATTTTTCGATATGAATTTGGCGTCAAAATTCGTTGACAAAAATACCTTCAAATTGAACTATGTTTCCTCGTCTGCATTTTTTCCCCGTCTGATACACGCAATAGACACTGAGAAAAAAATAAAACATGCAAAACACGTTTCTCGATGTATCTCTGCAACAGATTGCACTAGGAGGCTGATTTTTTTGTGCATCTACGTCGTATTGTATTCTCTTTCATATGAGCATCACGATTATCGATTTGGTTTGGGGGCACTTTTCACCGCCTTATTCGGTTATACCCTTTACAGATGTCTCGGAATAAATGTTACAAATTCCAAGGGCATGTAGGATGGGGGGAGGGAAATAACGTTTTTCCAATGCAAGTGCAGGGAAACTTTATATACTAAAGTTACATATGCGACAATTGCCTTTGATATGCAATCCATCATACAGTGGTATTTGGCGAGTGTACGGAATTTGCTTATTAAAGTGATTTGCCAATTAACAACACGGTCCCTTCGTTGCCTTTCTATCAGGGACACATGCTTCGATGTATGGAATTTCCCACCACATGTTTATTGGCAAAAAGTGGTCATCTTTTACCCTTCTACATGCCTTACCTAAACATTTGTAAAATGTATTGCGAGACACCTACAGTATACCGAGCAGACATTCACGCTATCCAACGCTTGTTCAACACTTTGCTGTTTCTTCGTTTACCTATTAGTGTCGACGTTAATTCTCTTCGAGATATTTTTAAAAAAAAAATGCTGTGTAGTTTATTTGGTTCCATTTCCGGCTTCGATAACATGCCGGGGCACGTGTATTCCAAAGACGCAGGGTAAGAACTCGATACCGAAATAAGTTCAACAAAATAACATGTATTTGCCCTGCCTCGGAGAGAGATAACCAGGGGCGGGATTTCGGATGTTTTATTGAGGGGGCAAAGGGTCCCCACCGCATACCGTAGTAAAAAGTTCCCCTGAAGGAAATGACATTGAGCAGTTACTCTACAAATAAACTTAAAGGTTTCTTGGCCCCTGCGCCATCACCCACACCCATTTAGTCAGAATCGCGTTTTTAAATATTTTTTTTGTTTGTAAACTACACTATTTTATCTGATTGAAAAAAATATGTAAAGTAAAATAATTTAAACTAGTATCAGAAAAACAGTTTTACTTTCTCTTGTACGTACGTACGTACATATTGAGTAATATACGCAGTAAAGAGAAATTTACGTAATGCTGCAGAACAAATTCTCTAAATATAAACAATGCACTGAATATCGTCAATAATTGACTGAACTTGTGTACTTTCAATAACAAGCGAAACATAAAACTGCGTTGCAGTGAGTCAGACCAAAACAGAATATGGGTATTACCCTGAGATTCCCTTCGTCGCCGCGCAGCGCTAGACAGCGCCACTTGCTGGTTGCCCAACCAAAAGGCAGTATGTTCCCAGTGTTAGGCCCGCAATAGACTACACGGAGTAATGCGTTGCGAGAAATGCGCGACGTGAAACGTGGAAAATCGAAACAAGGGACACTTATGGGCGAGACTAGACTTATGGGACACACTAGAGTTTTCTCGTTCCCCTCTGCGGAGGCGAAAGAGGTCCTCGCTCGAGTCGGTCAGCGAGCGAGTTTTCTCAGACTACTCATTTCTACTCATTTTTTTATATGACATTTAGGCCTTCGCTACAGCAGGAAAACACTAAACTGCATAGAACGGAGTGAGGTTATAATATTTAGCAGTAAAAGGCATGACAAACAACCATTTTTTTAATTGTTTACTTGAATTTTCTCTTTAAACGGGAATGAACAAGAAAAAACTAGTGTGAAAGATATTCTTACTTGAAAGAAACCAGTTCATAATGAGCGGTATAAAAATTAAAAATTGAAGCAAGAAACTTGAAGTGATATTTTGAAATAATTTAATTAATTCATTATTTGCCGACCTGGATGGCCGAGGTGGCTAAGAGCTAGTACCGACTCAGCGCTTCGGTCCGAAGGGTCGCGGGTTTCGAGTCCCGCCTTGGGCATGGTTGTTTGTCCCTTGACTTTGTATGTGTTGTTGCGAAGGACCTCGCGTTCTGCTGACCCCAAATCAGAAGAGCCCGCAAGTGTGTTTGTCTAGTGTATGGTCGGATATGCGTCCCATCGGGACGTAAAGGATAACCGGCTGTTGGCAGGATAAAAGCCATAGAAAAAATCATTTTCTTAATTAGTATTTATTAATTATGAATGAATTTATTAATTGTGAAGTTTATTCTGAATTAGTTGATCGTTCACAATTTATTCATAATTTAACCAATAAATACAGTAAAACAGGAGGGAATTACGAAGCTCACGAAAATATGCACAGATTGCACTCCTCCCTCAAAAGTCACATACGTTCCAGTGTTTTACATTAAATAATGATTTGTATGCAATGCACTAATGTATTTCTCTTTAGGCAATTCGAACAAGTTAAACAGATAGTTACGATTATGGCAACAAAACAAGGATTTTACGGGTTAAAGTTTCACAAGAACATTTAATAAAACAAGAAATGGGTTTCGCAGGTGATCTCATAGCTAACTGCTGTCCCACTCTCGACTTGTAGCGCATAAAGGCATTTTAAGACTTCAAATAACCTATTTCTAGTGTGTGGACCTCGCCGGACGTTTGGAATATCGAATGCTTTAAAAGGAAAATGTATATTCCTAAAATATTATGAGATCTTTTTCATTTTCTGGGGGTTGTGCAACCGTGAAACCTACGCACGAGCCGCCACTACGTCTCTGTAATGCCCACGTTCGAATGTCCTGTCCATGGCGGACCATGGTCCAGTATAGCTTGACCAGGCGCGGCTCGTCGTTAAAGGCTGTAAGGCGGAGCCTCCCCTACAAAAATTGCCGCCCAAAAGAATGCCCAAAAAGCATTTATAAATGCATTTATTCATTTATTAATAATGGATTTGTGAGTTATATTATGTAACAATCATATCAACATTTTTATATGACAGTGCTACAAAACTCGTTCGTAACGCATTTGAAGCTGTTGACAGGGAAGAGAAAAGCGTTAGGCTACCACTTCATTCTGCCATAAGCCCCTGTGTAAAACGAGGAGGCGTGACCGTCATGCATTCACTACACAGGCTTACGGGCGGACGAAGGCTGCGGCCTGGCAGTTTTCAAGGGCCGGACCTGGGCGCGGTTGAAGCCTGGGTCTGAAGAACGGCGTGCTCACCAGATAGCAATACTATGCAGCTCAGTGAGAAGCACTGAGCATTAACTAGTTGTTCAAATACGCGGCAGGAGCGCTACTTCCTTATCAGAATGTGTATAGAAATACATTATTTAAAAGCCAAGTCCTAATGGAAAACGTAGATAAAACTCTGTCAAAGAACAGATCCCCCTGCTGTCCCCGTGAATGAAAATCTAGTACTGCCCCCAAATTAACTTCATGAACTGGCAGGAAAAAAGACATCCCCTGCTTTCTGAAGTGCTGTTAGGTACGAACCACAGAGCCAATGGTACGAAAGTTTAGTGGTTGTCTGTTGTCTTGTTAGCGGTGAAGGTGAATTGTGCGTAAGTCATAGTGTGATATTGTGTAGCTGCGTTTGCTTCATTTGTGGTGTTGGGTAGTTTTGTGGGTTTTATTGGTGTTGGTGTGATTTGTTTTAAAGACGAATTCAGTGAACAATATACGTGGTAACAATTTGGATCTTCATTCGAGGACACAGGTGAAAACCCTTCTTCCGCATAGGCCAAATCTTTCCATAATTTAGGAACAAAAGGAGTACAAATCTCGCGGTGAATGTATTCGTAAATTCAACCCGACAATGTATAATGCTGCGGAATAGCTTTGTGGATGTGATGTAAAAAATGCGTTATTTTGCTTCACGTGCCTCCTGACCAAGAACGATGATAATGTGTGAACTGAGACAGGAGTCACAGATTTGAAAAACTTTAATGCGAAAGTGAAAAAGCACCACTCTTGTAAAAAACACTTACATGGTTTCATTGAATTTACGATGTTAGGAAAAGTGGACATTAGATGACAGATTCTACTTACCGTTTACGAGTAAAACAATTCAACGAGAATGTTTCAAAGAATCGATATATTCTGGGAAAGCTGTATAATGTTTTGTGGAAAGTTTGAACTGGCGTTAAGATGACATGTCGAAACGGAAAGTTCTAGCAATCGTGGAATTTTTCATGGGCTGGTTAGTCTCATGGCTGAACTGGATAGTGTCTTGAAGCAGCATATAGAGAAAATCAGTAATCGTGTATTCTTAGGTCTCTCTAAAACTATTAAAAATTAATTTCTGAATTCCATCTACGCGAATTGCTTGAACCTTATTAGATATGAATTACAGGAGACAAATTATTTAGCAATTGAAACTGATGAAACCACTCATAGTGACACATTATCACAACTGGTTTTTATTTCGAGATATGAGATAATGGGGAAAATAAAAGAAAGATTCGTGAGCTTCGTTCAACCTCAAAGCCACAACGCAGAAGGCATAAGTGATGCCATCTTCACAGAGAAAATGAAGATACATGAGATTCCTGAAAAACATTGCTCAAAGTTATGACGGTGCTCCCGTAAAAGTAATGTGAAGTGAAATTAAGAGAAAAATATCGAAAATCCCTCTTTATTCACTGCTATGCCCACCAATTAAATTTGATTGTTGAACGTTGCGTTACCGGAAATAAGCAAGTGAAATTAATTTTAGTAACTTGGAAGGAATCTCAACATTTTCCTCAGTCTCCTAAACGAACTGCAGTCCTTGACAAAGTGGTGAAGAAACGCATTCCCAATTGTCCCCAATCCATCAGGTGGAATTTCAAGTCGCGGTGCGTTACCACTATTTACAAATACAGAGAAGATATTTTAGTGTGTTTAAACATAATTATTGAATGTGAAAATGGCAACCACAAGACAATTAATAAGGCCATGGGGCTTAAATGTTTCTTGCAGGACGACGATTTCCTTTTCTGGCTACAGTTTTTTAAACAAAGTTATACCTAATTGCAATTGAATGAACTTCAGTAGAAGAATATAGATTCAGTGAAAACGCTGAAGTATGTTTCTGAGTTTGTTTGTTCCGTACAAGAAATTGTAGTTTCACTGGAGACTGGACTCTGGGGAGAAGAAGAACCATCGACAAAACACGTTTTTCAGAGCCAAGTCAGTCGTGCGTTTTTCAGAGCCAAGAAAAGTGTGTTCGAAAGAAGTTTGCGTCATCATGACGCAAATCAAGGACCGTTTTCTTTTCAGCGATCATCTTTCGGTGGCAAAGTTGTTTGAACCATCATTATTTCCACAACACAGCAAAACATTTCCAGAAAAATAATTTAAAACTGCTGTTGATTTGTATCATTTAAACTCTATCGATTGACGGCACGAATTGAAAGCACTGTACAGTCGAGCAGATTTTGTAGAGACATCGGGAGTGTTAATTTTGCTGAACGCTATTTATGAGAACAATTTAACAAAAGCCTTTCCAGAAAGTGTCAATTTTAAAGCAGTTAGAACCACATAGATCAAATGTAGTAAATTAGTAGCTCTTGAATAATTTTGGCTGAAATCGTGACATTTTCCCAAAACCTTCTTGCATGAAGAACAGTGCGTGAAACCGAAAGTGATGTCAGTTCTCAGGTGAATGGAACATGAACTAAACTTTTAAATTCTATTCATTAACAAAAATTTTAGTGTGCATCCCTATTTGTTCACGTGCAAAGGCAATACATTCAATCTACTTTCCAGTGGAGAGAAGAGTTGTCACCATCATATTTTAATCAATGGCGGATCTAGAAACTTTTGCAGGGGAAGGCGAATACTCTTTTTTAAGTTCTACAGAACAAAAATAATAAATAGTTATAATTTGGGGGCGGATTTTGATGACCTAAAACACTGCCAAAATGATCAACGATATGCTCTTAAAATGTTTTTAAAATGCCCTAAAAACAAAGAATAATGACGTAAAAAATTGATCAAAACCAATTCAGATGAGCAACTCATGCTATTGGATATGTTATTAATATAATAAAGGCTTCGTCCTTTTGTTCAAGTAAACCCAGCTTGCAAATATTTGATTGGGATTGATATATACAAGAAAATCTGGAACTGACAATGGTGCCGATAGGCGTCACACGAACCTGTAATTTTTTTTTTTTTAATTTGTTGCTTCGTTGTTGATGTAACACGGCTCTTAACCCTTGTTGGGCGTTGAGCGCTTTCTTCTGGAGTAATCTTCCGTTACTGAGTAATTAATATTGAATTACTATATTTGTCAAGTCTCGTCACGTCGCAGTCAGTCGGTGCCTTTTATCCCTTCGGCCAGGGACTCGACGCCGTTAGATCCCTGGGTGACCAGGAACTCACGTGTCTCGAATTCGCTTAACCTTTGTGACTTCACGGAGCGTAGTAAACGAATTCGGCTAGCGCCGCCGCCGTACCCACGGTTACATTACAATATATGAGTGAAGAAATCGAATAGGCTAATTAAAAATTCAGTGGAGAACATTCGTTGCATTTCGTAAATATTTATTTGAGGCAAATACAATTAAAATGACTTTAAAATCGATGAAATCAGCGATAAATGCATTAAAAATGACTTATTAGTCGAAATCGATGGAAAGTGAAAAAAACAACATAAAAATGGGTAATTTCCTTTTGTCATAACATGAAATGAATTTCTATACTAAACAGAATTGTTCTAAAGTGAAAAGAAAAAAATGACATTTCATTAAAAATTCGCCCCCTAGTTATAATGAAAGGTTGGTCCATTGGTTTAATTATAATGACTACCTGTTTTCCAAGGAAAATTGTATTTATTTTAATAACCAGAGTATCAAAATAATATTATTTTTATATAACATTTTTGTAAATAAAAAATTCTTTCAAGGGGGAGGCAGAAGATCGCTCCATCCCCCTGATAAATCCGACCTTGATTTCAATATCCAAATTATGTATTTCACAACACGGAGGAGGAAAAGTTTCGCTCAATGTCACGCATTCACATTACTCTGAAACCTGTTTTAAACGACCACTGTTGATTCCATTAAAAGGTAGACTTTTAGATGGATAGTTGCTTAACAGAGGGATTGTTTTTTCTACTTGCTTGCCTTACTTCCCGAGAAGAGAAATTATTGTAGTCGTGCGCCGGAAATCGGCGATTTTTGGACATAAAAACTTTTACTGAAGGGCCTTGGTAACTCAAAAGTGGATTAATATTTTTCGTATATATAGTAAATTCCTTCCTCTAATACTTTATGAAGTCAGAAGTCATGTTTTCTGAGTTATTGATACCGAAAAATCGATTGACGGCAACATGGGAAAAATTATTTTGATAACTGTCAAGACATTAAAAATAACGCTAAAATTTGAAAGAAATATTAAATTACGGCTATTGCTTTAGGTCTGGAACATTTTAAAAATGAATTTTGTGTGAAATATAGAAAATTTCCAATAATTATTTTCTCAAAAACCGGTTCAAAATTTTTCTTTTATATTTCTTCTCGTGTGTATCAAAACACGGTAAAAAATGGCACTGGTCCCAATTTCAGCGATTTCTGTATTTTCAAAAATCCCCCCCCCCCAAAAAAAAGATTTACAAAAGTGCAATATTCAAGATAGAGATTTTTATCTTAAATGAAATCTGTTCAAAAAATCAGATATTTAAAAAAGATTGTATACTGTGTTTTGAAAAAACGAAGTTTTCATGTAATTTCTGCTTGAAATTAATTTTAAAAAAACATTTTCTCAAAAACTGCTAATTTTTTCCAGGGGTAGAGCAAAGGACGCTTAAATCTATGGCACAGGTCTCTTTTCGTTTAACTCTCTGAATTTTCGGAAATTGTAAAAGTTAGAAATAATGCCAGGTAGTATATGCTCTCATAGGGCCACTGCAGTACCAGAAGCTTATAAGCGACTCTGACAGTTACTCGCTACGTGCTGTGGCACGTCACGTGAACTGCTTCGAAGCAATTAGCTTGCGAGGATTTGTTTACTTTCTCACAGCCAGAGTTCAGCGTTGCCGCTCATCTTACTCACACGAAGTTGCGGAGGATATAAGGTTGGGCTTTTGCGAAGATTATGAACATGATATCAAGGCGAGTCACAGCCTGTCAGTAAGTGTTAACTTTTTGAAATTTCATATATTTGTCGTGTAGGTGGTGCCATGTGCGTAGTAATGTGAGAAACAGCGCATTGAAATGCAAGAGTCGCAAACGCTGCCGGTACAGTAGTTAACTTCCTCGCATACTATACTTACATACACATACGCAATATTGTAATACCACAATGAAAATCGGCGATTTTTCGACAGAAAACTCGTATTGTCGGCCCCTGGTAATGAAAAAGTGAATAAATCTTGTTCCTGAATGTGGCAAATTACTTCCTCCAACGTGTAGTCTGAAACCACGCTTTGTGGGTACTGGATACCGAAAAATCGATTGAAGGCAACACGTTTGTGTGTCCGTTTGAGGTCAATGCTAGCACCTAAACCATTCAGACAATTTTCTCCAAAATTGACAATCCCCGATCGAACTAAACCAGAGATTCCCAAATTAATCTTGCATCGACCCCCTTTAAAATAATTATTTGCTTCATTGAATCCTTTACATTTTCTCTACAATATACAGCATTCATAATCATAAAAAAAATAATTGCAAATAAATAACTTGAAGATAACGATTTGGCATACCAATGTTTTTGTAAATATCGTGATTTTCAATAATCAAATACGCTTCCGCTTCTGAGTAGCTGAATTTAAAAAAATCATTGTTGTTCAATGGTTACAAAATGTTGAGCAGATTTTAAGTACATTTTGCGCGATAGAGTAAATGTTGTGAATACATGGTTATAATTTTTTGAGTATTCTAAATATCCTGAGCAGTGAGAAGATTAGGTTCACGGAGTAAAACGTTGAAATGGGTTCTTAATCTGCGGGTACTAAACCTTAAACTAAGAATTTCAAGTCTAATTATCTTAAGAATACGGATGTGCAATGGGGAAAATAAACTTGGAATGTGATTTTAAAACTTTACCGAATCTTGCCTGCGGAGATCCTCACTGGAGGCCCCTGACATCGAGGTCCTAGTGACGTGCATCAATTACACCATCTTAGTTACGCCTAGCTAAGCTACCTTAGTTAAGTCTAACTACGAAAGAAGACAGGCGAATTTGTTGTACGTTATTATTGTACGTTTTGTGGCTTTATATCATAAAACATTTATTTATTCAATTCATTACTACTGTTTTTGTAGTCAATGGCATCTTCATCTTGATTGTACTGATCAGTTCTCTTTCGAGTATTGACCCCAAATCGACCCCTTGAATCATAAATGACCCCCTTTAAAATTTTATCGATCCTGATATAAACAAAATCGAAGCCCTGCGGATCTGAAACGGATATTTTTATTTTTGGGGATTGAAACCTCAACCTCTTGAGATTTTTGGGAGATTGAAACCTCAACTTTGCCTCAAAAATGACTTCAATTTTTTTCCCTCGAAAAGAGCAAAAGACGCTAAAAAACGGGATAGAACGCATTTTCGTTCTATTAATTTCTAATGTCTTTCATCTTTCACTACATTTCAAGGATTTCTTTTCCTCATCTTCAGGATTAAATGTAAGATTACCAAAAACTATTATAACATCAGCTTATTAAGTTCTTATCATCTACTTATGTTTTTAAACATAAGAAGGAAGTGATACGAAAATTACTGAACGACACTGACGATTTCATAAATAACGTACTTGTTATCTCGTGTAACGCCTCGGTTTACAAAATTCAGTCTTTGCCGGTCTAACGAAGTTAATAACCGTAACAGACACCCCAACTCCTTTAGTCACGAATTTAATAGATAATAACAAAAATAATAGCAATATCAATAATTCTCAATGAGACTAGAGCTTCTATTCTGGCTTCCTTTATTAGTTTTAGTTATGTTTTTTCTCTTCTACAAAGTTTACTACTTTGGTCTTCTGTGCTTTTTAAAAAAAAGGTAAAGATATACGCTTGATTTGGTGCCGTAACAAAGCAGGATCACTTCCCGCCTGGGCAGCGCCTCACGTATATGTACACACCGAGTGCGCGAGAGCAGCGAGCCCCGCCCTGTTGCAAACACTTCACGCAGCGCAAAGCCGCCGTTGGTGCCGCCACAGTCGCTTTCATATCCCCAGCCCTCAATGGACAGTGTGTCACTGTTGCTAGGTAGCTGGACAATAAATTCTATGTTTATTCATTCTACATTTTCGGGCCCGTGATCGGTTACCAGAAATATCTATAACAGTACTATCTATTATTGAAAGTCCAAATTAACTGTTGACAAAACTGGATCTCGGGAAACAAAATAGAAACAAATTCACGAATGAACAGATCTTAAGTAAAGAATGAGCACACAAACCAACTTTTATCGTTGACACATTCAGTACCCGTGAATTGGGGCGAATAGGGACATCAGTGTCGAAAAAACTTCTATCTCTCACTGACATGACGTTAAATAATGTATTTTTGATGCCTTCTGGTGAATAAAATTTGTATGAGATTGTAGTTCTTGAAAGTTCTTTGTATTATTTTTGGAATAATTTCAGTGGTTGGGAATATTGCTTAAGTTGATTAGGTGTTGCTGTCACTATTGCAGCGTTCGCGGCAAAACTTACTCTACACAAGCAAGACACGTTGGTGAAATAATTTCAAAATATTTCAAGTAAATAGCGGTTCTATTTCTAAGTTATACGCATTAATTTTAATGTTGTAATATTCATTTTGAAAAACTTCTTGAATATTTTATCTCAAACTGTCATTTTTTGACGTTTAGGGGTGAATAGGGACAACTTGGTTAGAAAGACCAAGAGTAATTTTAGAGGTTGTTGCCACAGGTAGATTGCCCAAGAGGACCTTGAAAATGCACTGCAAGCTATTGGGAGAAGGATGTCACTTTGAGCAGTTGCAGAGAAGTTGCAAATACCTAAATCTGCGTAGCTGCAAAACAGTAAAATGTCGTCTGCTCAAATTGTAAACAGAAAAATGAAAGGAAGACAAACAGCCCTTGGTGAATCTTGTGAGAAGAAGATTGTGGATACTTTTGTAAGGTGTAGAAGATGGGGTATCCAATGTGTACCTTCGATTTGCAGAGTTTCGTTAAATATCATTTAGACAGGGAGGGGAAAGTAATGAAGCAGTTCAAGAACAACCTTCGGGGTCAGATTGGGCTCAGTGTTTCATAAACAGGCATAAGGATAAAATTACTCTTGCATTTGTCAAAATCTGACATAGGGAACAGATAGAGTCACTCCACAGGACATTGAACATTATTTTGAAAAATTGAAACAAGTTGTTAGTGGTGTTCTAACAGTAAGATGAGGAAGATGCATGCTTAAGTGATGGTACTGCATTGGATGTTTTGGTTTGAATGTATTTGTTAAAAAAAAAGTAATCTTCTGTTCGTATTGACCCTAATGTCTGGTAGAATAGGGTTTTGAATTTTTATTTATGACTGTCCCTATTTCCCCCATCCTTGGGGTGAATTGGAACACTTTTTAATCAACTGTAATTGTTGATTATATAATTCTATCTTAATGATATGAGGTTTCAAAGATAAGTGATTAACCTTCTTTCACTTTCATGAAAAAAATATTTGTAATATTTTGTATTACTAAATTTATTATTAAAAAGACTTGTAATCTGTACCTATTCACCCCGTTTCACGGTACCAATTCACGAAATGTTGACATTTTTCATGTAAACGAGATGTGCAGTGATTGAACGTAGGAAGGGCGGGGGTCACGGGTGAACCACGAAATTTAGAAATTCCACGTATCCATACAAGAGCAATTCTCTGAATGTAAAACAAATTGTTTATTTAACGAGATACGAGCGAACGAGTTGAATTCTTTCTGTGCCGATCCGGAGATCATTAAGATATTTTAATTTTGAGGGTTGTTCACGTGACGTCTCTGTTACATTATCAAAATTTCCTGGAAAATAGCAGCAATTTTTTGGATAAAGTTTTGCTCGAATGGAGGAAAGTGCTTATAGCCAGAGATTTCTTTCTCAAAGCAATTTATCCCCCTATTTTTACTTTCTCGTATACATACGAAATAATATAGAGAAATGTAATGCTGCGGAAAATCGATTTCGACGGAAATACACGTTTTGGGGTCCCCTGATACCGAAAAAGTGTTTTTTTCAAACCGTCCGTCAGTCCGTCACTACTAGCGCCTAAACCGTCCATACGATATTTTCCAAATTGAAGAAATTCCTGTCCGTCTGGTTCTAGTTGAAGCTTTGAAATTTTGAAAAACAATCTTTAAAATTTGGGGATACTTTACATTAAGTCCCCCGGACTTTTTCAAAATTTTATCAAAAAAGTCTCCAATTTTTTTCTTTAAATTTCTTATAAAAAATAGAGGAAAATACTCCTATAAAGGTGGCAGAGGTCCGATTGTCACCGTTAACTCTAAATTTTCGAAAATTGCAAAATTTTGAGTTTTTTTCGATGTCTTACTACAATTATTAAATTGAAGACAGATTTTTCCTTCAAATAAAATTTTTTGTCAATTAATAGTTCTTTCATTAAGGTCATGTAGATTGTTTTTGGAAATTTTAGTATTTTCGTGCAATAATGCGTGCAATATTTGCAATTTTAAACAATAACAAAAAGATTTTGTCAAAAGCGGCTCCAAATGTTTTCTTTAAATTTTTGGTAGGGTTAGTGCCAAGGGTACCCTATACGATGACATAAACATCATAGTGCTCTATTCTTTTGTTTTTTAAAAAATTACAAAATTTTTTTTTTTTGCTTGTCTCTCATGTCGGTAATATTTACATTTATTTCTTCACGCTATTCTACTTATGAGTACATGTACTTCAAATTTTGTCCGACAAAGTTCTCGTAAAGTCACCAGTTTATTGTTAAAATGAGCTCAAAATCCCGCATTTTCAGAAATGCTCAATCGCTATTTTTTCAAAAAAAGGATCTAATTTTTTTCTTCAAACTATTCCAACGTATAGTGGTGATGGAACTGTTTAATATTGCGTAAATTTCATTTAGGTGTATTTTTTGCTGTTTTTTTTCAAAAAACTAATGTAATTTTTTTCACTAATGTACTTTTTTTCAATATCTCTCACGCCGTTAATTTCCATAAATTTGTATATATTATTGAACTTGTGAGTGGAAGATCTTCAAATCACTTCAATTCGTTTTCAAAAACTCAATAGATTCCTGTGAAAAAGAGCTTCAAATTTCAGATTTACAGTAATGCTTAATGCCATTCTCTTAAAGACGGCTCCAAGTTTTTGAATGAAAATGGCTATTTAGGACAAGGTTTTAAGCCTTCTTTAATATTCTTAAAATAATATTTCGGTTCTACTGTTTGGAAACCGAAAAGTAGAGAAATTTTCAAAATAATGTACTTTCGGCGGCGATAACTGGTAGCTGGCAAGAATGAAGGGCAAGACTGTACAGTACCAGTCCACACCCAGGAAACTAGAAAACTTTACTACGCGAAAGTCTGTGCGAGTCTGTAGCACTTCTAGTCACTCTTTAAATTGTCGTGCAGCCTTTTCTAGTTGAGTAATAACAATAAGAGGAGAAAAATATTCAACATGCCGCGTATTCTCATTAGTTTGTTCTGCAACAAACTGCTTTCAACCAAAAGATATGTCAGAGTCGCGTAGTTTTTCTATCACCTGGTAAATCTTTTTAAAAAACATTCAATAAAGATAAACATTTTTGGATATCCTACCCCGTTTTCATTTACATGTGGTAGATGATAGGTAAAAAAACCCTCCCTCTCTCACCCTCATTTCTCTCTCTCTCTCTCTCTCTCTCTCTCTCTCTCTCTCTCTCTCTCTCTCTCGCACGCACGCACGCACGCGCGCGCGCGCACACACACACACACACACTGAATGAGGAATCTGGGGTCTTCAGGAAGAGACAGTAAAAATTTTGTCTCCAAAGTACGAGGGCGAGTCAAATGAAAACCGTATTTTTTTTTAGTTCCTATATTACAGACAGTTGGAACAAGTATACTATTTTTCAATGTAATCCCCCTACTTATCGACGTATTTCTGCCTCCCAATCGGGAGGGCATGGATTCCTCAGGAGGAAAATATGGCTGTGCATGCAGCCACTCATGCACCACCAGTTTCACCTCCATGACAGTCGCGAACATTTTGCCACCTAAGGAGGTCTTAGTGGGCCAAAGGGAGGATGGGGGAGCACTCCAGGTGCAAGTCCTTGATAGTCGCCAAGGACGCAAGAGCCGTATGAAGTCGCGCGTTGTCATGCTGGATGAGAACGCGTATTGAGAGGAGTCCGCACCTTTAGGTGGGAATAGTAGGTTTCAGAATGTCACGCTTCACCCTCCACCAATTCACTATAGGTGGCACTGGTGCACTGTCTTGCCCTTTTCCATGTAATGTTCCACTATGGGACCCTTGTGGTCCAAGAACAAGGTTAACACCACCTTTTGTGCGGAGGCTGGCTGCGGAACATTTTCGGCGTTGGTGTTGGGTGCCGCCATTCCATACTGGAGCGCTTCGTCTGTGGTGGCCTGATGACAGCTGATCTGCTGTTACGATTTCGTCGAATCGGGAGCTTAAACGTCACCACAATGTCACCGTAATGACGTTTAGCTCTCGATTGCATGACACTGTAACAGCTGTTGAAGCGTCATGGGCCAGGTTAAATAAAGTTAAGTAAGTAAAGTTAAGTTAAGTAAAACTCAAGTATAAAGATAGTACTAAACGTATTTCCATTAGAAACATCAAAAATCACATTAGAAACCAACGAGTGTTACATTTACTTGTAGTAGTATCCATTATTGTTTTTAAATGAAACAAATATTAATTTCATAATTAGCAAAGGTTAATAAAAATGCACGACTTTCCATTGGACAATATTTATTCTTTATAATAATTTCAAAAATGAAACATATTTACACTGTTACATACACATGATTTTTGCACCCAGAGCACACAATGAACTATGGCGTTTCAATGGCATCATTTTGTTTCTCTTCGTTTTTTAAAAATGTCTTTGATACAAATTTTGTATTCTTTCCATTTCTAATATTATGTGATCTTTTGAATCGGGCAATCCAACTAGTCGATGCTGCAAACTCTGTTGCTCCTATATCATTAGCAATATCTAATGCCCAGTCGCGCAGTAAATTATCACTGATACTACGCGACGTCTGCCTCGCTTCAGTGACACGCTCAAGCAGTCGATCATTTAACAAGGTATTAATTTCTACCCTACCCTTGCGTTTTTCCGCCAATTGTTTTTTCCACCTATACAACTCACGTTCTGACGGGACAAAACGAAATCGCTTTTGAACAGTACTTAAACGTAACCTTTTCTTTCCTCCTTCATTCAACCAGTACGAGACCGCCTTTTCTTTGTTTGCTAAAGGGACACTATTCTGTACAATTTTCTCCGAGGATGGTTGATACTCTGCTTCAGTGTCATCACTAGATTCCTCAGAAGTAGTAACCACAGTTTCTTCCTCGTCGGTAGAATTGCTATCTAGTGGGTCGAGTGGCTTCGTGGCTTCGGTGCAGATGTCTTCAACTTCAAAATGTTCGTCCAAAAATTCAACAATCATTTCACACAACAGATAATCTTCTTGCGTGCTTTCAGGTGATGCTTTCAGCTGGCGTCTGTTGTACTTCTCAATAGCGAGGAGCAGAACATTCACAGGGTTCCCCATCTCCTGCACACAAAATATTTTAAAATACAAAGTTGGATACACTAAGTAAATATTTAGGTCTACGTGAAATGTGAAATCAGACGTGTGCGCACCAAAAAGTAGTATTCACTTGCTTATGTGGAGTACGTGGCGTAATCAAGGAGCAGAGGGGGCGGTCCGCCCCTGGAGACGTCATTTTAGAAGTGACACCAATTAGAAAAATTTATAATTTTGCGCAATTATAGATGGTAGTGTAGATTTTGATGAATTTATAAGTTTGCCACCCTTAAATCTCGAACAGTTTTTTTTTTTATAAGAAACATGCATTTTTTAATTAGTTATTCTTCATTTTAGATTATTTGTTTAAAAATTATATTTCAATTATTCTGAATTACAGTTTTTTAATATATTATGAATAAATACAATACTATATCATTTTGTTATTTTAACATTCTGCAGTTCATTTACCGTTTTCTATAACCCGGGAAAGAAAATATCTAGTTAATCTCGCGCTTTTTAAATATTATTGTTATTATTATTACTATTAATTTTTTATCTTTCAACTATTAATAATCGCCTTCGGCTCACCTCGCTGATAGTGAACGAGTGACAGTTCAGTTCGATATCACAAGCGCTGTTCTGTTATAGAAACAATAAAGTATTACATTCGTTTGTCAATTGTAGTCGGCAGAGTGTGTTCCACAAGCAGCTACGCGAGTGTCAGTTCTCCCGTGACTTAAGAGGAAGCCCATTTCGGTCGCATAGGCAAGTTCTGGTCTGCAAATTCCTTCAGGGGGTGTCCAGTTCCTCACTGTATGCGCCATTGGAAATAATGTCAATGTTAATGAATATTTTAGAGTAACTTCCAGTATGTTTCGGCAACTAAAATGTTGCTTATGAATCGTATGTTGCCTTATAACTGGAAAAAAATGAAAACGGATTTCGGCCCGACATTACAGATTACAGACCATTCCCTTTCCCTTCAACGCCCCGATGTTCTCAGTGTAGGGATGAATTTGCAGTTAGACGTCTGAACCTACTTCCTGTCAGAACAGCCAAATTAAGTACGAACAGCGCTCTGAGGGAGCATCGATTTAGTCCTCTTGCTAATAACCTATTGACTCCGACTCACAGAGCATTACCACGGTGTAAGACAACTTTCTTACCATAGTATTTCTTACACCGTGGTATTACCGAGAAAGTATACTTCGGTTTTTATAACGTGGTGCGTCACGGCCTGTCTTCATGATGGAATATTTCACGGCTTTTCGCGTCTTTCTCGGACATGCCGCTAGATGCCGCATGATCGCGACCGTATCGAACACTGCCACGTTATAATCATGACGAAAATTCGCCCATATCGTGCAATTTGTTTTCGGTGGCATACGTTGTTATAGATTTGGTCCGTTTGGTGTAATTTATTAAGTGATAACGCTCGCACTGTCTTCCACATTCACTGCATAGACATTTGTCATTTGGTTCGCGGAAACTTAGTCATATCCAGTGGTGGAACCCGTGCACTGCCAGGCCCGTAATCACATGTCTCTGCTTGTACCCTGCCTCTGTACATTCTCTATCATCGCATCAGTACAGTAGACGTCTGGTCATATTTTTTTCTGTCTCTTTTTTCCGTTCGTTCAGCACCTCTTAGGGGATTTGTGTTGGGCAGCTGCAATTGAAGTCTCAAATCTTCCTATTGGAAGATTCGGAAAGTTTCTTTTATCATTTCATACGCTAGTCTTGGCCGCGCATTCTTGGAAATTCCTAAAGCTTTTTTTATGAAAGTTGCTTTTAGATTTTTTAACATTTCTAACTGCTTGACTGTGAGGTAGTTTCATATTATTTCTAAACCGTATGTCACTACAAGGAGTATTTTGTGGGTAAACAATTTCATGGCTGTTTCTAAAGACAACTGACTGAAATATGGAATGTTATTTATACTTCTTGTTGCTGCAATTAATCTCTCCTTTAGATGTACCGTGAATGTTGTTCCTATAGTTGCAGAGTAATTCGTAGGTATTTGGGTGAATTCGCTGCTCCCCACTGCACATTATTGTCGTTTCTGTTCGTTCTTCCGCCTTTTCGAAATATTGTCATTTCTTTTATTTTTATTAATTTGTTGCTCATTTGCAGCTGCCCATTTACTTAGAGCGTCAATTCCCCTTTGTAATTCTTCGCACTCTGTTGAGACTACCGCCACGTTGTTAGCATAGATTAGTATTTTCAGTTCTGCTTCTTATTTTACGGATGACGTTAGATCATAAATGGGTACGTTAAATAATAGCGCACTTAGCGGATCTCCTTGCAATACTTCTACACGTTGTTCAATTTCATCAGATATTGTTATATTATCATCAATTTGGATGTATTTTTGTTAGGATATTGGTCGTTAACCTCGATAGCCAACCAATGCCGCCCAGCGGCGTTAATCAACTTGTTCTCAATGATTTGTCTATTTACATTATCGAAGGCTTTGCAGAAATCAACAAATACTGCGTATAATTTATTGTGCTGTCATTTATTATTTTAATTAGGTTTCCCACTGCCATGTGTGTTGACCATGTAAGGGATTCCATCTTTGCAGTTAATCTTTGTTAAAAATTTGAATGACGTGTTTTCAAGGGATATTCCGCTGTATGCTTCAGGTGAGTATGTGTCTCCTTTGCCTTTACAAAGTGGCTTCGGAGTTTCCGTGCACCATTCTCATGGTATTTCTCCACTTTGTATACATGCATTGAATAGTTCAGACCAAGATTCAGCTAGGAGCTAGGCTAATGATTGTTTTAGGTGCTCCTAGTACAAGCAGTCGGCCAAAGGCTTTGTTGTTTATTGTCTCCTTTATTGCTTCTCTCACTTCCTTGGCAGTAAATAGTTCACATGGATCCCATATTAACACTTGTTAATTCCGGTCTTATGTGTCTTTGTGGTTTATGATTTTCCTCGTGTGTTCCTCCCATGTAGTAATTGAGATGTCTACTGGAAATCTGGGCTGTTGCATGCGTAGTATGCAAAATGGATTAGCTTTTGCTTTCTTCTCGATGTGTTCCGTTTTCTTCTGATTTAGTAGTCTTTTGTATTCCTTCTTGCTTGATCAGTATTCTTGTAAATTTGCACCCTTTAGGATTATCTTCCTTTGGCTCTCCAGTGCTTTCTTTCTTGCCTCATAGCATTCTTTGTCGAACCAAACTTTAGCTCGTTTCTTTGTGCGGGGAACTGTGGTAGTTTCTATTGTCTCTCAGATCTGGTTCATTGCATTTGTTAGGTTCATGTTTTCCCGTTCTTCCTTGATTGCTAGTAGTCTTTCTGCCTCATCAGTTCTTCTTGGTCTAGTTTTCTTGTCTTAGGTTCTTCTTTTCTGCTTGCTTGTCTCGCGGATTCCATCAACGTCAGTATATGTATGTCCTTTCTTACGACGTTGTGTCGTCAGTATATGTATGTCCTTTCCTAACAGTGTTGCATCTGGATCCCAGACTTGTTGTTTTGCGGATTCGAATCCTCACACAAAGGTTACATCTATTGCACTTGCTCCACTGTGGGCTACATATGTATTCATTTGTCCATTGTTTATTAGTGTCAGTCCTTCTTGCATTAGGAACTGCACTACAGTGCTGGTTTTTGAGTTGTCTATATCGACTCTGCAATTTAAGTCTCCTGAGAACACTATATTTTCTTTCCTGTTTATTTTATTTAGTGCTTCGGATAACCTGTCTATAGATGTGAATTCAGGATTGAAGTATGAACATATAATATTGATTCCCTTAGCTTTGATGGATATTAAATTTTCATTTCTGTGGATAATGGTGAACGGGGCAAATTTTGGATGCAGTAAGCACATTATTCCTCCTATTGGTCTTCCTGTTAGTGGTTTTTACAGCATATTGGTGCATTTGTACTACCCTGGTACAGTTGCGGTGTTTTCAGTTACAAACATTTCCGTTAATGTTGCTATTGATATGTTATGAAATATCTTATTTCCTTCCAATTTCAGAATGTTTTTCATCCCCTCTACGTTCCACTTCAGAACTGATTTTTTTGTGTTTCACATCCTTCTACGTTTCCTGTAAGCATGTCCGAGTTCCTTACCATGGTAGCATATTGTTTGCGGGTTTTTTCTTTGAGTATTCAACTCCTTGTCTTTGCTCGCGAAAATGAAACCTGACTACCTCTAGAGGTCAGAAGTCCGTGATTTTTATTTTGTCAAGTTCGCCCAGGGGAATACCCACTTTGAAAGATTTATTTCGTCCTTTTGTCTCCAGTTGCTCACAGTCAATTTTTCGTGTTACACCATTGTTTGCTAGGTAGTTTACAATTTTTTTCCTCTTCTGTATTTTCGTTGAGTCCTCCGATGTCCAGCCAGACCTCCTTGTAGCTCAGAGTTTTCCCTTGGGTTGGTTCCTCTAATATTCAAAGTGTCTCTGCCGTTATTGCGACTGGATTGTTCCATTCCTTTCTTTTGTTGGCCATGATAGTGTGATATTGTAGATGTTTTTTTAATAACGCTGACCTTATAGCCTGCCAGGTTTACATCTTCGTCATAATTTACAGTAGAAGATAGTGTGATATCGTCTGCTGGTCTTGGGATTTGTTCTGGTGTCGTGTAGCTAAATTCCTGAATTTTTGCCATCGTTTGCGCCTGCTGTATTTCAGCTTCTAATATTAACGCAAGTTTTTGCGTTCAAGAGTCTGTGAGCTCGTCCATCTTTTTTCTGAATTCATCTTGAGTTTATCATCACCTGCTATCGAATTCTTGACTCTATCATCGCCTGCTTCACTTTCTCATCCTGTGGGGATGAGGTGCCTACTCCATGGACAGCTTAATAAGTTTCTGGTTTCTAATGGCTGACACATCCACAGTAAATTTCCTTTTCCCCGCAAGTGCATTAAATTCTGTGGTCGAAAATTGCGTGCAGGTGTTGTGGAACCATTTACGGCAATTTACGTCACATCCCACGGCTGTATCTTCCGTCATTGAGTACCTTTGAACATTGCGGGCAGCACTGAGGTGAGTTCTCATTCGCAGGGTTGGTATTAGTTTATAAGTTGGCTTTTCGTTTGTTATTTCATTTGAAATAATGTAATTTTCTGTGGTCTGATGTCGACTCCTGTTGCAGCTATTCAGGTCTGCCACTGGTCTAATGTCACTTCCGCTTTCACAAAACGCCACTAGTCTGAATAACGTCACTTTCGCTTTCACAAAACGCCACTGGTCTGAATAACGTCACTTCCGCTTTCACAAAACGCCACTGGTCTGAATAACGTCACTTCCGCTTTCACAAACACGCACAAACTAGGAATTTATTCCTTGGAACTAAAGGATGTCTTCCTGCAGTAAAATGGCTTCCTTCACGAGATTGGTGGCCTTTAATTACGTGTTTTTTTAGGCATTAACCCTGCACGTGCATACTTATTTTTTTCCTATAAAGTGCACACTGGGTTCTGGGAGACCCCAATATTATTTTGACGATATATGCTCACACATGTTAGTTATTAAACTTGGATATGTTTTTTTTCTTAACATTTAATCATTTATTGAATATTTCCGAGGAAAATTGTACTTTTATATTTCATTATGTCATAAACATGTTCTGAAATAGGAGGCGTAATTTTTAATATGTATGAATTTCAGAAATGAAAAAACCTTGCTTATTTACATTTTAATAGCACTTTTAACCAGATATGAACAATTTAAAACATTGTTACAACATTCGACAAACTTCTGGAAAGATGAGAGAGTAAGAGGAACAAAAAAATATATTTACAGTGTACACTCAAAACTGCCCTGTGCTCATCACATATAGCTACTCACAAAATTCTGGATTTTGCATTTGCTTCATATTCGAACGTTCGCTCACTCTACGCACGTCTACCAACTTCTCATCTATTAAAAATGGAAGAACAGTTCTGTTTGCCGATGACACGAATGTTCTTTGCAAAAAAGAAACAATAAATAGTACAATGTCAGAAGTTTCAAATTGGTTTTGTCATAACAAATTAATAGTTAACGAAGGAAAAACTGTTTCAATGCAACTTTGCGTTTCAAATCGGCAATCGTATTCTCCATTGGAAATGAACAATATGCAATTAGCTGATGTTAAGGTAACAAAATTTCTAGGTCTCTCAATTCAATCAAACCTCAAATGGAATGTACATTATAACAGAATTAAACACTAAATTAAGCCCATTGTTATGCATGTTATGCATTCAGAATTCTTTCTAATTTTGTCAGCCTACATGCAGTTCGTTGCGTGTATTTTGCAAATGTACGTACATTCCCGCCTGAGATATGGCATAATATTCTGAGGAAGCTCATCCTTTAGTGCCCTGACAGATTGCAAAAGAAAAGATAGATTGCAAAAGAAAATTATCCGAATAATGAAAAAATCCCATCCACGTGATCACTGCAAGCCTCTTTTCATTGAGGTAGGAATCTTACCTTTGCCTTGCTTATTTATTTACGAGTCTGTAGTATTTGTCAAAATTGACTTACTTAACGGTGGGAACATATTTTCATGTAATACTGATATTTATAGTTACAACACTCGACGTAGAAATTATGTTCATCGAGTGTCAGTATCAACAGCTCACTACAAGAAATCCACATACAATAAATACATGCACGTTTCTTCACAATGCATTGCCAGATGAAATTAAACAATTAAAATTGGTACACAAATTTAAGTTAAAAGTAAAATCTTTTCTGCTGCAAAATATTTCTTTGTATACAATTAGAGACTATATTGATCGTCAAAAAGAAAAATAATGTTTACTTTAACAAAACAATGATATAGTATAATGAATTAGTTTACATATACAATGTATAATTAAAAAAAAGACTTAAATGCCTGTAACAAATAATGTACTTCAGCTTCCGGGTCAATGACCCCCATCTCGATCGGGTTTTTGTCCAATTTCCCTGATCCATTGAGCAAATGCTGAGATGGCCCCTTGATTTGCTTCTGGACGTAAATGTAGCTTCACTATGCGCACGCTTTGTTGAACTTTCCTTTGCTTGTAGTGGTAGTAGAGCTTAGGGTGAGTTTCTATTTTGTTAGGAATACAGAAAAATTAAAGCTGTTCGTTCGTTTACTGTTAAAAATAATTTTTCTATAATTGGCAACGAAAATATCTAGTTTTTGAAATGTTAATCTCTCGCTTTTTTTTAATTTATTATTGTTATTGTTATTATTATTATTATTATTATTATTATTATTATTATTATTATTATTATTATTATTATTCGTCTTTCAACTATTAATAGTTAAATTGTTGGGAAGGGATTCTGAAACTCAAGAAAGCGAGCGCAGATGATTTTCTCCCCCATACGTCACATACAGTTTTTGACTAAATAAATAAACTTACTGCCACGTTATAAAAACTGCAGTATATACTTAGATTTTCGTAACTTGGCGGTGAGGGTCTTATCTTCACGATGGAATATGGCACGGCTTTTCGCGTCTTTCTCGGTCGTGCCGCTAGTCGCTTGATACGGTCGCGATTATGCGACATCTGGCGACAGGACCGAGAATGACGCACAAAGTCATTCCACCTTTCATATTCCATCTTGGAGATACTATCCTCAGATGCCATGTTAGAAAAACCCATGTATAGAGTCCAGAGCATTGCTTGTTCTTTCACCGCGGCCAGGGTCATGCTGGATAGGCTTTCTCTGCTATGAAAGGCCTTTTTGTTTTGTAACTGTTGTCTTGTCTTTCGTTAGAATTAAATATCATATCCGTAAACAAGAGTGCACTCAGTGTACTATAAATCAAAATACAACTTCAATGTTTTCTACTTAAATTGATGAGGGTTTTGTGCAAATACAAATATAACCTTAAACGTAATGTCTTGACAAACGTTTTAATTGTGCATTAATGAGGTAGTCTAACAATATGACGGTATTTCTCATATTAATAACGGAGCGTTTCAGAAACATATATCGTCGAAAGTAGCGACTTAATAAATTGGTTTGCAGGCAAATCTACTAATTCAGTGTCATAAATGTGGCACAAAAGTTCAGTAATAACACAATGCATTGGATTAGAGACATTATATTTGAAGATCATTGCACCTTATATTATTTTAGTCCTTTAAAAGTGAATACCTTTTGATGCAAGAATTTAATAAAATGAGTGATACTATTAATACCAACACTATTTAATTAGTTCATTCTTACCTAGGGTTGCCATACGTCCCGATTAATTGGGAATGTCCGCTTTTTAAAAACTATGTTCTGGTCTCACAAGAAGTTCTAGTCAGGACGACAACGTCTCGATTTTTGAAAGTACAGTGTGAGCAGCAGATTAAAGACTAATTTGTCAGAGAATTGTCATGACTAGTGGACTGGGATGCAATCTAGCGGCGCATTCTCACACCATATTTAGTTTTTTGATTGCTGTAGGCAAATCTATTTTAAATTTGTTATTTATTCGACATTGCTATCAAACTGTGTAAATTATATTTCTTGTAAGTTAAATGATGTTATACAATTTATGTGTTATGCCCAAAGTAAAACTGAAACACAATTGCACCTATGGGCAGCCTATGGGTCACCCATGAGAAGCTCTTCAATCCTTTTTCTTATTACAAGTATAGCCATCTAGAGTCCTGATAGAATTTTTCTGCAATTTTCTACATGAAGTTTAATTTTGGCTTTCTCAATCATCAGTTTATCTCAATCATTAATTATTTTACACAAATAAAGAAAATTGAGGCCTTGAATATAATATGAAATGAATAATATGAAAATTGAATATAATTGAAACATATATTTGAATTAAATGTGCGATTGTCTTCTAGTTTTCTTGGAGACATTCTTAGTGTTTATATTATTTAATACAATTCTTTTTTAAATTTTCTATTTTTAAGTATGGAAAATGCTTGGGGTTAAATAACAAGTATTTTTCGAGTTGTAACTGACTATTGATTCTGTCTCAATTTCAGTTCAAAAATGTAAACCCTATTCATTCCTGACATTGATATCTTCTGGTAGACTTATTTCTTCTATTGTAAATGTACTGGTGTGTTACAGGGAGGTTTATAATAAAAAGAATAAGAATAATTTGAAAAAAATATTTATTGAATCATTTGAAACCTGCAACCAAACTACCTGTACATAAAAAGCGTGTTCAATTCATAGAGTTTTTGTAGTTATATTGCAATTTGCAGCAGTGGGTACATGCAGTCATACAGTGAATATGATGATTTAAGTAATGAGAACTCTGCAGATCATATTTCAACTGATTTTTGTTAGGTATGCATATCAAGTAAGTTGTAACAGACAAAAAGCAGTACAGGTTACCTAGTATTAAATCAGTTTAACATACTTATGCAATACTGAAAAGAATTGCACAATTATTGGAGGTAAGCAGGGAAATTTTGTAGATTTAATATGAGGAACTTGTCAATAAGAAATCCATAATGCATGTGACAATCAGGAACAAATAATATTCCACATCCAAAAATTATATTAATGGCACTTATGTAATATCATTTCTAGTAATAAGAAGTAGATATGGTGTAACAAGAAATTGAGACCATTAAGTGCATTTGTGAAAACTGAGAATTATGAGTATGATTGAGTAAAGAGAAAATTAATTAGTACCGAAATTCGTGGACGCAGCACATTGAAAGGATGCAAGACAATCGCCTGCTGAAAAGAATTCTAAAATTCCACTCACAAGGATGAAGAAATCCTGGCCGTCCAAAGAAGAGATGGGGTGATCAGATGAGAACAGAGGCGTAACAGGTAGTGCCTGAAGGAGAAGAAGAAGAAGATTATATAAATCTTGTATTAATTTACAAATCATAATTTATTTAAAAAATAAAATATACTGTTATACTTCATTCATGAAATATGACAATGAAATTTAATGTTTTACCTCAAAACCATATGTAGTAATCTCAAATATAATCACATTAATTCTTTCCTCTGTAAATGTGAAATTAAAGTCAATTAACCTGAATAATATTTCAGAATTTTTTTTTTGTCATAGATATTTTATCATGACTATTATCCCTCACTGTGGTATTTGTCAGCTTCTCAAAATTTATAGTCAAATCTTTTACTTCTGGGACATTCTCGACTTCCTTTTTCCAGGATCTAAAATAATTTTTTCAGTGGGCTCCTTATTGTTATTAGTTTTATGGAATTACATGAGGACAAAGAAGATTAAATGATAGCAAACTCAACACTCAAACTCAAACGACTGAATTGTGAAAATAATAGATAAAAAGTAAGATAGAAACTAAATGAATCTAATAACTATGAATATTTTTCCATATTATTTTTGAAATTTAAAATAATTTCTTAAATCAACATTGTAGTGAAATGAAAGTTATTGCACAAAATTTAAGTATATTAAGTAAAAATTACTTCACGGGAATTGATATATCATCATCATTCTAAAAGCAGACAAGTGAATTGCTGCTGCTGCCATGACATCTTATTCATTTGTTTAGAATCTAAAGTGTAGTTTGTTTTAGTTCTAGAACTCTCTCTTCCTCTTTTTCCACCTATTTTGGAGTCCAAAATTGTGCTTAAGAATTGGTTATGTCTGAAAATGTGTCCAAAGAATTTTGCTTTCCTGTTCCAAATGGTTTTTAGTGGGGATCTCTTCTCCTTCATTTTTCTCAAATTACATTATTAGTAATTTTTTCTATCCAGGAAACCTTCAATATTTTTCTTTCACAAACACATTTCACAAGCTTCCAAATGACTCGTGTCCATTTGTAAAGTATTCATCCTTCACATCTACACAATAGTACACTCCAGACATAAGTTTTCAGAAATTCCTTGATATATTGATAAACCATTGATATATTCACAGAGGAAAATATGCATCAACAAGAAAATTATTAGCATACTTTAAGAGCTGATAAACTAAATTTTATATTCTATGATAGCAACATAATAGAAAAGGAATAAACTATACCTTGATAATGTCTTATTACTCAACAGAATTGTGCAACTGAAATCAGACCAACTCATTATTACCAGCATGAAATGAGTAGTCTATTAACAAACATGGACGTAAACCTTGAACAATTATTCAGTACCCTTTTTCTTATTTCTCATAAATATTCAAAGAGTTAAATATTTGTTGATGATGTAATTGATATAAGAAACTAACAAAAACACATCTCCAATTCAAACTACCTCCATTTTCTCAGAAAATCTATGTTAAATGGGGCTGATATCTGGTGTTGAAATGAAGTTTGAATTATTGCCCACTTTTGAAACAAAAAGACAATTGTAGATCCACTTTTGAAAGAACCACTAATATTGTATATGAAGCAATTTTTTTCTTTAAACAGGAATTAAACAGAGAAGCTCTGAGATGAACCATATTCATCTCATTGTGAATACGAGAAAATATTTATAAAAATTTATAAGACAAAACAAGGGAGCCATATAGTATCACAAAAATTAACATGAAAAAAAATTGAAAACAATTTGGGTTGATGTAGAAATTAATAAATAATGAGAAGAAAGACTTGAGTATGTTTTGTGAAATGTGGATATAATTAAAATTAAAAACATGAATATAATGTAGGATCCCTATTTTAAAGTGAACAATATGAGGCAAGAATGGTTAAGGCAATAAGCAAATTGGAGCATAGGGATTGAGGAAGAAATGATAAGTTGCATACAATTAGGGATCCTATATTTTTTAAATGAAAAACACAACCAACTAGTGGTACTATAGAATGGCACAGACTTTCTCATATTAAAGTTATCTATTTTCCTTGGTGTGGACTGGCATTATGGTCTTGCCCCATTCTCTTGCCAGCTGCCATCTATTGCCGCTCAATTTTTGAAATTTTCTCAATTTTTCGGTTTTCTAATAGGAGAAATATTACTTCAAGAAAATTAAAGAAGAGTAAAACCTCATACTAAATGGCAGGTTTTGTTGAAAAATTTAGAGCTGTTTTTAAGAAAATGGTGTTTAAGTGTTAGTATAAATATGAAATTTAAAGCTCTTTTTCACAGAAAACTTTTCAGTTTTCGAAAAACTTCATTAGAAGTCATTTGATGCACTTTCACTCCCAAATGCATTATTGGTTAGAAATTGCTAAAAATGTGCATATTAACAGCATGAGAAATATTTTAAAAAAATTACATTTGTGTAACTTTTGAAAAAAAAAAGAATACAACCAAAAACTCTTTAATATTAGTCTTAGTCAAATACTCTTAGTCATATTAAGCAGTGCAATTATCAGTACCCATTGGAAAAGTTTAAGTAAAAAAATTGGAGCAATTTTTTAGTACATAGCCTTCTGAAAATTCTGAATTTTGAGCTCATTTTCACAGCAAACAGTTGAGTTTTTGATAAATTGTATAAAACAATATTTAAAGCACATGTAATCATAAACACAATAATGTGAACAAATTGCTCCTAATATAAATATTAACAATGTGAGAGATGTCAAAAAAATTACATTTTGGTGGTTTTTTTAAAAACAAAAGAATAGGGCAATATCGGAGTAATATCATCTTATAGGATTCATTTTGTACTGTCCTTACTAAAAGTTTAAAGCAAAAATTTGGAGCCATTTTTGAGAAAATCTTATTTTTGTTATTTTTTATTATTGCACATATTGCGCGGAAACTACTAAAATTTTGAAAAAAACGTACATAACCTTAATGAAAGAACTAACTAGTAAGAATAAATTTCATTTGAATGAAAAATCTCTCTCTTCAATTTTGTAGTTGTAGGAAGATGGTGGAAAAAATTCAAACTTTTCAAATTTTCACAAATTCAGAGTTATCCCTGAAAATCGGATCTATGCCACCTTTATAAGTGTATTTTACTCTATTCTTACAATAAGTTTAAAGAAAAAAAAATTTGGGACCGTTTTTGAGAAAATTTTGAAAATGTCTTCGGGGCTTCATGTAAAGTACCGTACCTCAAAATTTTAAAGAATGTTTTTCAAAATATGGAAGCTTCGAGTCGAGCCAGATGGACAGGAGTTTCTTGAGTTTGGAAAAAAATCCTACGAATGGTTTGTGCGCTAGTAGTGTTCACAGGCGGACGAACGTTAAAAAAATACGTTTTCGATATTAGGGGACCCCAAAACGTGTATTTCCGTTGAAATCTCGAAATCGATTTTCCGTATTATTACATTATTTTCTCTATACTACGTATATTACTCCGTATATACGTACGTATACGAGAATGTAACTAGTGGTGCTACAGTGTGGCAGCGACTTTATCGTACTAGTTAATTTCCTATTTTTTGGCTGGGTCTAGCTTTTCGGTCGTGCACCATCCTCTTATCATCTGCCATCTATCGCCGCCCAAACACCACATTTTCATATTTGCTCGATTTTTTGGTTTTGTGGTGTTAGAATATGAATAGAAGAGTAAAACCTCGTCATGTAGGGAAATTTTCTTTCAAATATTTGGAGGCGTTTTTATGAAAATTGCGTTTAAGAGTAACTGTAAATGCGAAATTTGAAAAGTTTTTTTGTTCACAGAAAACAATTGAGTTTTCGAAAAAAAATTTGGAAGTTATTTGAGCGCATCTACTAACAAATGCAATAATGTATGTAATGATTTACACGATCCCCGATAGTATGCGTTTGGATAATAAACAATTTGAAAACATTTACAGCAAAGGCGCCATAATAAAAAAAACCGATTGGGGAAGAAAATAAAGTGAACCCGATACTTGTGCAAGTTTTGACCATAGACATTAGATCCGGCTTTAATTTAGGAACATTTTAAAAGTTATCCCAGTAAAATCGCGTCAGGCAATAAGAAGTAATTGAAAATTTTGTATTTCGTATATTTGTGTTAAGGAGAATATTAATGGAGTCCATTGTTGGAGCGATGAAACGCTTATAAAGAAGAGGGTTTTTCGAATAATGCAAGAGAACGCGATAAGATATCAAATTCAGACTTTCGGGGGGAAAAGAAGAAAATTAGCGGCATCATGCAAAATTTATCCCATTTAAATATCTTGACGGGAAGTATCAAAATTTTAATAAAACAAATAAATTAATTCAAGCAAAAGTTTAGCAAGAAGAAGCGATTAGCGAACAATTGCAGTGCGTTCCGTTTCACATCCAAAAACGGAAAATAGGGAAAATAAAAGGAATTTGACCAAAGGAAAACAAGAGGAAAACATCGAATTTTAGGAAATTGCCGGGAGAATTTTATTAAAACAAAAACGGAAATAAAGTGTTTCGGGAAACGTTAAAAATTAAATATTTTGTGAGAACCAAAGTGACGCGATCGTCAGTTATCAAGCGATCGGGAAAAGTGTTGAAGCAAAAATAACAATGCTAAGTTGGAAAAATTTTACCAGAACGTGCCTAGACTTGGTGAAGGCAAGACGTGTATTCGCGTAGGCGATGTTTGGAAATTTTTTTAAAGTGCGGAAGTAATGGACAGAATTTGCAATAGTAACTGGGAATACTTCATGTAAATTATTTAATATTTCGTGAAAAAGAATTTCATAAAAAAAAGTTTTCGGAATTACTGTGAAATTCGGCAACGCCCGTTGGACTCGCGAGAGCAAACGATAATGAGCGTGGCCGTATGAGAAATTTTGCAACGGTGGGGAGCGCGACGTTGCATTTACGATTAGTGGCGCGGAATTCAATTCGGGACTCAGAGATTTTCAAATAACTTGGAATATTTATGAAAAAAGGTGGCAGCGTGAATTCCGACATGTTACGTGAACAGTGATGCGTACGCGAGTGTGTTCCGGAACTGGTGGCGACAACGGGAGGCGCTGTTGTGCGTGGATAATCGCACAAAACACCCGGATTCTTCGCGGAAGCAGCATCATACGTGAGCAAAAGTATTTTGACATTTGTTTTTTTTACGAAGTGAAGAACGCTCTGTCGAAGATCAAGTTATGTGATTAATAGATTTTTAATACGTAAATTTCGACAGAATGCATTCTGGGGTTTTAATCATATGTGTGAATGGCATTTGTTTTTTGTTTGTTGTAAATAATCTGTGTGAATGAGAAAGTATATGTCCATGTTTCGTGTATTGTGGGAAGAGAATTATCTATTTGTTGTTGTTTCTTTTGTTGCTGGGTTATGTCAATGTGTGCCGTCAGAGGCACCAGTGCTATTACAGCACTAGATATTGTGAATTGAAGGAAAATACGAGAAAAGAGGGAATTTGAATAAATTTCATGGCCACCTTTGGGGTCATGATTTGTAAAATCAATATGTGTTCGTAGTCATTCACGTAGCACTAGAACTGATCCACGCACGTGAGCGCAGTACCTTGCTCGCGTCTGTACAGACGCACCGCAGACCACGCCCAGGTGAGTCAAAAGGCCAGGTAAGCTAGCAGACGGGCAATTGTGAGTAGGAGAACGGGAAGATTATTATATGTGGCAACCCAACGCGAGGCTAGTGTTTGTTTGTTTGTTTATAAGAAGGGCTGGAGCAGGGCAATCTATTACAAGTAGCAGTTTAACGTGCCGGGCTTGTAGAAAGTATTACAAGTGGCCGCACAACGGTGGGCTCGGGCTAGGCCGGTGTACGGACACGCCGCCGCCGGCACCCGTTACAGTATACAAATTGCTGGAAATGCGCGTATTAAAGGCTGAGATATATTAAAAACGTGTATTTTTTAAAAAAACTCAAAGAATGTAGAAAATTAAATTTGATGTCATCTTAAACAGTGCAATTAGCACTATCCGTACGAAAAGTTAAAAGAAAAAAATGAGCGGTTTTTGAGAAAATGGTGTTTGAGCGTTTTTGACAATACAAAATTTTGAGCTCGTTTTCACAGAAAACTACAGAGTTTTCGAGAAATTTTATGTAGCGTTATTTAAGGCACATGTACTCATAAATGCAATAATGTGAATAATAATAATAATAATAATAATAATAATAATAATAATAATAATAATAATAATAATAATAATAATAACAACAAGCGGGAGCGGTAGCTCAGTGCATCAACTGATGTCACTACAGCGCCTCTGACCGGGAGGTCCTAGGTTCGAGTCCTGACGGCGGCAGGATTTTCGACATTAGCTTTTCAGCTAGGTCGAATTCAGTCTGGAGGAAAATTCTAGCGGCCGGCTGCTCTGTTCGCTAGTTTTCCGCGGTTTCTCCGATCAACACCAGACGACCAGTACCCTACCAAACGGACCACAGACCGCGCGCGATCTTTCCTTCCTCTTCCTTGCCCAATCCTCTCCCCTTACACACACAGTAACATGCACTACACTACCACATATTCCGGGAGACCGGTCGGGATTTTAGACCTTGTCCCAGCGTGTCTGTGGCGGTGCTCCGCTGGTGGGAGAGTCCTGGTTAGGGGGAAACCCCACTAGCCCACGGTAGGTCGGCGCCGGATCTCGCCATCCATCGGGGGAAGATCACAGCCACCTCCCGAATAAAACATGCATTCCACTTACGGGACTAATGACCAAAGCAGTTAACGCGCCTGGAAAAACGAAAAATTAGTCAATAATAATAATATTAATAATAATAATAATAATAATAATAATAATAATAATAATAATAACAATAAAATTATAGCTTATAGACTTACAGGCAGTATCAAGCAAAGTCTGCCTAGAAATTATTTAAAATTACAGTAAGTTAATTACATTTTTTACTACATTCACTGACAGTACTAAATTAACCAATTTATATTATCTTGATAAATTATATGCTAAAAATATATATAATTTACTTGATAAAATACAAATAGTTTACTTTGTAACTTACATGATTAATAAAGCATGCAAGTGCTCACAATAAACATCAATATAATTTACATTTTAGTAATACAAAGTCACATTATTAAATTAAGAAAAAAATTAATAATGCATTGTTTTAAGAAACTATCAGATAATGATACAGTGAAAAGACAACTTACAATTAGTGTAATTCACATAATCTTACAGTAATGGTTTAAAAATACAATAACTTGAATATATTATGTATTAATAATATTTGCAGGTGCTTACCATATCCTGACATATAATTACAATATTTACTATATTATTAAATAATACATTGTCTTATTGATACTAAATGACTGGTATACGTCACTCTTGTAGCAGTACATGGTTTTTAATTTCAGAAAAGATAAAGCAGTTCTGATATCTTAAATGGACACACACTAATAAGATGGCATTTATGCAATGTTTTGAAGTATTTATCATTAGCTAATTTTATGGTGACTGGGAGATTATTAAAAAGCTAAGCAGCAATGCAATGAGGATCTTTATTAGTTCAAGACTTGCTGGTGATAGTAGTATGAACAAATGTATGCTGACCTAGTATGAATAAATCGCCGCTACTGCAAATATTAACAACGTGAGAGTCTAGTCAAAATTTTTCGAAATTTCGAGAGTCTAGTTAAATTTTTGTGGTTTTTGTAAAAACAAAAGAACAGGGCAAAATGACATTTATGACATCTAATGGAGTACATATAGTACTATACCTACCAAAAATTTGAAGAAAAAGTAAGAACAGTTTTTCATTGAATCTTGCTTTTGTAATTTTTACTTTTTCGTATACATACGTATATACGGAGTAATATACAGAGCATAGAGAAAGTTATGTACTGCTGCGGAAAATCGATTTCGAGATTTCAACAGAAATACGGTCCCCTGATACCAAAAAAGTATGTTGTTTTTTCTCTCCCAAAACGTCCGTCCGCCCGTCTGTCCGTCATGCGTACAATCTTTTCCAAATTGAAGAAACCCCTGTCCATCTGGCTCTAGTTGAAACTTTGAAATTTCGAAAAACATTCTTTAAAATTTGGGGGTACTTTACATGAAGCCCCCCGGACATTTTCAAACTTTTCTCAAAAACGAATCCAAATTTGTTCTGTAAATTTCTTGTAAGGATAGAGTATAATACACTTGTAAAGGTGGAATAGGTCCTATTTTTGCGGTTAACTCTGAATTTTCGAAAATTGCAAAAGTTTGAATTTTCTTCGGTGTCTTCCTACAACTATAAAATTTAAGACATATTTTTCCTTCGAATAAAATTTGTTGCTCATAAATAGTTCTTTCATTAAGGTCATGTAGATTTTTTGAAAATTTTAGTAGTTTTCATGCAATAGTGCGTGGATTATTTGCAATTTTATAGAGTAACAAAAACAAGATTTTCTCAAAAACAGCTCCAAATTTTGTCTTTAAATATTTGCTAGGGTAGTGCTAAATGTTCTCTATACGATGACATAAAGGCCTTTTTACTCTGTTCTTTTGTTGTTGTTTTTTAAATTAAAGAAATGAAATTTTATTGGCTTGTCTCTCACGTCCGTAATATTCACATTAGAGGCAATATCTTCACATTATTGTATTTATGAGTACATGTGCTTTAAGTAATGTCATATAAAGTTTCTTGAAATATCTAGTTTAAATTGCATCAATTGCACGCAATTTTGCACGAAATTTAAAATAAAAGTTTTTAAAAAGAATTTACACGACAATGAAAGAACTAATTATGGACAACAAATTTCATTTGAAGGAGGAATCTCTATCGTTAATTTTGTAGTCGTAGGAAGACGCCGAAAAGATTCGAACTTATGCAATTTTCGAAAATTTAGTTACCTGAGAAAATCTGACTTATGCCACCTTTATACGTGTATTTTACTTTATTGTTACAAGAAATTTAAAGAAAATATTTGGAGCAGTTTTGAGAAAATTTTGACATATGTCTGAGGAGGGCCTTCATGTAAAGTACCCCCCAAAATTAACCATTTTTTTAAAAATCACAGAGCTTCGACTCAAGCCAGATCGACAGGGGTTTATTCAGTTTGGAAAAAATCCTACGCATAGTTTGAGCGCTAGTGTTGTTCACATACACCGAGACAGACGGACGGACGTTTTGCCGTCACTCGATTTTTCGGGGTAGGACCCACAAAAGAGGGATTCTGGCTACAGCACGTGTTAAAGGTTTTTTTCTTAATTTAGTAAGTGGATTAAACCACTTTTTCGTTACCAGGACCCGGCAATGAATATTTTCTGCCGAAAATCCGTCATTTTTCCGCGCAACATTACATAACTTTCTCTATACCTCATATATTACTTCGTATATACGTATACGAAGGGCACGTACGTATACGAGAAAGTAAAAATTATGAATGAGGTGGGGGGGAAATATCATTATTCAAGAGACTTTATGAACACATCAAATAATCTGCTCCTTTGGGCGGATTTAAAAACTAAGAATTCCTCAGAAGTGATCTGACAATTTTGAAACTAAGATTTTTTTAATTTAAAAGGTAAAAAAATGCAAGATATGGCCAATATTACAATCCCTTTTGTCTTTGGAAAAGTCAATTGTTTCTTTTATGAATAGAAACTGTGCCATTAAATCTTCACTGAAACACTTTTGGACATTTTGTTTGCTTTTTATTAAACTATCTTATTAGCTTGTACATTGAACTTCCTGCAATTATTTTCAATGCGAACTCAACACTCGCCAGTCGCCAATAAACATGCGAACCACGGTGTAAGAAATATTTCATACACCCTGATGCGACCGAAAAGGAATGACCTAAACGAACAAATCGACGAATCGTCAAGTTGACCAACAGTTAACAGAAAAAAATTGAAGTCGGATTCAAAATAATCGTACATGTTATCTAAAAACATCGGATTTTCTTTTGTAAAAACCCGGGTCCTTTACCGTCCCAAAATAATTTGCCGGGACAACGCTTAAAAATCCGTGACTGTCGGGGAAAAACAGGACGTACGGGATGGGGCAATACATCTTATTGGCTATATTTTACGAATGTACATTCCCGACTGAGACGTGACATAATATTTTGATGATCTAGAATATTATGTATAATTGGCTTTTTCGATGTATTGCAAATTAATCCGGTCATGATCAATAATATCTATACAGTGCCTACAGAATTTGGCCAAAATTTTAATGAAACTGAATTAATAACTTTGTCAAAACATTAATATCTAATATGAGTTGTCAAAGTAATAATTCTCTTAATTATGGGTCCCAACTTTTTGGCCGCAGTTGGCGCTTCGTTACATGTGTCCTAGTAGTGACGAGGCTCCAGCCTTTAGCCTACGCGATTATCGTAACGTCCTTGAGCCTGCCCAATGCATAATTTTCTACGCATGTTATACCTAAATACTTTTCTACCGAAGAGTTTGTTTATAGGAAAAAGAACTTCCACAAAAAGTTTTCTAAAAAATTGACCTATATTTTTTTCTTCTTTTAGGTAGAGAAAAGTGCCTTTATAAAATGGAGCAGGTCCGATTTTCTGTGCAACCTTTGAGATTTTGAAAATTACAAAAAAGAATTTGCAATGATATTTTTGTCCCCTCCTAGAACTCCATATTTGAAGAGCGATGCCAGTGTGCACAGAGCCACGGCGAGGCGATTGGCAGGAAGACACCAAATTTAGGAAGACCGACACCGGCACGGTTGCTGCGCCCAAGGATGTGCCATTTAAATCCCTCTATGAAAGTGGAAACTTTCGGAAGCAGGCCGTCCTCTTGATACTACGTCTCCACCAGTGGCGACTGGTTCATCGAATGCCGGGAATGTAATTTCGAAAATTCAGAACCCGAATGTAATAAAACGTAAGCGATTCGTGTAAATAAATTAAAAATAAGTGCAACAAAAGTTTTTATTTTTATTTATTTTAATAAATAAAAATAAAACTCGAAGTTTGTATTCAAACATTACTTACATAAGTTTGCTCGTAGTGTTCGAGTCAGGTATGTTAACCTCTCGGCGCACGTGATTCTGGCTTTAATGTCCAGTGGACACTCGAGTTTATTAGTTCTGAATTCAGAAAATTGACTGTAATAGAATTCATACAAAACAAAAGCGAACTAATAAACCTTACATCAAATGAAAATAAATTCTCCAAACACCATAAAAATTCATCAATACCGTCGAGAATTGACTGGACTTGTGTACTTACAATAACACGCGAATTCATACAATTAAGATGCAGCTGGTTTCAGACGAAGTCAGAAAATTGGTATTCTCCTCGGAGTTCAAGACCCCCGAGGTCTCTCATTCCGCTCGATGGCGAGACCCATCCCGATTCGCTCTGCTGTGTAAGCCGGTGGCTCTGTCTTACGAACGTTGCGGTGCGAAAACAACGGAGGCCCGAAGTCGAAGCACAGGGACGTGCGGCCAAAGGATAAATACCAAAGAGATTCAGATCGTGACATTGGTGTACTGCCTGGAAGTGCACGAGCCACCGGAGAGGGCGCTCGACGGGTGCTCTTTGATTTCATAAAGATCGATATTGCTGCAATATTTCAGATTTTCAATGACATTAAATGGAAAATGTATATTCCAAACATTTTAATATTTTCCGATTATCTGGGGATTATGCAATCCTTCATCCTAAGCACGAGCCGCCTCTGGTCTCAACTCTAGAAAATTCCTTAACCTGAAAGTTTAAATGTTGCACAACTTAGGAAAATTTCATGACGCAGCCACCAAACACGTGCGCATGGAACATTTTAGATGCCTCCCGGATGTATAGCCTATAGAGGACGAATTGAGACTAAGAAGTCGCGGGGAAGACTAAGCGAAAAATGAGAGCGCCAAATTAACATCACGACAATAGAGGGTGAGGCGGATTGATTGATAGTGATTCCGGGCGCGTCAACTGATAAGGCCATTAGTCCCGTAAGTATAGTGCATGCTTTTCCTCCAAAGGTGACGGTCGTCTTCCCCTGCTGGATGGAGAGATCGACGCAGACCTATTGTCGGCTAGCGAGTTTTTTTAACCAGCTATCTCACACCACCAGGGCACCGCACCAGCCGGGACAAGCTCTAAGCTCGGATCTCTTCATCCAGCTTGGAGAGGCAGATAATCTCTATCTCTCGAGGAAAAAACATGCACTACACTTACGAGACCAATAATATTAGCCCTTGATGCGCCCGGAATCATCAATCATTCTATCAATCCCATCCAACCATCATTTTGAAACTATAGCGAACCGCAATAATCCACTCCGATTATTGCGGAGATTGGAAGTGCAACAAGGTGCAGGCAGTGACTGGGTAAAACCATTAGTGCGCTGTTCGATAAAATGTATATAAACCTTTATCTGCCAGAAGACGCTATAGCGCTATCGAAACCTTCAAAATTCATCATGATCACTATGACTACCCTGAACTAATCAACTTCTACACTATACCAGCCAACCGAAATGTGAGATCAATATGAAACTGAAGAAAACCTAGTTCAGACATATTTAATTGGTAAAACTTTGTTTGTCGTTCGTATTTTATGTGCTGCCGTACCGTTGATCCACGTAGATGCAAAATGAGGGCGTTTTCTATTATGATTTTATGAGTTTGTGCTGACGCAAGCGTCCCCGAGCAGAAGTTTTACGCAACCCGCCGCACCCTCAAATATTAAGCGCATCATCGCTGCATATTCTGCCCTTGCGATTGTGAGATATCGGCCGGTATTATTTCTTGAACAATCTCGGACAAGTAAATCAAATTTCTGTATGAAAGATCTGTATCACTGAATAAATAAATAGATAAATAAATAAATAAACCTTTCTCACCATACTATTCAGAGAAGAATTCTCCTATGTAAGATTCATTAACAATTGCATTGAGGGATATGTACAAACTGAATAATATATGTAATTCAGTAAATGGTCCTTCAATTTATTTACAAAAAGTTGTAGCTATATCTGAGAGATACATTGCAGGCACTGGCGTAAGTCTACCTATTGCGGGCACTCACGGGTTAAAATCGTTTCCAATTTTTTTCTTTACAGTTTTTGCTCGAAGAAAGCAATATTTCCTTAATAATATGGTGTAGGTTCTATTTTCATTAAAATCTTTGGAATCAGGACCTATCGGATGTTGCCACTGCAACAATTCTGTCTTGGATGTTCTAAGGTTCGAATCTCGACGGTGGCGGATTTTTGGCACTAGATAAATAGCTAGGTTTCGGGAGCTGTCTGGAGGAGCATTCCAGCGGCCGGCTGCTCCAATCGGCGGTCTTACGAGGTTTCTCCTGTCAATGTCAGGCGAAAGCTCGAGCAGTTCCCTAATAGACCATGGTCTCCGCGCACGTTCTTTCCTTCCTGATCCTTGCCTCATCCTCTCCCCTTACACACATATACTTATTTGCCCTTCACTGCCACACATGTCGGGAGACCAGTGGGGAGTGTGGAGGGAAATCTCCGCAAGCTGAAGTGTAGGTCGGGGCCGTATCTCACGTTCCAACGGGGGTACAGCTACTTCCTGCTTCATTTACTACATTTTCGGGACTAATAACCATAGAAGTTGACGTGCCCGGAAACACAAAACAATCAATTTTGAACATGTCTAACAACTTCAATATTGAAGCTAGCGGTCTCTTTTTTCAATAAATAAAACATGCAATCACCTCGCACGATCATATTCTTACCTCGCTGACTTAACAAACACAATTCCAAAGATTCTGTCATATTCTGTCATATCTGTCAAATCCGAGATGAAAAAGAAGAACTCACGTGCGCGAAGACACCCAAAGAAGCAACTTGAATTGTTTGGAATTTGATGTTTGTAATATAATTTGAAACTTAATGTATGTACTTTAATGTACACACGTAACTTGAATAATCTTCTTCTTATCAGGTTCTACAGCCCGCTTCAGGCCATGACCGACTCTCCTCCGTTCCCTTCTCCCCCTCGCTTTCCTAACTTTAATAGTATCATAGAGTAAATAATTATACCTCTTCAGTCTATGATAGTATATGTACATTAAATTTGACTTCGTTTTACATTGTAGTTGAAAATTCCGTTATGTATTTGCCTTTTCTCTGTGTAATCCGAGGTTTTTCTAATCCGAGGTACCATCAGCCCCAATTTCCTCGGATTATCGCGACTTTACTGCACTTCCGAAACACAGGATGAACGAAACGGAGCGAACGGATGGAGACGGACTATACCTTCTCAGGTAACGAATAGTGAAAGGGGATGAGCTGGGAAGCGAGAGTGGGGGATAACAGAGCGCGGGCTGCAGTCGGGCGATTCCCTACGCCACGGTATCTCCGCGTTTGGTCCAGCCAGCCTAGCGGCCCGGGCCTCGCGCCGCTCCGCTCCGCCCCGACCTGCGCGCGCCGGTAGGGGCGGCGGCGGCGGCGGCGACCACCACCGCCAGTGGCCCGGCGGCGCCCGCTCCGCAGCCAGCAGGTAGGCAGTGCCCACCGGCTCTCCCACACCTTCCTCTTTCGCGCTCTCAGGAGATTGACACAAATCACGCATGTATTTACGTCACTTTTATGTGATTTGCGTTAATATTGTGACGTTCAGACTCCGCTGGTGGATTAAGATATCGTTGAATTTTTGCATCATTTTCTGTCTATAGGATACAAAATAAGTCGTGTCGGACAGTTTTAAGTATTACTCCAACACCTACATCTACTTTTTTTACGTGGCTCCCATTTGTTCCATATGATTATTATATTTTACAAAGTATTTTTCAATACCTAGCCTTTGTTGCTGTTATTGTTTGTTTTATTCCTGAATAGTGAATAAATTAAGCATTCGTGGAGCGTTTTTTGTGTATGTTACAAATGTTTGGAAATACTTGTTAAATCTTCCAAGAAGATTTATCAAAAATATGCCTTCACGCATTATTTTGGCCCTGAATTGCCAAGGATTAAAAATGCTGTTATTTACTTAAATAAACTTTAATATTTCTTTATGAGAGTGAAGATTATACATTTCGTTTCAAAAGAATTGTTTGTTTTGGTTAGACGCAATTAGAACGAAATCTCCAGCAGCCTTCGTAATGGATCATCTGCTTTAAAGTGTCCTATAAAATGAATACATGAAGCTGACCCTGTAAAGTAAAAAAATCGAGATATATTCAGTAATTTGAGAGAATAATGGGTGCAAACAAGTGGTAAAGTTATGAAAATTTTCATTGGTACGATCGATATTCATTTCACCTTCAGCGTCACAATTACATTTTTTGATTCTTTGTCGCGGTGGTACGTGATGTCTCTAGATTTAATATTTCTGGTAATATTAAAGTTTCGTCCAAATTATAATGGCATTACTATACTGAGAGTGACTATTAAGTTAATAGGTTTAAAACCTATTTTAGAATCTCTGTGACCAGCCTGCTACACTAACGCGGTCTTGAAAAATATAACAATGTCATAAAACATATTTTTCTCTTCAATTTGAACAAAATTTTAAGATATAACTATATACTTTGTACATTAATAATTGGGTAATATTTGACGTGTTATTTTCACTTTTTTCAATTAAACCGGTTTTCCACAAAAGAAAGAACAATGAAATATGTTTTCGCGATGAAAAATATACGTACATTAGGAATTAATATTAGTTTTCTCATAAATCCGTTCGATTAAATAGGAATAAAAACTATATTATTGAGTTTCCGTCTTGTTTCTTTCGTTTGTGATAGAAACGAAAATTCGTTGGATGTTGACTTCAAAGATTATTAATTTGTTTCATATTGAAGCTACAGCGTATATAGTTATTTTCTTCTCTGTAACGAATTACACCTAGAAATTCTGTTTGGCAGCATTTTGTTCCGTCCCACAACTGGGGAAATGGGTGGAGACAGGTCGATCGATACGGTCCGAAGTCGTTGCTATGGCAACTGCATCGTGGTCTCAGATCTCGCGACCCCTTTCGGCGGTCTGTTGTGTCTGCCCGTCACCAAAGGGCTATCTGTTGATTTTGTTTGAATTCTCTGCTGTTTGAATGAGATACATAAAAAATGCTCTTCAATTGATTCTCGATCTACATCGGGCAATTTTTTGAAGAAAAAAACTACTTTCGGTCTGTTTTTGCAAAAATGTACATACTTTAATGAGATGATGAGATGATACTTTAATGAGATACTGTTCATAGAAAGTACTAATCCATCTCTATGATTCTACGATATAAGATTTCTACCAAGATGTTCCTTTCCCGATCCCACCTATTTTCTTTGCGTTATTCCCTCTTAAACATTATATTTTAGCTTCCAAATTGTTACTATATAAATGAATTTGAATGAACGGTAATATTAATTTTACTTCAGGCACACAAATTCTTGTATATTAACTGGGTAAGCTGCATTTCCCGCCCGTTCGTCAGTCACTCTAGACCCCTACCGGCTAACCATTTGGAGCAAGCGTGGTGTCATTCGAAGCGACTCGGTTAGTGGGGAACAGACTTTTTTGCGTATCCTTCTGAACTAAACTGTGTTTGTATTTAACCAGTAATATATCCCCTAAAGGGCAATTGGCTTCGGCGCCGTTAGATTCCGGGATTTCTATAAGGTCACCCAACCAGGAACCCGCGATGTCTCGAATTTGCTTAACTTTCATGACTTCACTTAACGAATTCGGGTAGCGGCGCCGGTTTTGCGGACGTGACCTTTCACTAGAATCATTCCGGCATTCGCCTTGGTGACCGAATATCACCACAAAAACCCCTGTCACGATGGCCTGCGATTGAACAGGGGCGTCAGCGCGTTACGCCCTGAGCTACTTCGCTAGATCTAATCTAATTAGAAAACCTCAAATTAATAAATATGAACATATTTTTAAAACTATTTAAAGCTTTGGAGACGCCATACTAAGCTAGCGCTACGCAAATAATGTATTCTCTCTGATATGTACAGGATATACACAGGGAGGGACCGGGAGGTCCTAGGTTCGAGTCCTGACGTCCGCAGGATTTTCGACACTAGCTTTCCAGCTACGTCGAATTCAGCCGCTGTCTGGAGGAGAATTCTAGCGGCCGGCTGCTCTGATCGGTAGTTTTCCGTGGTTTCTCCGATCAACACCAGGCGAATGCCGGAGCACTACCCTACCAAACGAGCCACGGACCGCGGGCGATCTGTCCTTCCTCTTCCTTGTCCTATCCTCTCCCCTTGCATACACACACTTACACTAACATGCACTACACTACCACATATTCCGGGAGACCGGTCGGGAGCTTAGAGTTTGTCCCGGCTGGGGCGGTGCCCCGCTGGTGGGAGAGTCCTGCTTAGGGGGGAAACCCCACTAGCCGACGGTAGGTCGGCGCCGGATCTCGCCATCAGTGGGGGAAGATCCCCGCCATCTCCCAAGAAAAAAACATGCACTACACTAACGGTACTAATGACCAAAGCAGTTGACGCGCCTGGAAACACGAAAAAATCAATCAATCAATCAATCAATGAACCAAACGTTCAGGAAATGCTCTGTAAATAGACGCACAAACAAATGCATACTTTATGTCACATTGAATTGTTATTATTATTATTATTATTATTATTATTATTATTATTATTATTATTATTATTATTATTATTTATTAAGTCACAAATACAATTTCAATCATGTATGACAAGTCAGATATGATGTAAGTGGGTGCACATGTCTTCCTGAGTTCCAAATTCCCTACTACACTCTCTTACTACACACTTATGAGTAAAGATAGAAAGAAGCATTGTAATACAAGAAATGTTCACCTCTATGTGCTAGAATTACTCGGGCAAGCGACAGTTTTTTTAATACACTGCAATGAAATAATTAACCCCCCACTCCTCTCGTATCTAGCAAAAGAGAGCTCAAGCAACTTATACAGAGAGTGAAGTTACATTTACTCTATAAATGTAACTTAATACTTTTATAGTTATTAAATGTTATAACGTACATTTTGGTGAAATTGTTTCGACGAAGATCATCCGTTTCTTCAATTGTCATTTAATTATTGTGTAAAGATATATAATATTCAGAGGATACTTTGTGAATATTGAAGGGAAATTAAGTGAAAAAAATAGGAAATGATGACTGGGTTTACATTTTTAGTCTCCCGAGTTACACTGTAGACTATGTTGCAATGTTGAATAATGTATTACCGTATTAGTTAATGTCGAGAGAACATTTGCGTACTACTAGTACTACTACTATTCGTATAAATACCAGGTTGTAGAATATTTAGGGAAAACGTTTGGAAATCAAAATTGCGATCTAAAGACAGGGTTTTCAACGAACTGGAGACTTTCAACTCCATAGCGGGAAAGTAAAAAGAAAAAAAACATCCTTGTTTCTCTCCTAATATAATCTCAATAAATAATTACTTTATCGTTTCGGCCTCAAAGGCAGGGATTCCCGCAGATGTTTTGAGTAATTTTATAATTTCGAAGTCTGTGTGGGCGTGTGTGGCACGTAAAATTTGGAGGATGGGGACATCAAGGAAAGTGATTTAAATGGTAGTACCTATGCGGAATTTGAGTTTAAGTCACAATTTTTATTGAGTTATTGAACTTAACAAGGTGCACACAGTAGATTCCGTAGTGGTAGCCGATATCTTGTGGTAATCCACTACAGGTCTGGGGATAATCAAACCACAATAGAAAAAATAGATAATATATATTTATTTTATAAATTTATTTTATTTTAATATATTTATTTTATTATTTTATAAATATATTATTTATTTTTTCTATTGTGGTTTGATTATCCCCATACCTATAATGCACACAGATTAAAGAGGTCAAGTTATGCTTACAATAATATACTCTGGCAATAAATTAAGAAATCTGTTCCACACGAAACACTAATCACACTTATGATGGCAATTAATACAGACTTATCTTAACCTACATCACAAAGATTATCCTGGAATGGTCACTGGCTGCAATAAATCTGGCCAATGAACAGTATAGGTTGAGAAGGCCTAGTACATCGTGATGCCTATAGCAGATGATAACATTTTCATTCGTTTCTGTGTGATGAGTTTCTTAATTATGTTGATGCAATTAGTTTATAATGCTAAGGTTTATTGCATGACTACATGTTTTGAAAACAAGCGACGTTAGGAGCGAGTTTTCAAATTTATACAAATGCAATAAAGCAACATTATAAGCGAGTTGCATTCGCTATTTTTTCTATAACACCATTATAAAATTATAAGAGAATCAAATTTAATTTTGCGGATAAAGTGTCCTGTGACGTCTCGGGTATTTGATATCGGTGCGAGTAAACGATGGTGGGCTGTTCCGTTTACCGCTACCACTCCGCGATTCTGTCGTTGCGATTGGCTGAATGTGCGATGACACAATCATTCGTGCCGTAAAATGCTAATACATCATCATTTGTGCCGTAAAATGCTAAAACATCATCATTTGTGCCGTAAAATGCCCTTTTATGAACGATTTCTTGCAACAGAAAAGGTCGTTTATAATGCTGGTATTCAAAAAACTACTATTTCAGAATTCGAAGGGAGATTCCTTCACATTGACAGCACCATTAATTATATGAGATCCCGAACCATTTTGATGATTACAACAGTCAATAGGTCTAGTCAATAAACATACTTGGGTTATATATAAAAATTAGCACGTCCCTCAGCTCCCCACCAGCGAAGTCTGTATATAGAAGCCTCTATCTCACCAGCAAAGCACTGCCTCTGTGGCAGTTGACGAGACCACGTGCGATCCTATGAGAAAGCGGTGTCTTTATTCCATTAATACACAAATTTGTATTTTCATCGATAATTTATGAAAAAAAGTATTTTTTATCCTTGCCGATTCAACTAATTTTAGGTACAAGCTTTTGGAATTCCGGAAAAACAACTAGTCAACAAACGGCAGAGCTGCTAATAAATATCTCAGCAAAATGACGTAAAAATGTTATTTATCTCATTTGTGTTGAGACACCAATGTTTTTATATCTGAAATGTCAATTTACATACATCAAACAACACTATGTAAACCTCACATGATTTGCATTGCATTTCAACACCTCTTCTTTAAAAATGCTCTAAGTGTAGGAAACGAAAGTTATTGCGTATTGTACATCCAGTACATCCAGAGACGGACCTTTGGTTACGGTTTATTGTAACACTAGGAAATTGAACCAAAATATTTTAGCTTCCCTGGAATTCGTGAAAATGACCTTAATCTCCGCCCCACGACCTCAAATTGGTGATTGCCGGAGCAGTACCCTAAGAAACGGGCACGGACCGCGCACGATCTTCCATTCCTCTTCCTTCCTGTCCACCCCTTTCATTACACACACTTATATAAAATTCAACATTCTGTTATGTGATTTTGAATTAAACGGTCAATATTTCCTGAAGCAGCCCTTGCTACTGTCGCCTTTGGAGAAGATGGCTTTCGCGGCGCCGATACTCTTACGGGGAGAGGGGAGTGTGAGCTGTGTGGCAATGTATAATTATAGCAATCCATGTTCTTATCACGACGAACACAGAAGAAAACACCAATATTAACGGTGACAATGAAAGATTTTTTCCATTGATTCATCATTATTGAACTTCTGGTTGAAATTCCGAAGCATCGGTGTATAACACCACAAATCACTGAGGTCATTTCGTCGGCCCTTGCACACACGACTGCAGATGTGCATTGTCGATGGGGGACACAGAGCTTAATACATATTTTTATTGTTTTTTCTTTTGTTATCTACGTCTTATTTTAATTTTGTAAATTTACGGTGAGAAGTTGAATTACAGCAAATAATAATAATAATAATAATAATAATAATAATAATAATAATAATAATAATAATAATAATAATAATAATAATAATAATAATAATAATAATAAACGAATTCTATGTTTCTGTAATTTCATGAATTATCTGAAGAGTGAAAATCTTTAACCGTTCATCTACCGAGAGAAATAGCCCAGAGCATCAATTGACACTACTGCAGAGCTTCTGATCGGGAGATCCTAAGCTCGACTTCCGACGATCGCAGGATTTTCGACACTGGCTGGTTAGTTAGGTCGAGTTCAGTCGCTGTATTGAGGAGAATTGTAGCGGCCGGTTGCTCTGATGGATAGTTTCCCACGGTTTCTCCGATCAACACCAGGCAAATACTGGAACAGTACCTTAACAAGCGGGCCATGAACCGCACGCGATTTTTCCTTTCTCGTCATTGTCCTATTGTCACCCCTTACTTACACACACTTACATTATCATGAACTGCACTACCATACGGGACACCGTTCGGGAGCTTAGAGTTGTCCCAGCTGGAGCGGCGCCCCGTTGGTGGGAGATAACTGGTTGGGGAAAGTCCCACTCTTCGACGGTTAGGTTGCCGCTGGATCTCACCATCTAGCGAGAGCCACTTCCCGCGATAAAAACTTACACTACACTTACGGAACTAATGACCTTAGCAGTTGACATACCCGGAATCAATGATCCATTCAACTTATTCATTTTCCTTGTATTTGAAATATTTTAAAATGCTAACTTGTTCTTACTGCCATCAAATGTCCAGCTCGATTCCTGTTAAGTTTGAAAATGACCTTTGTTAGTATTTCTGTATTGTACTAAATTCTTTAAATATTTCATTTCAATGATTGAAGCTTTGAAATTTCAATCTGTGAAAGGAAAGTTCAATTCTGATGGATCAATGGAAAACATCTTTCATTCTCAACGTTAGTATTGATGTTTATTCCAGCATAGAGTAAAGAATTAGTTTTTAGTCTGTGATTCCAGTGCCCTTCTAGTGAAGACCATGGATTGCTGTAATTGTGTCAGTACCTTCACTGCCACCCCTCCGTTTTCTACTCTCCCAGAAACAGTCTTGGCACCACAAAGGGAAGGCCAACTTCCTCAAAAGCTGCAGTTGCAAGGGCTACTGTAGGAAATTTTATCGGTTTCCCAAATGGTCAGATTAAAAGAGGGGAAATCAGGGAGTGAATATGTTTAGGGAAATAAAATGTTTTTTTATGTAAACCTATAGATGTCCTTCAAAATTTTCAGAGGGGAAGGCATGGTCTGCCCTCTGAGCATGTTCTAAAGGCTGAAAGCAACAGCGACTCCATGGCTTTAGAAACAAAGTTAAAAAATGTTTATCTACTGAGAAACACATTAAAACAAACATAAAACAATTCTTTACTTTTATTCTAACGGTGCTCCAGACCATTCCAGGCTTTGGCCTAACACCAGCATACATGCAGAACAGTGAATCATTCGTGATTAAGGGGTCAGAGGATCAGGTCAGGGTGAGGCCCTTAGGGTGGAAAAGGGAACAGAAGGGGGAAGGAAGGATCACGTGTTGTTTAAAACACTACTCTGGCATCTGCCTGGAATTGATTGGAGGAAAGTATACAAACAACTAATTACCCCTGCCTCTAGAATTCTCATCCATGATGTGGCCGAACTTGTCTTGACTGGGATCAAATATCTACTCCTGTCAGGACTTGAAGCAAGGACCTCCCAGGTTGTGAAGTTTAACTTGTGCTACTCTCTGCTTACTTATTAAATACATTGCTTACTCAATAGTAAAACAATTAGATAAATGTTTGTACATTTTTCTTGAGTTCTCAAGGTAGTATCAAATCAAAGGAGACAATTCACAGCCTTGAAAGTACTATGATTCTTCTATAATTTTAACCCAATGCTACTTTAGGGTCAGACTGGTGTAACTACACACACGAAATGTTTGGAGACAGACAAATATGACACCCTTTAAGTTCCTTTCACTTTAATAAGATATATAATTTTGTAGATACATCAAGCCCTGACTTCTATACTAACATACCTAGCAATCTTTGTTTGTTTCTAAGATGCAGAAATAAGTTCTGATTGTGGTAATCGTTAAAAACAAAAATTGCAAAAGTTGTAGTTATGTCAGTCTGACTCTAGGGTAGTATTATATGTGTAGATGAATTGAAATTGTAAATGAAATATCTGAGAGACTTTTGTGACTTTTGAAGAACTATGAAATAACATTCTTCTCTTCTTCTGAGAAATATTTATATGAGCAATTCTGATTTTCTGGAAAAAAAGTTAAGTGGTGCTCTCTGACTGATTTGTTGAGACTAAGCAAGTCATTCAAAGTATATCCATCAGAATGATAGCATAACATAATTTTATCTTGAATCTTAAAGTAGAAAAAATAATTCAGATAATATACTGTATCTAGAATTAATATTCGGGACACGATCTAGAATTAATACCACCTAACAACTAAAACTTTTAGAGTTGAAAATGAAATATATTATTTATTTCTTTGCAAATTAATGTCATAGATAATGGAATTTTCTGCCTTTGGAAATTACTAAAATGTATCTTTTTTTATTCTGAGCGTTCAAATTGTTTATGGGTACAAATCCCTGAGAGTTCCCTCAGAAACTCAGCACTAGATATGAGAAATATTTCTAAAATTACTCTGTTTGTTTAACCAATCTACACACAATGAAAACAGTGCCAAAAGCAAAAGCCTACCTCGACAAACCCTGTTTTAGAAAACATGTTGGACTTTTATGTATATACGGTTACATTTTATTATATTAAATGCTTTATTTAGTCAAGTAGTTTCTTTATTGATCTAAACGTAGATTTCTGACTACAAGAGGAAAACACTTTAATATAATCTTTATTAGGCCTACTCCCTGTTTTCATAAATAATGCAGTTAACAATTCTACTAAGCTTTAAGCTACAACGTCTTCTCTAAGATTTACTTTGCAAAATTCCTTTGAATATAATTCTTGTATTGTTTTTTCTTTTATAGGTTCTGTGATATGACACTCAAGATGTCTGTTTGATCCAGGCTCATATGTGATTGATATGTTGCTTGGTGATCTAAAATGTGGGCAGCAACAGCACCAATGTTACTAGCATTGGTCCTGCACTGTATCTTGGTGCTCTTCACACCAAACCTTGTTGTAGAATCCACAAATCCATCTTATTTTAACATTGGAGGAGTGTTAAGTAACAATGACAGCCAATTCTACTTTCAGGAAATTATAGCGGTAATAAATGTATTTGATAAAATAATGAAAGGAAATTGTGAGGAATTTATGAATTGAATGTTCTTTATTCAATAGCCTTGACCTATATACCCTCTAAAAGTTCTCTTATCATAAAATAAAGTCTATATTTTTCGACATTCTTATGTAATAATGATAAATCATGTGAATTATTTTTTGATTTAAATATTATTGAAAAGGGTTATTTGTTTTTTATTTTAAAGAATCCTTTTTAGCAAAAGATACATTGAAGATGAGATGTCATTGTATTATGTATAATGTTAGGCATTAGTCCAAAATAGTTTACACTTTTCAATATTTTATAACTGTTTATGTGCTTTGTTAAATTTCATTTTGCAGAACCTCTCCATTTTAATTCATTTTCAGAGAATCTTTTCATTTTCCTGGGGGGCCTACATCCTATTAACTTTGATATTTTCAATTGGTGGTTATGCTCTCTGCAATTTCCTTTCTATTTCTTTCCACTGTATACTTTAATACATTTCTGTGAAAAAATTCTTTCTGTTAAAGCTGTTGTATGAACCTGTTTCAGCACTTGAATTTTGACAATCAGTATGTCCCACGTGGAGTAACGTATTATGCAACTGCCATTCAAATTGATCCCAACCCTATTCGCACAGCTCTTAATGTTTGTAAATACCTCATTAATTCACGAGTAAGTGTTGACTTTAAAAATTTATTTTCTCCTAACACTTTGCAATTTTAAATGGCTTTAATTTTATTCTTGGCAGATTAATATAAAATTTGTAACCATTGCAGGTCTACACTGTGGTGGTTTCACATCCTCTCACAGGCGACCTCTCACCAGCTGCTGTATCTTACACCAGTGGGTTTTACCATATTCCGGTCATTGGAATATCTTCCCGTGACTCTGCTTTCTCTGATAAAGTATGTAGAAAGATTATATTGAAATTACTCTTTTATAATATAAATTTATATTAAAAATCAATTTTATCAAGTCTTAAATAAAATAGAACTAGCATGAGTGACATCAATCCTAATACTTATTTGCAATTTATTTTTAGGTATTCCTTTAATTCTTTAGAATTTATAACTTTCTTGCCTTACAAAGTTCTTCATAAAAAGAAAAAATAATATAATTGTGCGCTAGAAAACGGCAAAATTTTGCCAGAAAAACTATTATTGCCAGGCTCTGGTAATGGAAAAGTGGATCCTGTTGCTAAATTTAGAAAAAAATATCCTCTTACATGTGGTGTAGCCAGAATCCATATTTTGTTGATCTTGATACCAAAAAATTGATTGACGGCAAAAAAAATTCATCTGTCTATCTGTGGTCAATTTTAGCACCTAAACCGTTCAGCCAATTTTTTTCAAAGTTGATGTTTTCCAATCTATCTAAATGAACTTGTCGCTTTGGTATTTCCAACTGGATATTTTTTCATTATAAAATTCTTGTTTCTTTAAACTGTACTATACCTGTAGAATGTTTGGTATGTTTTTTAAAGTTCTATTTTTTTCACTGTTATTGAATTTTGATATCTACTTTATAAAAATAAAAGATGCATTTACATTAAAAAATTACTGTTAGAAACAGTTAATTCTGTGTCCAAATATATGAAAATGTGGAAGAATAAAAAATTGTATATCAATTAAAATTTATGAAAGCAAGGGATCATCGCAAATTCTTCTCTATGGATTCAAATAAAACTTCAATCAAAGTGGAGGTTTTGGATCCAAAATTTTTTTGCATTTTTGAAGGAGTCTTTTTGCAATATAATTTTGATAACTTAAATAGAATAAAAAAAGTTTGGCATTTGCAATACAACAAGCAAAAAAATGTATGATCAAATACTTATGTTATCTGACAGTAGCAAACATCAACAGCAAATGTCTTTATGAATTATTAATATATTCATAAAGATTTAAAATAGTATTACAATATGTTTTCCTTTATAAACTTTTTCAGAATATTCATGTCTCATTTCTACGAACTGTTCCACCATATTCTCATCAAGCAGACGTATGGGTTGAACTACTAAAACATCTCAAGTACAGAAAAGTTATATTTATTCACAGTTCTGATACTGATGGTCGTGCTCTGTTAGGAAGGTTTCAAACTACATCACAAAGTTTAGAAGATGATGTAGAAATAAAAGTACAGGTTGGTTTGTGAATTTTTTCTTCAAATGGAAAGCAATCAAATAATCAAACAACAACAAAGATACATTTTTATGATACATAAAAATATTTTCAGGTTGAACTTGTCATTGAATTTGAACCAGGCATTGAAACGTTTACTGAACAACTTCTGGAAATGAAGAGTGCTCTTTCTAGAGTGTATCTGATGTATGCTGGGTAAGCACATATCTAAACCTAATAGCTTCATTTGAAATACATTCTACCATCATTAACATAATGGATGGTTTTCTGCAGAAAAGCTGATTCAGAAGTAATTTTTCGGGATGCCGAGCAACAAAATATGTTGGAGAAAGAATTTGTGTGGATTGTTACAGAACAGTCATTAGAAGCTAACAATGTACCAATTGGAACTCTGGGACTTAAATTAGTAAATGCAACAAGTGAAAAAGCTCACATACAAGACAGCATGTAAGCAGGGAAATTGTACAGATTAATGAATAAAATAAAATAACATAACTTCATTATGTTTAAGATGTCTAGTTGTACTTATATATTCTGATACCATTAGAAGACCTTTTTTGTATTGATGTATACTACATACTTATTACTTTAATTATTTATCAAGAAGATATCTCTCACTTTGAATTGACCTTAAACAAGTAAATTTTCAAGAGGGATATTTTCATTTGTCCAAAGAGATATGATAATACACAGTGAAACTTGACTTTAGCAGTCACAAATGGTTCTGGCCAAAATTGAGCATTAATTGAAGTGGCGCTTAATCAAGGTTATCAGATTACTGGACGGTAACTAATTGTGCTAATTGCTCTGAAATGAAGTATCTTATCTTTAGTATTTTTAATTACCATAAATGACAAAACACAATTTAATCAAAGATCATTTTTCCTCCTCTCAGCTAATATCAAAACACACCCTTGACTTTTAATTCATTCTCTCAGTCTTCACTGAATCAAACCAGCAACCCAGCCTTGAAGATACAATTCACATTCTGTAGAAAATTTACTGCTGGGCTGTCTGACAGAGTTAGGAAATGACCTTCAGATCAGCATCACACATGCAAGTCCTTACTAGATTACCACAGAAGGGAAGTTTGAGTTAGCATATCATAGGAGAGGGATTAATGAGAGAAATGAATGTGTTGTTGTTTTAATAAAATATATTTATTAAAATCATCTGTTGTTACCTGAAAATAAAGAAATCTTCCTGAATGTTAAGATATTCTGGATGTCATTATTCAAAGTAATCTGACAATGAATCCCATTATAAAAAGATACTCATATTAAGTTAACAGTAATCTTCAATACTTTTCCGCTATTTGTTCAGTTCAAAACTCCTTGAGGTGACCTCTTAATAAAGGCCAACCTACGAAATGTGCCTGAACATTTTGCCAAGTGGCCATTTGAAAGAGAAATATTTACACATTTCTTATGGAAAAATCAATTAGTTTCACAAAAAAATGGCTAATAATGGAGGTGGCAGCTTAATCTAAGTGACTGTTTGAGCAGGTTTCACCATATCTCTTATTTACTAAGAAGCATATTAAGTTAATAAGTTATATTATTCAATAATAAGTTATTAAGATGGTTTTCTTGAACTCAGTCTTAATAATTTTGACAAATTATGTTGATTTAGTAATGGGATAAAGTAGGTAAATAAATAGATGCAATTTTCTAGTTTTGTTTTGGCTTCTGCATTACGTGACATGAATCAGACCCAGACTATCACCGAAGCTCCCAAGGACTGTGATGATTCAGGTTCAATATGGGAAACAGGAAAAACATTATTTGAGTAAGAAATTAAATATATTTCATTATTAGTAGTCTTCTCTTTTTGTTTAAAGAATACAAATATTCCAATTATCCTAAAAGATGGGAAATTTGGCTCTGTCGTATTACTTTGTCCCAGATAAAAAAAATGACTCACTTGTGCACACTACTCACTGATTGCTAAATGATCATGTAGAACTGACAATTCCACAAAGCCTCACCACTAGTGCAGCCAGCCTCTCTTCAATACAGTAATTGACGCAAAGGTTGGGACAAAGTAGCCTAATCTACGATTCAGACCAAATAAACCATTTTTAAAGAATTGTAGTGAAATTGAATAAACATTTTCAGATGAAAAATTTTAATGAGTTCAGTAATAATGTTCATTTAGTTTAATGATGTAATATTAATAAATTCAGTACAAAATTAAATTATAAGTAAACATTTTTATGTAAGTTTCCTATCATTTTTTAAAAATTAATTGTTTGACTAGGTATATTAAAAAGCAAGTTTTAGTAAATGGGGCCACTGGAAAGGTAGCCTTTGATGATAATGGTGATCGTATTAATGCAGAATATGATGTAGTTAATGTTCAAGATAAACAACAACAAGTTTCTGTAGGACAGTACTGTTATCAGCATGTAAGTTTTCTTGTATAGTTTGTTAAGTTGTTTGTATTTGATTATTTCTCAAGTTGTCAGAAAATGTTTGTTTTGCATTCTAACATAGTGCTTCTTATTTAGGATCTTGAGCGAATGCGTCTTAAACTTGATGAAAGCGCCATAGTGTGGCCAGGACGCCGTTCAGGAAAACCAGAAGGAGTGGTCATTCCTACACATCTAAAAGTACTGACAATAGAAGAGAAGCCTTTTGTATATGTTCGCCGTCTTGGAGATGATGAAGAACTTTGTGGACCAGAAGAAATTCTATGTCCACATATCAACGCAACTGAAGAAGGCATGTCACAAATCACTTCTATAAATACCTTCATGGTTATTTTCTTTGGCTTATTTTAAATCAGATGTAAAACAATCAATTTATGAATTTTGTTTAAAATAGTCTTTTGCTGTCGTGGATTCTGTATGGATCTATTGAAAGAACTTGCAAGAACAATCAATGTCACCTACAATTTAACATTATCACCAGATGGACAATTTGGAAGTTATATAATTAAAAATAGTTCAGGTAATATAAAATATACTCTTTTTTTATGAATATTTCAATAACTGCAAACTCATACAAGATACATTTCAGCTGGTGGAAAGAAAGAATGGACAGGTCTTATAAGAGAATTAGTGGATGATCGTGCTGATATGATAGTTGCTCCATTGACCATAAATCCAGAACGAGCTGAATTCATTGAGTTTAGTAAGCCTTTTAAATACCAAGGAATCACTATTCTTGAAAAGAAGGTAACTGCTGTAAAAAGTTGATAAATAGATACATTTAATTAAGACCATTTCATTGAAAAAATTTTTATTTCAGCCTTCACGTTCTTCAACATTGGTATCGTTTTTGCAACCTTTTAGCAACACATTGTGGATATTGGTTATGGTGTCTGTTCATGTTGTGGCACTAGTTCTTTATTTACTGGATAGATTTTCACCTTTTGGGCGTTTCAAACTTGCAAACACTGATGGAACTGAAGAAGATGCTTTAAATCTCTCCAGTGCCATTTGGTTTGCATGGGGCGTGTTGCTGAATAGTGGTATAGGAGAAGGTAAAAGAAAATAAATGCAAAATAATATAAGAATTCATTAGAATGTGACAAAACTATTAAGCTCTTTATATATGTAATATAGGACAATAAATATATGGAGATGAGAGCCAATTTATTTTCTTTAAAACGAATATACATGTATAGAAATGTTAGTTCAGTATATTTCGTTTCTCTAATTTATGTTATCCTCTGATGTCTCGTTTCTCAACTTCAGGTGCCTCATTGTCTTAACACAAATATACCATACTAAAATGAGTCATATAGCTTATTCTTTGTTTTAACAGGAACACCAAGAAGTTTCTCTGCCAGAGTTCTTGGAATGGTTTGGGCTGGTTTTGCTATGATCATTGTAGCTTCATATACTGCCAATTTGGCAGCTTTCTTAGTGCTCGAAAGACCCAAAACAAAACTAACAGGAATTAATGATGCCCGAGTAAGTTGAATAATTGGAACATATCATATAGAGTCAAATAAATGTATGTTTTCAGTACTGATAAACTAAATCTACAGAGATTTAAACCAAATTTTTAAATAATAAAATGATAATAAATAACATTTACTGATTAATTTCCTTCCAGATTCCAAATTATTTTTCAAAACATAGTAAGAATCATTATTTTGTGTCCTGCATCCCCCTATGCTTTTATGTATTTTTGAAACCTTCATATGCAGAGTTTTCAAATGTAGAAACAATAAATAATCATAAAAATAAATAGGAATGTTAAACTATTGAATAATATAATCTTGATTTCCTTAAAATCATTTCTTTGTGGTAAGGTACAATGAAAAGAGTGAAGTCCACACTAATATTATGGTATCATTCCAATTGTCAGTTTCTCAAATATCTTTATTCATCCAGTAATTTTTTTTCAATGTCATTGTATTACTGTTTTAACATATTCGATGGACCTAATCTCTCCTTCTGAAGGGTTTTAGTAGCTAAAGGTCCATCATTTCAGGACACATTGCACTTCATGAACAGTAATGGAAATAGAATGATGTGTTCATATGAGAATGACAAAAGAAATTGTATCAGTGTTAACCGTGTGACACACTAGTCACAGTTTTCTAGCTTCAATTCTCTGATAGTTCACCTACAAGAACCCTTAACAATGTTACATACAAAAAAGTATTTTATTTCTTATTGAGAGAAGAGTTGAACATCTCACTTTTCATGCATATTCTTTCTCTTGAAGATCCCTGTTTCTTAATTGAGAAATCAAACTCTTCAAAAACGGAAAGGCATTTCTTTATGAATCCTGCTAATACAATATGTTTAAATTTACCAGAAAAATAAAATAAAGAAGAGAATAATAAAAGATTTTTCAGATAAAATATTGATACCAATTTATCTGCAAGATTGTATTTATTTGTTCTTATGTTTCGTTGGCTACTTTTATGTTTCCAAATGCATTTTCATCCATGTTATATTAGTTTATTCTTTTATATTCATCCAGATACCCTAGTTGACATCTTGTTTTGCCTAATGATTAAATCAGCCCTCTACCTGGAAGGAAAGCATTATTTCTTGCCTACAACATTGTGAAATATGAAATGAAAGATTGATGGTATAAGGAAGTCAATGAGGACACATTTTTCTAGTTACGAAATACAATGGAAAATTTGACATGTGCAACAGTCAAAGGATCAGCAGTAGATATGTATTTTCGCCGACAAGTTGAACTTTCAAATATGTATCGAACAATGGAGGCAAATAATTATGATACTGCTGAAGAAGCCATACGAGATGTAAAACAAGGGTAAGAAAGTAAGATTCATTTCTAAGATTGTGTTGTGTTTATCTCTTGATTTTAAATTTTAAAAATTACTTTTTACAGTAAACTTATGGCCTTCATCTGGGATAGCTCAAGACTAGAATTTGAGGCTGCTCAGGATTGTGAATTAGTCACAGCAGGAGAACTCTTTGGCAGATCTGGATACGGAATAGGCCTCAAGAAAGGTTCACCCTGGGCCGACATTGTCACTCTTGCTATTCTAGATTTTCATGAAAGTATGCACAACATTCCATTTTCTATTTATATATATATGTATATATATATATATATATATATATATATATATATATATATATATATATATATATATATATATATATATATATATATATATATATATATATAAAGATATATATATAAAGATAAACATCTGGAATACAATATTTAAAAAAAAAAAATTTTCATATAATTTTTTCAACATATGCCTAGGAATTTTTGCAAAGTAGCCGCTACTGTATTTTCAAAACTATTTACATCATGCATGAATACATGCATATTTTCTCAATAGTAATTATTTTAAAACTTTACATTTTTCCTTTAAATCAAAAATCAATGTTTGTATTACTTGTCTATTAGTTTATACAAATCATTAATTTGATGTACAATTTTTCCCATTATTCATTATTCTTATTTTCCTCACCTTTTAAGTGCTAGTATTGTTATATTACTCTGTTACAAAATTGTGCAGGTGGATTCATGGAAAGTTTGGACAACAAATGGATTCTTCAAGGGAATGTGCAACAGTGTGAACAATTTGAGAAAACTCCCAATACTTTGGGTTTAAAAAATATGGCTGGTGTATTTATTCTTGTAGCGGCAGGTATAGTCGGTGGAATTGGTCTTATTATTATAGAAATGGCATACAAGAAACATCAAATACGTAAACAGAAAAGAATGGAATTGGCACGTCATGCAGCAGATAAATGGCGAGGGGCTATTGAGGTAAATTATAAATTTTCAGCTATGTATATTTTCATTAAATATAGTTTAAAAATTCTGAATAAAATTCAAAGCTTCATTAATTATCAAAAATATTAATTTATTAACCATTATAAATAAAAATTTTCAGTCAATCAAGTTCTGTGAAAAGTGGGCTAAAAACTTAAATTTAGACAAAAATTTCATAAAAATTGTTCCTATATTTTAGAAACGTAAAACACTTCGAGCTACTATTGCTGCCCAAAGAAGACTAAAAGCAAATGGAGTCAATGATCCAGCTACTGTGTCCTTGTCAGTTGATGCCTTGCCCCGTCAGTGTCTTGAGCCTCGCAGTCCAGCACGTGCATGGCCAGGAGGATGTGATGTTAGACAGAGAACTGCAAGAACTGATGAAATTCGTATAGCAACAACAACTCAAAGTAATCCTGCATATGGTTCAAATCTTCCTGATATGATAGTTTAGCAATAGGTTATTAATACGCTTTAAGAGTGTATGTTGGAAGAAGAAACAATTGTGTTCTTCGTATTTTAACTAATGATAAAAAGCACATAAAATAATATCCCTGTTCTGTTGATGTAAATTAATAATGTTTATCCAAGATTCAAAGTATTGTGTGTGTTATAATAGTTCATAATTTTATTGCATGTTTTTAGAGTATGAGATATTTATTGTAAGTTCATATTGAATATAAATCAGAGGTTTGATGTTTGTAAAACAAATATCTTTGATAGAAAATTTATTTCTTACCAATATTTCCACTACAACAAATTGATAGATTACCTGGAAATATCCCATTGCATTCACAGAAGAAAATGGTGTTCAAATGTACTCAATAAGCAGAAACGTGAAAAATAAAGTTCGACATGATGATCTCAAAAGTTTGTTATTTCTAATAACCAATCCTCCTTTAGGATATTTTTAGGTGTCAGAGATCCTCTATAAATAAAGTAAATTTAAGAGTGCAGTAGGTACATAGTAGTTGTTGAGAAATTCAAGAAATTTTAATTATCGTATAGAATTGTGAAGTTACATTTATGATGATTACATTACATACTACTAACATTTATGATGATGTAACAAATATTTATTTATTTATTTATTTATTTATTTATTTATTTATTTATTTATTTATTTATTTATTTATTTATTTATTTACGTCAAAAAACAGTTAAAAACTGCGTATGACGGGCTATGGGGAAAAGTGAATTGTGTGCACATTTTCAAAATTCTGTGATCCCTACACTAAATCATATACTACTTAAGTTTTGAATTTTGAAAGGGAGAAAAAAAAACAAAAAAACTCCCATGTAAAAAAATCGATTTTCAAGGATAAATAAGCAATAAATTTTGAATTTTGAAAGGGAGAAAAAAAAAACAAAAAAACTCCCATGTAATAAAATCTATTTTCAAGGATAAATAAGCAATAAATTTTGGCTCTTATTACTTCCTGCCGCGACAACGTGGAAACGATAATTTGAATAATTGTATTTCCCACTGAATTCTAGAAGACGTGCACAGAAAATGAAGTTACATTTATGTCCAGAAGCAAAACAAGGGGCCATCTCAGCATTTGCTCAATGGATCAGGGAAACTGGACGAAAAACCTGATCGAGATGGGGGTCATTGACCCGGAAGCTGTAGTACAATAGTTGTTACAGGTTGTTTATACTCATTTATACAGTCCAAATGGTAAATAATGCATTATGTATCATTGTTAAAATTAATGTTACTTTTCTTGTGATGCTCAGTATAGTCTCTAATTGTATAGAAACAGTTATGCAGCAGAAACGATTTCACTTGGATTTAAACTTTTCTATTGAATTTAATCGTTTAATGTCATCTGGCAAAGTGTTGTAAAATAATGTACATGTATTGTATGTGAATTTTTTGTAATGAGCTGTTGATACTGTCACCTGATGAATATGATTTCTACGTCGAGTGTTATAGTAATAGACTTCGGCATTTTCTGAAAATATATTCCCGCCCTTAAGCAAGTCATTTTTTACAAAAACCACTGATTCGTAAATAAAAAGACACGGTAATGGTAGAATTCCTAGATTAATGAAGATAGGCTTACAAGAATCACGTGGGTGGGATTTGGTTATTATTCGTACAATTCGTTTTTGTAATCTAAAAGTCTGGGAGCTATAAGATGTATTTCCCCAGAATATTATGCCATATCTCAGGCGGGAATGAACATTCGCGAAGTATACACAACGAGCAGTATGAAGGCTGACTGAATTTGCAAGAATTCTGAACGCGTAGCATAATGAACTTAATTTTGTGTGTGTTCAATTCATTTAAATGGACGTTCCATTTAAGGTTTGACTGAATTGAGAGACCTAAAAATTTTGTTGCATTAACATGAGTCAATGGTACACTGTTCATTTTCAATGGAGCACAGAATTGTTTATTTGAAATGGAAAACTGCATTAAAACCGTTTTCTTTTCGTTTACTATTAATTTGTTATTTCGGAACCAATTTGAAACATCTGATATTGTACTATTTACGGTTTCTTTATTGCAAAGGATGTTCGTATCATCCGCAAAGAGAACCGTTCTTCCGTTTCGAATCGTCGAGGGCATATCGTTTACGTAAAGTAGGAACAGAATAGGGCCTAAAATCGATCCTTGAGGAACTCCACATGCAACGGGCAAAGAGTCGGAAAGGTGCGTACGTAATGTTCCATCATTCCAGTAAGGTATTTCAACTTTCTGAGATCGTTGTTTAAGGTACGAACATAACCAATCTAGAGCAATACCACGGATTCCATATGAAGGTAATTTTGAAAGTAAAATGTCATGATCAATGATGTCAAAAGCTTTTGAGAGATCTAAAAATAATCCAATAGGTGCCTCGTTTTGATCTAATGATGAGGCGACATCTTTAAGAAAAGAAAATATAGCTGTTTCCGTTGATTTTGATTTTCTAAATCCATGTTGGCAATCTGAAAGCGCGTCGTGTTTAGTGAGAAAGGTTTCCATTCGTACGTAAAAAAGTCTCTCTAATATTTTTGAAAAAACTGATAGAAGAGAAATGGGCCGATAATTTTGAATTTCATTTTTGTTGCCTTTTTTGAAGAGCGGCTTAATTTTAGCTGTTTTGAAAATATCTGGAAACGTTCCAGTGCATAAAGATGCATTAAATATGTGAGTTAACGGGTGTATAATGGCATACGCACAAGTCTTTAACAAAGAATCTGGGAATTCATCTAAACCGGACGAATATTTATTTTTTAGTTTACCGATTATTTTGAGAATTTCATAGGAAGAAGTTTCGAAACGAACATTGTGTCTAAAATTTTGGGTGCACTGTCTGTTTTTGAATTTTGTGCCTGAAGACCCTTAGTGAGATCGGCAGCAATTCTCGAAAAGTATTGGTTAAAGAGACTAGCCATTGTTGCCGGATCGTTGACATTTATATCGTTATATATTAAAACAACATTCTCTACGGGTTTTCTAGTTGATTTGGTAGTATTTTTTATTATATTCCACATTGATTTTGTTTTATTATTTGAGTTCAAAATATCCTGATCGTTTTTCATGATTTTTGCCTGCCTTATGACTTTTCGTAACAATGTTTTGTATTTTTTAAAGTAGATAAGGAAATCTTGAGATACGTCATGACGTTTAGAAATGAAAGAAAGAATTCGCTTGTTTTTACAAGATGTCCTAATCCCTTGTGTTATCCAAGAATTGCTTTTCCGTGAAATATTTAATTTTCGTTTTTGAAGAGGAAAGCAAGTGTTAAAATGAATTGAAAGAGTTGAAAAAAAAGAATTATATTTCTCGTTTGTATCAACAGTATTATAAACCGCTTCCCATGACTCCTGCATCAAGTAGTCTATGAATAATTTAATTTTACTTTTAGTAAACAATCTAGTCATACGTGTATTATTTATTGTGTCAGTGATCGCATTTCTTATAATGGTAAGAATTTGTGCATCGTGGTCACTGTATCCTAAATCTTTTGTTTCAACTTCATATCGAGTAGTAGTTTTGTTAATTATAATTTGATCAATTGCCTTCATCGAATTTTGTGTGATTCGTGTAGGTACATTAATTGTAATGTATAAATTGAAGGAATTAATTAAATTGAGAAACTTTTCTTTCTCGCAAGATTCGACCAGAAAATCAATGTTAAAATCTCCGCATACAACAATGGATTCAAAAGAGCGATTGCTGACTTTGTTAAGTGTTATCTCCAGGTTTTCTAAGAACAAAATATAATCTGCAGTTCTCTTTGTTGGAGGTCTGTAAATGCAAAGTATTATCACTTTTAGTGAAGTAAGATGTACAACAGAAATTTCGAAAATATTTTCAATGGAATACACATTTAATTCTGCCAAGGGGATAGAATCAATATTATTTCTAACGTAAATACAAGAACCACCATACGTAGGACCTTTATGCGATTCTCTCTCTCTACAATAAAAGCCTGCGAGGTAAAAGTTTGGAATTTGGAAAATGCTAAGTTCATTAGGAGATAACCAATGTTCTGTAAAGCAAAGAACGTTCGTTTGATTTAGATCGCTCTGTAGAGCTGCCTCGATAAACTCAGTTTTATTTGAAAGGGACTGAACATTATGGTGAAGAATGTTTATTTTTTGCAAGTACCTACACGAATGTTTTTCTGCTGCATCTGACTGTAGTTGCTATATATTTACTCCATTTTTGCTGCCCTCTGGTTCTTGCAAGAAAAAACATAACTGAAATGTCTTCCTACAAGTTTTGGGTAAAGTTTTGACTCTGCCGACAATACACATTAGCATCATTTTTATATATGAAATATACAGATTTACCTCTAGAGGACCTCAACACTACTCCAAAAACATCCATATTAGCCAGCCAAAATATTACATTTATTTCTACTATTTACTAAAGTACATGTTCATTTCTTTTACAAAGCTTGAAGCTTAATACACTGTGAATCCCCCATCATATGATTACAGCAAAGGAATCCCTATCTTTTTGGCATATATATTTTGCAAAAATATTTCTCAGTGTCTCCTAAAAATCTAACATGTTGAAGAGAACTAACTACAGTGACAAAATAACAGTGTTCTCTTAGCTTTACTATTTCTATTTACAGTTTATTTACATTAACTAAATGTGAAACATCATGCACAAAATTATAAAAATATTTTTCAGGATTAAACAGAGGTTCAATTTACTCCTTAATTCTAACTTGGAATTGGTTAAAGAAATGAAAATACATTTTCATTTTGAAAATTATTGAACATTGTTGGAATAACAAAATATAAAAACTCACCAACCAGGGGTAGAGAATTTTCATGGGGGGGGGGGGGCATGAATGCTTAAAAAAGCTATCTCCCTCCCAGCGGGGCACAGTCCCAGCTGGACAAGTACCAGGCGCCCGACGGGTCTCCGGACATGTGTGTTAGTGTAGTGCAAGTGTGTGTATATTTGTGTGTGTGCGCGCGCAAGAAGAGAGAAGGGAACAAGGAAGCAGAAGGCAAGATCGCACGTGGTCTGTTTATTAGAGTACTGCTCCGACATTCACCCGATATTGATCGGAGAAAACAACGAAAAACTACAAATCAGACTAGCCGGCTGCTGGAATTCTCCTCCAGACAGAGGCGGATTCGACCTACGTATATAGCTAGGTCGAAAACCCGCCAGTGTCGGGACTCGAATTCTAGGACCTCCCAACAGTGACGCTGCAGCAGCAACGGTTGTTATCACTAGCCTTCTCAACCAGCGTCATCCTGCGGGGAGATGCGGACGTGTGCGTGCAGTATCCTTAATGTCCGATTTAACGAATTTTAGCTCACGTGCGCATGCGCCCAGGCACTTTGCCGCATCATAAAGCTCAGTGCGTATGCGCGCCTTAGTGTTTTTGATTGATTGATTAGCGATTCCAGGCGCGTCAACAGACGGTCACGAGTCCCGTGTGTAGTGCGTGTTTTTTATCGCTGGAGGAAGCGGTGATCTTCCCCCGCCTTCCTTCACCGCATTTTCGTCGGCAACTAGGTATCTCTCACCAGCGGGGCACCGCCCCAACCGTAACAATCTCCATGCGTCCGACTGGTCTCTCGGTATGTGTGATAGTGTAGTACGTGTTGGTGTAAGTGCGTGTAAATAAGGGGTGAGGATAGCACAAGAAGGAGGAAGTAAAAATCGCGCAAGGTCCGTGGCCCATTTGTAAAGGTACTACTTCGGCATTCGCGTGGTGGTGGTGGTCGGAGAAACCACGTAAAACTACCGTGCCCTATCAGAGCAACAGGCCGCTAGAATTCTCCTCCAGACAACAGCTGAATTTGAACTAGCCGGCGCTAGCTAGATCGAATTGAAATCTAATAATTCCGTTGAGAGCAGCCGCCCGCTAGAATTCTCGTCCAGATAGCAGTTGAATTCGACCTAGCTATATACCTAGGTCGAATCCGCCTCTGTCTGGAGGAGAATTCCAGCAGCCGGCTAGTCTGATTTGTAGTTTTTCGTTGTTTTCTCCGATCAATCAAGACAGTGACGAAAATCCAGCCTCCGCCGGGAATCGAACCCTAGGACCTCCCGGTCCGAGGCGCCAAAACGCGCGAAGCTCGTGTGGTTCCCGTTCGCCACAACGCGCGAAGTCGTTTGCGGAACGGGAGCGCGTGCGCGGGGTGCACGCGCCGCGGGGCGGGGGGCGGGGCCGCCAGGCGCTCGGCCGGCAGCAGCAGCAGCGCGCCCGCCGCCGCGCCGGCCGCCACCAGCAGGAAGGCCGGCAGCATGGCCGGCAGCGTGACGGCCGCCACGTCCCCGGCGCCCGCGCAGCGCGGCCGGTCGGGCCGCCACACGCGCTCCTCGCGCCGCAGCTGCCCGTGCGCAGTCACCCTGCGCATGCTGCGACACGCGCGCGCGGCGTCACGGTCACGCAATGGTCACGCGCGGGGACAGCCGGCGCACTCACTCCTATTTAGTGATTGGTAATTCCGGCCGCGTCAACTGTGAAGGTAATTAGTCCCGTAAGAGTAGTGCATGTTTTATCGATGGCGGTGACATTGATCTTCTCCCGCTCGATGGCGAGATCCAGCGTCGACGTACTCGTTGGCTTGTGGGTTTCCCCAACCAGATATCTCCTAACACCGAGGCACTGCCCCTGCTGGTTCAAGCTCAAAGTTCCCGGCTGGTTTCCCGACGTGTGTGGTAGTGCAGTGAATGAAAGTTTAGGAGTGTGAAAGGAGTGAGGGTAGGTCAAGGAAGAGGAAGGAAAGATCGCGCGCGGTCCGTAGTTCGTTTGTTAGGGTACTGCTCCGGCATTCGGTTGGTGTTGATCGGAGAAACCACGGAAAACTACCGACCAGAGCAGCCGACAGCTAGAATTCTTCTTCTGACATCGGTAGAATTTGACCTAGCTGGAGTCGAAAATCCTGCCACCGTCGGGACTCAGACCCTGGGACCTCCCGATCAGAGGCACATCAATGCGCCACCTAAGCCGTTATACTACTCGCGCAACTTTTCTTGAACGATAGATTGAAGAAATGCGGGTGGAGTGGGGATATTAGTTACAAAGGCGGACACTAGAGTATTTACAGTAATGACAACCTCTACAAAATCAAAGTCAAACCTGCTACGTGTGCAGCTAGGTCATCGCTCTGGGTAGGCAACAGTAGGGACAGTAGATAGGAGTTTTAGGTGCCTCCCTTGAAGGTCCTGGACCTGCCTCAGACATTTCTGTAGATAATGGTAATAAAGCTGAACAGAAGTTCTCGACTATGAAAGCAACTAGCTTAGACTAGCTTCTGTTTCGCGACAACCAAGTGTTAATGCTTGGAATGCTGTCATCAGTGCTCGCTGCGAGTTTTGCCTTCAACTGTTTATTGCTGAAGGGAGGGGTAAGCAAGGTCATCGTTCAAGAAAAGTTGTGCGAGTAGTACACTCCCATTAGATTTGATACCGATCAGCTGGGACACGATTATCCAATGGAGAGCTTCGTTATGACTCAATTATTTTAAATTGAAGTTCCCGATTGGCTCACCGTGTCCCAGCAAATGATCTTTCAACCCTATTTATAATTAATTGAACCGTAGAGGCGAATTTGGTGAAGAAGGAAGGGCCTTGATTATGAAGGCCAAGGAATTGAGAAATATTTCAAATGCTATTGCATTTGCGTCGTTATTTTCGGCAGCGAATCGAATTCAGTGGAGATGATAACTCATCCTGATTGACGACCTACAACTCAGAGGGTAGAAATTCAACATTCGAACAATGTGATTTCATAATAAGGCATCTAAAAAATGAGGACCTGGGAACGTTGAAATGTCAAATCGACATTGAAAAATCGTATCGCAGAGCCAACCCTTGGGTATAGATGCAACCCGCAGTACTCTTCAGTACGACGGGGTTGACACAACCTCTGTCAAGATGGGGGACTGTTTCTTCCTCCCTTGTGACATTTGGATCAAATCTGTTGTGTTACCCGGTTTTCCAGGAACATAGACATCTGTATTTAGAAAACTACAAAATAAACTGAGAGTATAAGAAGGATGGGAAAGCTAATACTGTGAAGGAACAAGGCGAAATCATCCTCCCGAAACTGAAAATAATTTTCCTGTAGTGTATCCGGGAGATAAAACCGGGCGTTCACGTAATATAATTTTAAAATCAACATGGAAATATATTTAAACACACTCCACGTTCAAATACATTGGAAGTTAAATAATATCTTTATTTAAACCTTATTTAAAGTTCCTATTATTAAACAGATTTTTTATTACCATAATGTTTCTTCGCAGTAGGTGGCTAGTGAAATCGGTTGCACACTTTTTTCCTTAGGTATTCAGCTCGTTCCTTAGGTATTCAAAACGAGGATTCATTCAGAACATATGATCATTTTTCTTTTCGATACATGTTACTTTATTTTTCCCCTTATATTCTGCATTACTTTGCCTTTATTTTTTCTACAATCCTTTGTGTATTTTCTTATCGATTGAAGAATGTTTGTTATACTCATGTCTTCTTGTCTAGTAACTTAATCAAAATTGATCGATGTCAATTCGATCTGGCTACATAGCTAGGTCGAATTCAGACGCTGCCTGGAGGAGAATTCTAGGCGCCTGCTGCCCTGATCGGTAATTCTCCGTCGTTTGTAGGCCCTGGTCTAACGGAGACTTGTCCATACGTTTCGCCTGCAACAGCGGCAGGCATCTTCAGTGGCTTTGCTGGCGGGGGCGAATATAGTGGTTTCTCCGATCAACACCAGGCGAATGGCGGAGCAGTACCTTAACAAAAGGGCTACGGAGCGCGCGTGATCTTTCCTTCCTCTTATTTGTCTTATCCTCACCCCTTAAAAACACACTTTCAGGAACATGTTATACTTTTCCACACATGCCGGGAGACCTGTCGGGAGCTTGTCCCGACTGGGGCGGTGCCTCGCTGGTGGGAGAAACCTGGTTGGGAAAACTCCACAAGAGGTCGGGTACTCGGTGTCATCGGTCGCCATCCAGCGAGGGAAGATCACAGCCACATTCCACGACAAAAGCATGCACTATACTTACTGGAATAATGACCTTCGCCGTTGACGCGCCCGGAATGACAAATCAAGCAATCATTAACAGGCTCACCCGTAGATGATTAAAGCGTGCACTATACTTACTGGAATAATGACCTTCGCGTTGACGCGCCCGGAATGACAAATCAAGCAATTATTAACAGGCTCACCCGTAGATGATTAAAGCGTGCACTATACTTACTGGAATAATGACCTTCGCGTTGACGCGCCCGGAATGACAAATCAAGCAATTATTAACAGGCTCACCCGTAGATGATGAAAGCGTGCACTATACTTACTGGAATAATGACCTTCGCGTTGACGCGCCCGGAATGACAAATCAAGCAATTATTAACAGGCTCACCCGTAGATGATTAAAGCGTGCACTATACTTATTGGAATAATGACCTTCGCGTTGACGCGCCCGGAATGACAAATCAAGCAATTATTAACAGGCTCACCCGTAGATGATTAAAGCGTGCACTATAACTTACCGGAATAATGACCTTCGCGTTGACGCGCCCGGAATGACAAATCAAGCAATTATTAACAGGCTCACCCGTAGATGATTAAAGCGTGCACTATACTTACTGGAATAATGACCTTCGCGTTGACGCGCCCGGAATGACAAATCAAGCAATTATTAACAGGCTCACCCGTAGATGATAGAATGATTAAAGTGCGTGCACTATACATTGGAATAATGGAATAATGACCTTCGCGTTGACGCGCCCGGAATGACAAATCAAGCAATTATTAACAGGCTCACCCGTAGATGATTAAAGCGTGCACTATACTTACTGGAATAATGACCTTCGCGTTGACGCGCCCGGAATGACAAATCAAGCAATTATTAACAGGCTCACCCGTAGATGATTAAAGCGTGCACTATACTTACTGGAATAATGACCTTCGCGTTGACGCGCCCGGAATGACAAATCAAGCAATTATTAACAGGCTCACCCGCAGATGATTAAAGCGTGCACTATACTTACTGGAATAATGACCTTCGCGTTGACGCGCCCGGAATGACAAATCAAGCAATTATTAACAGGCTCACCCGTAGATGATTAAAAAGCGCACTATACTTACTGGAATAATGACCTTCGCGTTGACGCGCCGGAATGACAAATCAAGCAATTATTAACAGGCTCACCCGTAGATGATTAAAGCGTGCACTATACTTACTGGAATAATGACCTTCGCGTTGACGCGCCCGGAATGACAAATCAAGCAATTATTAACAGGCTCACCCGTAGATGATTAAAGCGTGCACTATACTTACTGGAATAATGACCTTCGCGTTGACGCGCCCGGAATGACAAATCAAGCAATTATTAACAGGCTCACCCGTAGATGATGAAAGCGTGCACTATACTTACTGGAATAATGACCTTCGCCGTTGCCGCGCCCGGAATGACAAATCAAGCAATCATGAAGAGGCTCACCCGTAGATGATGAGCTCCTTGTAGGGCGAGCGTTTCTGGATGGGCACGGACATGACGGTGGGCGCGAACATCTGGATCTCGGCCAGCGCGCACTTCTGCTCCTCGGAGAAGTGGCTCTCGATGAACGGGTAGGCCGTGGCCACCTCGGTGTGGAAGGCGAAGGGCTCCGCCTGCATGCGGTGCAGCCCCTCCGACGCGGCCATGAACGCCGCCTGCCGCTGCCCCGGCGGGTGCACCTTCTTGTGGAACAGCTCGCGGCCCACGGCGTCCGCGCCGTGCTAAGCACATGCCACCACGCGCACATCAGCGTGCGGCCTCCGGCGGGGGCTTTCGTATTGAAATTTTTTTATATCCGCTACGTTCATAATAAAAATAAGTTTTAAATACAATGCGACTCGTCTTTCATCGGGAACAGAGTGTGACGTACTGGAAATAAATAACTCAGACGACTGTTTCTCAAAGAAATATATAACTATATTTACACAATAATTTACAAAATAAAAATCTCCGGCAGCCTTTCCAATCCCTTAGCCGCGAAATTAACCGTCCCTAGGCCCAGCCCAGTACCACTGCTTTAAAGCAGGCTAGCAACACGTGGTGCGAAGCTGTCGGACACAGAGTCCCTTAACTATCGTTACAACATGGCCTGACGCCAAACCGGTCTTCGCCTCGAAGACCGCGTGCTAGGATAGCACCGGAGATATCACTCGGCCTTTCGACCCTCTACATATCCCGCTTGGGCGCAGTTGATGCAGCCTTAAAAACCCGGAGGCTCGCCCCCTCCCCTCGGCGCTCCCATGCTGGCGGGCGTCAGGAAGGCTCGACGGCCAGCCTCCTCTAGGAGTCTTGCGACTCGCACTAACCTTTCTCTATAGTTATATTTGGAGAGTTTCCTGCCCATCCCCCTGGCCTATTCAGCGCGTCTTCAGCTCGGCGCGCGTCAGCGTGCACAGCGCATGCCAACCGCCCCCAACCCCGCATCCGGCTTAATCATGGGGGAGGACGGTTTTCCCGGCACGGGAAAGGAAGCGATGCGCGACGTCACAAGAGTTACATAAAAAAGGATCTTTAGAAGTACTTCATTAAACTTTTTTTGTATGTTTCATTATATAATGAGGTTTAAGTTCGTTAATCTTGTGAATCATTTTCTAATAAGAATTCATGTTATGCCGAAAATGTAGTACAGTAATTCACAGCATTTGCACTCTGTAGGTACTTTGAAATACCCAGAAACATTTTTTTGGAATTAATTAAGAATATGCTAGAAATATCCGGCTAACAATCGCGCTTCGGATTGTCCAGAACAATTAAATGAGCAATTCCTCCGTAGGCACCTTCACATCAATGTTCTCGTAGGTGCACTCAAATTATCAAAAAAACGTATTTTTCTATAATTCTTCCAGAATATTTTTAGAGGGAGCCAAAATATTTGAGAGAGAATTATAGCAATGGATTTGTCTTTCCGAGAAGAATTTAATGAGCCAAAGGTGTCGTAAGTCATCCCAACGTGTTTTAATTGCCTAATGAAACAAAAAGAAACGCTTTTAGAGAAATTTCTTACAATCGGATTCGCAAAACAATGATCAATTCTTCACCAGGAGATAGAGACGCGTCGAATGATACCTAGTTTGCCCCAATTGGTGGGCCGGAAGGGTCTAACCGTGGGTGACAGCAACCGACTGACCAGGTTACTCGGTTATTATACGGATACGATTACTGGAGGAAGTTCAAGTAATGTGGAATACCTGCAGTTTTGTTTGTTAGCATTATGTTGTAATAGACTGTTGAGACAACGGAATACGAAATGAACTCAAACTTAAACTATTTTCAATTAAATATTTGTTATGAAAATTTGAACACAAACTTTTTTAATCACAATTTTTTTAACGTTCCATTTGAAGGGTAATATGAAATAGTCGGGTAATATGGAATAGGAGTTTGAAAACGACACAAATGAAATAAATATGAGAAAAACCTATGTAATGAAATAATCTTATGTTATGAAATACCAATTTCATAGATTTTGAATAGTTTACTTGCAAAAATCACACATGTAATCTTCCTGCTCTGCTCCAGAACAGTCAAGTTGGGCCCATAGGAAACGAGACAAACATTTCACCCAAACCTCTCCCCGTCTATCTAAAAAAATCCCTTTAGAGAAGATCCATTCTGTTTGAACGTTGTATGGTACAGAAGATGGTATTAACTGCAACCCAGATGATATTCTGAACTCGAAAGGCCTAGTATTCCACATAACTCGACATGCCATTTTGAAATCAATGGCGTTTAACCTGAACGCCAAGAACTGCAAGCTACAAAATGAGTATAAAGTAATACAAAGGAACTCTTGTGGTGAATATTGCGCTTAGTTTCTAATTATTAGACAGAAAAAACCAATAATATTGGTTTTTTAGAAGCAACCTGCGTAAATTTTTGGAAACCGAAAAATGAATCTTCTTCAGTGGTAGGCCTGATGCATGTAACAAGCGGGTGACACTGATTGAAGAACGTGATACAGACATTATAAATTAGTTTACCGCTGTTTAATTTGGCTGCAGATTTTGTAAGAGGATTAACCTTGGTGATTGAAATCTAGAACACGGTACAACCTAAGGAAGTCGTTTAAACCGACAAGTCGCGTCACTCGGGCAAGGGGGAAATCCACGGTGGAGGGGACGAGGGGTGATTAGGCGATTATAAGGGGAGGCAATTTCACCCTAGTATCTTGCCGGAGCTCTATTACTAAATAGTACTGCGATCGAGGTGGTGTGCCTGTATGATGAAACTTGTAGTGTTTATTTCTTCAAGACGTGTTAGCAACTACGCAGTTTGAATTCTCGAGTTTTTTTTATAAAGTGCTTATTGAAGTGCTTTCTTATAAAAGTGAATTGGTAATTATGCGGTGGATAGACTCAAGGATTTTATAGTGATCGCGAGCGTAGCCCGAGCCTCGCCGTGAATTTGATTCTGGCGAGCGAAGCGAGGAAACTTACCTTTGGAAGTAATTTGGCATTAAAATTCGGTGGGGACAAAGTGTATTAAGTGAGAGCCATGAAAATCGCCTATCGGTGAGTTTTATTCATTTCTATCAGAGCGCGTAGCGTAATTTGAGGGAGGGCTTAAGGAGACTCCCCTCCTTTGCCCACTCCCCTCTCCACCCCTCCCCTTTCCCTCCTCCACGTTTCTCTAAGGGTGTACCGTGTTCCTTACTTTAACCACCTTGGTTTTCCATGTACTCGGCATATTCCATAACACTCGAACTTCCTTTATAAGGTTACAATATGGTATCGACTATTAGTCAATTACAGAAGATATAAATTTGAGCGATGTTGTGATGAAATTGCACAATTGTGAAGAAATGTAAAAAAAAAGCACGGTTGATAACATCCGAAAATTATAAATTTTCACTTCTTCAAATTTATAATAGAAAAAATGTTCATCAGGAAATAAACAACTGATTTGATTTAATAGTACTGTAACAAAATAATTAACAATCCGCTCAACTCCTCCCATAATTAGCAAAAAGATGCAGATAGTGAAGTTATATTAACTGTCCAGAAACAAAGCAAGGGATCATCACAGCATTTACTCAACGGATGGCAAGAAGATGAAGAAATGTATGTATTTTTTAATGTCGTTTAAGGGACTTTCTACAGCAAAGGTCGTTGAGACTCAACGTGTTATTCTAATGCGTAGTCGATAGCGATAACGATAAAGTGAATGATGATGGAGCGGGAGATGTTAGGCAGGAGAAAGGGGAGAACCCCGAAAAAATCTGCCGAGAGCTCGTTTTGCCCAACCATTCCTCACGGAGTCGGTCGAGCATGGAACCCGGGCCCCAGCTGTACAAGAGGTTGCTTTTATTGATTGATTTTTTCGTGTTTCCGGGCGCGTCAACTGCTCTGGTCATTAGTCCCGTTAGTGTAGTGCATGTTCTTTTCTCGGAAGATGGCGGTGATCTTCCCCCGCTGGATGGCGAGATCCGGCGCCGACCTACCGTCGGCTAGTGGGGTTTCCCCCTAACCAGGACTCTCCCACCAGCGGGGCACCGCCCAAGCCGGGACAAGCTCTAAGCTCCCGACCGATCTCCCGGAATATGTGATTGTGTAGTGCATGTCAGTGTAAGTGTGGGTGTGTGTAAGGGGAGAGGATGGGACAAGGAAGTGGAAGGACAGATTGCGCGCGGTCTGTTTGTTAGGATACTGCTCCGGCATTCGCCTGGTATTGATCGGAGAAACCACGGAAAACTACCGATCAGAGCAGCCGGCCTCTAGAATTCTCGTTCAGACAGCGACTGAATTCGACCTAGCTGGAAAGCTAGTGTCGAAAATCCTGCCGCTGTGGGGAGTGTAACCTAGGACCTCCCGGTCAGAGGCGCTGCAGTGACATGAGTTGATGCACTGAGCTACCGCTCCCGGTCTGTACGAGAGGGATGCGCCCGCCATTACCAACCGAGGCCCCCTCCCCCCTCGCTTAGGAAATGGGCCGCGGTGGACTTACGACGAAGAAGTCCCTGTTGTAGCTGACGTTCTCCAGCCCCACGGCGAGCGCGCTGTCCACCAGGTCGCGCAGCGTGCGGATGGTGCGCGGCTGCGGCAGCAGCAGCGACGAGACCACGCCCGCCGAGTAGTAGGTGTAGAGCAGGTAGGCGCTGGCGAACAGCACCAGCGACAGCACCCGCCACCCCGCCCAGCGCGCGCGCAGGTCCATGCCTACACACACACACACACACACAAACACATGCTGCAACATCACATATTTTCTCGCATTATTTGTTACCTTTGCAATTTTCAAAAATACAGAAGGTACAGTGAGAATGTAACCAGTACAACTTTGTTCTATTGGAGAATTTTTTTTAAAAAAATGGAGCAGTTTTTGAAATTTATTCAAAATTACATGAAGTTACAGTTTGGTTAGTGATTCCGGGCGCGTCAACAGCTTAGGTCATAACTCCCGCATGTTATTTCCTCGGGAGATGGCGGCGATTTTCCCCCGCTGGATGGCGAGATCCGGCGCCGACCTACCGTCGGCTAGCGAGGTTTCCCCCTAACCCGGACTCTCCCACCAGCGGGGCACCGCCCCAGCCGGGACAAGCTCTAAGCTCCCGACCGATCTCCCGGAATATGTGGTAGTGTAGTGCATGTTAGTGTAAGTGTGTGTGTAAGGGGAGAGGATAGGACAAGGAAGAGGAAGGAAAGATCGCGCGCGGACTGTGGCCCGTTTGTTAGGGCACTGCTCCGGCATTCGCCTGGTGTTGATCGGAGAAACCACGGAAAATTACCGATCAGAACAACCCGCTAGAATTCTCCGGACAGCGACTAGATTCGACCTAGTTGAAAAGCTACTGTTGAAAATCCTGCCGCCGTCAGAACTCGAACTTAGGACCTCCCGGTCAGCGCGCGAAAGTGATATCAGTTGATGCACTGAGCTACCGTTCCCGGTATAAAGTTTTAGTAATAATTAGACTGAAAGAACTACTATATCCGAAAAAGTTTATCTAAAGATCTGTTTACGATGCTCGGACTTCATTGAGAAAAATCTCCGTCTCTAATACTGTAATTGCACTAATATCGTAAAAATTTTGAACTTTCTCAATTTTCGAAAATTCTGAGAGTTCAGAAAAAGGGGGAAGCGTTTTTAAGCGTTCTTTGTTCTATCCGAGAAAAAATATTAATCCAAAAATATGGAGCAATTTTAGTGAAAATTTTGAAAAGTTCAGGCTTTATAATTATTTGTACCTCTAAAAATAAAAATATCCGTTTCAAATTCTTAGGGCCTTGAATTCGGCCAGATCGATGGAGGAATATTATTTGTGAGAAAAAGAACGGTTTATGTGCTAACGTTGACCCCAAGCGGACATGGAGACAAGCGTTTTCCCGTAAATCAACTTTTCGGTGTAAAGAATCCACAAAACGTGACTACACAGCTTTTTGTTACCAGGGACCCACAAAACGAATTCTTCTGTAGAAAAATCGTCACTTTATGTTAGAATGTCGCAATATTTTTTCTTTAATAGTAAGTAAGTAGTAATAGTAGTAGGAAAATTTATCTACATCAGGGTTACTCAAATGCAAGAATTTTTTACATCAAATGAATATGTTCTGTGGGAATATTAAAAGGCTTTTGCGGAAATGAAAATGATATTTAAAACGTGCTTCCTCAAGAATGGGGGAATTAATATTCGGCAAGGCCACAGAACAAAGATATTGATGACACATTTTTGAATAATGAAGTATTATGATGTGGTTGGGTAATGTTTGAGTGGCACGGGTAATGTATTATTAATGTATACCGAAGGGTTAATAAGCTGTTGAATCATACAATTGTGTGAAGTCGCGAGAGGCCCCGGCATAAATTCAGCATTAGAGATTCGTTATTGTAGGCGAAATGTCGACTGAGGCCTCTCTTCAGCTGGTGGTGGCCCTCGGAAAGCGGGGCCCATTTGATGTGTCAGGCTCGGCCCACCAGAGGCGTATCTGGGAAATCTGTCGCCCATGATAAGAAATAAATTTGTGCTCTTAATTGCAAAACCAAGAAAATACATTGGAGTTCCTTTAAATACTCATATAATGTTTAGTACATAAATATGATTTTCCTAATTCATTGAGCGCAAATAAAGACATAAACATTGCATACACAATGAAAAATAGTCAAGAGTTTAAGTTTAATAATCAAAAGGGAATAAATTCAATTTTTTCGCTTAAAGAGTTTACTTCTATAGTTAAAATCTTTTGTTATTATTTTTTCACAAATGTAGAACGTTGAATAACGCTCTTAGCCAGTAGAGCCCGTGGTACGTGCCAACCTACCATATCGCCCAAACGCCACTGGGGCTCACTCGTTAGATTCGGCTTGTTTAGTTGGCGGGGATCCGTTCGGGGGGTGAGGAGAGGGGTGAGATGCCCCCTTCCGATGCCAGTGGTCACGACACAACCGTAAACATCCACTTGGTTGCGTGTACTCGTACACATGCGTGCGCCAAGTCTTTCCTCACTTCGACCGCCTGTGAGTGCGTTGTGCGCCGGAAGTGTTCCTGAAGGGAGTGAAAAATACGAGCGTACGTTTTTACTACTTTTACTTTCTCGTATACATACGGAGTAATATATGTAGTGTAGAGAAAGTTATGTAATGCTGCAGAAATCGATTTAGAAATTTCAACGGAAATACAAGTTTTGGGGTCCCCTGATATCGAAAAAATGCTCCTTTTTTTTCAAAATTGGGGGTTAATTAAAATTTGATATTTTCAAAATTGAAGAAACCCCTGTCCACCTGGCTCAAGTCGAAGCTTTGAGATTCTGAAGAACATTCATAAAAATTGTGGGGTACTTTACATGAAGTCCCTCGGGTATTTTAAATTTTTTTTGAACTGCTCCAAATTTGTGCTTCAAGTTTCTTATAAGAATAGAGTAAAATACAATTATAAAGGTGGCATAGGTCCGATTTTCACGATAAACTCTCAAACTTCGAAAAAGGCAAAAGTTTGAAATTTTTTCGGCGTCTTCCTAGAACTACAAAATTGAAGATAGAGATTTTTTCTTCAAATGAAATTTTTTGTCCATAAATGGTTCTTTCATTAAGTTCAAGTACATTTTTTTGAAAATTTTAATAGTTTTGCACAATATTGCGTGCAATATTTGCAATTTAAAAAATTAAAAAAAACAAGATTTTCTCTAAAACAGCTTCAAATTTTTTTAAATTAAACTTTTGGTATGGATAGTGCTAAATAAACTCTATAAGATGACATAAACGCCATATTGCTCTATTCTTTTGTTTGTTTTTTCAAAAATTACAAAAATGTAATTTTTTTGAAAGACCTCTCGCGACGTTAATGTGCACATTTCAATCAATTTGTATACAGTATTGCATTTGTAAGTAGAAGTGTTTCAAATTACTTGAAATAAAGTTTTTCGAAAACTCAATAGATTTTTGTGAAATAAGCTTCAAATTTCGCATTTACAATATCACTTAAAAGCCATTTTCTCAAAAATGGTTTGAAATTTTTCAATGAAAATTTTTATTTAGGACGAGGTTTTACTCTTCTTTAATATTCTTAAAGTAATATTTCGGTTCTACTATTAGGAAACCAAAAGTTGAGAAAATGTCAAAAAGGGTACTTTGGGCGGCGATAGATGGCAGCTGGCATGAGAATGGGGCAAGACCTTAAAGCCAGTCCACACCAAGAAAATTAGAAAACTTTATTACGTGAAAGTGTGTGCCACTCCGTAGCAACACTAGTTTGTATTGTCTAATAATATTTCTGCCTACTTGACAGCTAGCAGCTGATGGGGGGAGGGGGTTCTAATATCCAATCAGAAGCTGTGTTGTCACTGAAGTGTTGCCGATGCTTGAAAAAACAACAACAAATCTTAGAAAGCTACTGAAAATGGAAGAGCACCATTACTTGTTTGGTTATGCGTTTTCTTTCTAAAATGCATTTGCATTTTAAATATTTTCCTTTTAAAACGCTGTACTTATTTTTTATCTTTGCGCGTGTTGTGCAAAAATGTTTCGTTATTCCTTTCATTCGCGGATTCATGTAAGGGACCACGATAAAGTACTTTATGAAAGAAACGGATGTCATTATTACCATTCGTATGCCAATAACTCGTACTCCATCAATTAAATTTACTCTGAACATTCTAGCAAGAAAAGTTAAAAATAAATTGAAATTCACTGACATACACACTTTAATAATTTTACATCTAAATTAAAAACTAACTCTTGTTCTCTATGGTCTGTTATAAGAGTAATAACTAATGATAAACTACACATTTTAACATTAAAAACAGGAAACACAAAGGCTACTACTCATGAAGAAAAATCACAAGCCTTAGCAACACACTTCGAAATGACCTTCCCTAAAACTTTTATTTAAATTATTGAATTTCAAATTATATTTGACAAGAATTAAACAAACTTTTTTATACAGTGCAAGAAAGAATAAAATTTATTTCACCACTGTAATTAACTTTCTTATTAATAAACTTGAAAATAAAAAAATTCCCTCTGATCGAATTTGAGTACTGACATCTATTTATTAATTATTTGCTCATTGAGTTGAAAATCGTAATGTCTAGGAGTGGTTTTTTTTAGGATATGGTGCTCGATCCACACAATAATACAAGTACGAAGTTATAAGATTTCTCTGTTTAATCCAAAAAATTCAATAATTGTACCCCTTTTGTTCATTTTTTGTTTCACAAAAAAGAATAATGCACAAAGTAATAAGATAACCCAAAACAATAAAACATTAAAATATAAAAAAAACACTTTTTAATTATTTCCCTAAGAAAAAACAAACAAAAAATAACACAAGCATTAAGTAAATTTCTATACGTACAAGGCAAGCTACATTCAAGTCCTTCTCTATAATCAACTTTCTTACTTATTAATATTACATAAAGTTTCTTCCTATGTCGAGCTGGAGCATCATTATAAAACTCCCTTTATTCTGCTGTGTAAAGATTGAAGCGGGTAAAAGATAAGGGTAATCTTTGGGGTAGTCCTGCAATCTTTCGCGGATTGATGTGGGTTTCAATTGACGCCGTAAATGTTCTTTATGAAGTTTTTAATTACTTAGAGCAGGTAATTGGGTGCCCCTATTGATTGGACTTTGTATATCAAGTTTGTATATCTGGGTGCCAAACTCTGTCAAGTCTTTGGATATGCCATTGAATGTGGCTATTGTATATTTTATCTTGGAACGCTGAATGGATGTTTTCGGAAAGTCTGTACAATTGATACGAAGATACTTTTCTGGAGGACCCAATCATGTTCGCTCCCTTCGCAATGCGCACTGCCGCTATTGAAAACCGTCACGTGGGGCAATTTGCACTTGGCCGAACGAACGTGTTTGCGGATTATTTTACAAATTCTGTCATTCATGGGAGTGGGCTTATACATATATGACATACATATATGACCTTTTACATATACATTCCGATTCATATGCAAAATAAAAGCAGATTTTTAATGAGAAAATCTTGTAATAAGCACACGCTTTGTTTTCATATCTTCGTCTCCATTATTTTCCATTAAAAATTCATAATTTCTTCTAGTGCAGCATGGTTGCAAGACTATTTTTTCACTTTTATTTTCATGGCATGGTCACTTGGTGAATGTGTACGACGAACGTGATGCTGGAAAGGGGAGCTTGGGGGTTCGAATGACTTCTGAATTTCCAGAATTCATTGACAGCGCTAGGAGCAAGTGACCTTGAGTAGCGCCGTTCGCCCGGCGGTTTTCGAGATTCATTACAGCGGAGAGCGCGACAAGGGCCTTCTCGGACTTATTGCCAAGTAGGATTCCGAGTGGCCGACCTGGATGGCCGAGGTGGCTAAGAGCGAGTACCGACTCAGCGCTTCGGTCCGAAGGGTCGCGGATTCGAGTCCCGCTTTGGGCATGGTTGTTTGTCCCTTGACTTTGAGTGTGTTGTCGCGGAGGGCCTCGCGTTCTGCTGACCCCAGATTAGAGGAGCCCGCAAGAGTACTTGTCTAGTGTATGGTCGAATATGCGTCCCTTCGGGACGTAAAGGGCAACCGGCCGTCGGGTGGATAAAGCCCTAGGAAGAAGGATTCCGAGTGGCGTTCGGTTGTTTTTCGCAGAATGCAGAGCTCTACCCGCTAAACTTCGTCCACCTTCGTTCGACGCCAGGAGCTGCGATTGCGAGCGTGACGTTCACGTGCCTCCGATGAGAAACGCGCAGCACCAGAAAACTCCTCAGGACCCGATTTGGACGAATGATTTAGGTTTTGATTCGTTGATGAGTGATTCCGGACGCGTCAACGGATAAGATTAGTCCCGTAAGTATAGTGCGTGTTTTCCCTCGTCAGGTGGAGGTGATAATCCTCCGCTGAATGGTGAGATCCGGCGCCGACCTACATGACGGCTAGCGGAGTTTTCCCTCCACCAGGTACCTCCCATCAGCGGGGCACCGCCCCAGCCAGGACAAGCTCTAAGCTCCCGTCCAGTTTGATCGTGTAGTGGGTGAGTAAGGGGTGAGGTTAGGAGAAGGAAGAGGAAGGAAAGATTACGCGCGGTCTGTGACTCATTTGTTATGGTACTGCTCCAGCATTCAGATAGTATTGATCAGAAAAAAACACAGAAAACTCCCGATCAGAGCTAGAATTCTCCTCTAGACCGTAGCTGAACTCGACTTAGCTACGTAGCTAATGACGAAAATCCTGCCACTATCGGGGCTCGAACGTAGGGCTTTCCAATCAGAAGCATTGTAGTGACATCAGGTAATGCCCTCACCCACCTCTGCCGGTTCTTTGTTTAGGTTAGGAGGTTTAGCAAAGATTCTTGGCTTTTAAAGAACTGTCCGTCCGTAAGAGAGAATTGTTAACTTATAAAGAAATGTTAATTTATTTCACATTATTGCTAAATATAATAAATAACTGAATGGTATAATAATCCATAACATAAAACGAAAACAAGGAAAGAATCCGCCATTTAAACACATTCCTATCACTTTGTAAGAATATTTGTACAAGGTAGAAATATAATTCAAATCTGTTTTGTTTGATAGAACAAATCTGGAAAAAATATTTTTGTATGAACTGTCCCCTGCATCGCGCCTGGTTCAGCTTGCGCGTGTAATGCACCCTTCTGGATTTGGAGAACAGTCAGAGGAAGTTTCCTATGCTCAAAGGAGTGACGGGCTTCCCAGGCAGGCAAGTAGCTCGGGTGGGCGCGGTTTTACGGTTTTACAAGTCTGCTTCAACGTAATGCTTGTAATGAAAATAAATTTCTTTTCGTGTATGTCTGTTCACTCCTTTACGTTGCGGTTAACCTTCCCAATACTTCTACCTCTCCCACAAGACATAAGAGTTTGTAGATATTTCTAGAGAATGGAATAGATGTTTCCAAGAAATAGTGTCACATAAAATATTTGTTTTTTTGTAGTGTTTAAGGGTGAGGAATATGGATTTTCTCATTTAAACCCACTTGTACTACAATCAGGTCAGATCGATTTATTAAATCTGGTTATTAACCCAAATTATTAGTTACATATTATAGAGGATATTTCGGCAAAACCGAGTTCGGGGCAAGCTCCGAGGACCTTATACAACTTCAAAATTTATCGTCAAGGAGAAAAGTAAAGAGAATTTCCTACTGCCGTGTCGAAGGAGGGGGGGGGCGAACATAGGGTATCTCTGATGGGATGGGGTGGGGTGGAGGGGTTGTATTTCCTCAAGCGAACGGGCAGCGCGCCACTCTCTTCGACGTGACCACGGTGTGCCTACACGCACACAGCCGCTTCTTCCAAACCGAGGCAAGATGGCGCCTGGCTGCTCCGAGCTCCATTGACTCACCAGCGTATGGATGCCGGGTTCTTTATGTGAGTGGAATCTCTTCTAACCCTCATAGCCCAGTGAACATCACGGATATTATGATTCCGAACCATCTGTGACGTCGCGAGTTCGGCGAACGAAAGCGAAGAATGAGTAACGAGAACAAGGACGTTAAAATAATGAGACTAAGGCATTTAATTAATTTAAACAGTTCTTTGGCATAATAGTACATTGACACGATAATGTAATGATGGGTATCAATACGCGAGTGTGATATTACGATACGAGTGAGTATCGTAATATCATCGTTTTGAATCGTTCCGCGGCAGTCGACATGCAGAATTCAGCCCAAGGCCACCTCGCGGACAGGTAAACAAGGGTAGGCCCTTCCGTGTTGCAGATGGCTTTGGTTTAGTGCGCTAGTCAAATAGAATCAATGTGAAATTAATTAAAATGTGTGACCCAATTTAATTTAAATAATATTATACATAAAAGTTACCAATAACAAATTAAATTAAAACTGTCAAACATAATATAATATTAAATGCAATTTTAATGCACAGAATCGATCATTCGATGGGAATACGATTTTATTTTCGATAGATTTTGATTTGATTTATTTAGTCAAAAACAGTAAAAACTGTATGTGATGTGTGGGGAGAAGATTATGATCGCACGTTTTCTTGAGTTCCAAAATCCCATCCCAATATTTGGATTATAAATAATTCAAAGATGAATAAAATATTAAAAATAAACAAAAAATATTAATAGTAACATTTAAAGAACCGCGAGATTAACAACATTTGAAAACCTAAACATTTTTGTTCCCGAGTTATAGAAAATTTATTTTCATAGGTAAACTGCAGATTTGATTTTTCTGCATTGCTAACAAAATAGTAACTCACCACCAGCACTACGCCTACCACTACAACCAAAAGGAGAACCCAACAAAACATCCGCATAGTGAAGCATTTATGTGCAGGAAAACAAAACAAGGGATCATATCAGCATTTGCTTAGTAGATCAGGAACACTGGACAAAAACCTGATCGAGATGGGGTTCATTGACCCGTAAGTTGAAGTACATTACTTGTTACAGGTATATTATGTATTTTTAAAAATTATACAGTATACATGTAAAACTAATGCATTATATTTCATTGTTTTGTTAAAATAAGCATTATTTTTCATTTTAATGATCAGTAGAAGATGAGATTAGTAGATCAGATTTTACAAATTTGTTTCTGTTCTTAATGGAGGGTCGCGCCCAGATGTAAAAACATCTCAACCAAATCGCGACATGCTAGGTAAACTGTTTTCATTTTTTTTTGAATTCATATAATTCTAAAACATTTTAGTTTCAATTATAAAAATGCTTGTAAATTAATGTTATAAGTTCTATAATCTCGCTGAGCTAATTTTTGCAGGCCTGAGAGAAGTAAATTGACAATAATACATCACTGAATCATAAATCTTGTAATTGTAATGAAACATTTTTGTCAGATAACACAATTTTCAATTCCGCTGTATACCAAGAAGTGTAACTGAAGCTCCTTCGCATTCTCTTTAGGACACACATTTTAAACCAATAAATAATACTAAAAAGAAGTAATATTTTCAGATACGGTTGTATCACTCACAAAAAAGCGTTATAAAGATAAGCCAAACAAATAGTAAAATCCGTTGTGATTAGAAGACATTTTTGTTAATTTCATTCGATGAAAAATATTGCGTATTAATAGCAAAATAGCCTTTTTTAATTTTTTCAATATGCATGATTCTTGTAGCAAATGCAGCACTGGGAGGTGCCGTGCTGCGAGTGCGACTACATACGGGGATCAGAACGGGTTTCAGGGGATTGTTTGCCTTTAGGGGAATGATAGACAATATGCAATGAGAATGAATATAAATTTAATTGCATAATAATTATGAATACAACTGGTTTTGGTTTATAATAAGCCGGAGGACCATTGAAAGTTTATAAAGTTACTGACTGCTCTTCTTTCTTGAAGTACACTTGGGTTTAGCTTACTTACAGTTTGTAGCAAGGAAGGCACCAACCCAAATCACTCGGCTGAGTGTGTCGCTGTCCGGGCTGAGGTAGGCTCCAAGCAGTTCGGTGGTGCGAACTGGCATGGGCGCGGACTCAGATGACCGGAGCTGGTGGTGGAGTTTGCCGTGAATTCGGCTAGGTGGCGGCTGCGGCCCGCGAGTGGCACGAATTTGAGGCAGGCTCGATTTGGCCGTACTAATCGCCTTGATAGGCGAAGCAGGAACAGCCGACCTTGATGAGTTTTGCTGGTCAGTCAGTTTAACAAGTTCGGAGCAGTCTAGTTTGAGAAGTTCTGTTGATTCTCCTCTGTCGATTGTCTCTATCGATTGTGCTCATTCTGTCATTCTGTCAATTCATTCTCGGTTCTGTTTAGTCTGTTCTGTTATGTGGGAGCGAAGTCGCAGTATTTATTACAGAAAGTTTGAAGTGCCCGCGATCGGCTCCCTATTCGTGATGCGCCTTCGGGCCTGGGGAGAGGAGTGTCACGTGATATTGGCGGCGATCGGAAGCAAAGGTGGTGGCACGTAGGGTACCCGCGATGGCGGCCCGTTTGTATTTGAGATTTCCTTCCCACGGGAATTGAGGCATCTGTCTTGCAGGTGGCCAAGGAGCGGGGCGGCCCGCCGGCAGTGCACCTGAAGCTCTCTTTGTCGACGAGATACATTAACGGACTTATATTTGTGAGGGAGGCCCGAAGCGATTCCCATAAATATTTGTACACATTTCTTGGTCGCTTGTCAGGTAGCGAGCGATGGGGTGAGTGAAGGGCCCCGCTCGCCGGGGTGGCCCAGCCCTAGGCTAATGAGGGCTTAGACCCCAGCTGGCGGCGCCGAGAAGCGGCGGTCAATGTTCTTGGCGGGTGTGGACCCTTGGGAACGGCGGTTTACGCGGAAGACGCAGGGCAAATGTTCTTATTGCCCTTTTGTTGGATTTTCAATGTGCAGCAGCGTGCTGGCATGCACTGAGAGCGACTTAAGGAGGTTGGTGAAAGTACGCTCTTAATAGTGGGTGGCCGCGCGGGAAGAAAGCTTTTAGGGGCTACGCCTTGGTGGCGAGATTGAAAATTTGATCGCAAGATTGAACAATTCTATTTTTAAACAAATCAGTTGCTCCTTAATACTCGACACCGCTACACTCTTGCCAAATGAGTCGTTTACTGATGATCTTGGCAAATGATATGGTTACTACAAAAAATTTTAAAAATCATTAGTGTTGACCCAGTACTCCACTTCCATAAAAGCTCAACAGAAAGTATTTAGTTCAAACATTGTGATCTTTACTTTCTGTTGCTTTGTCATGAAACCAAAATGAAATTACAAGTACAAACAGAAACTTCCAAGGACAAATTACTCGTGGTTTGCGTGCACATAATGGTCCACGTATTGCATTCTCGCGTGCAGCTTCAGTTTGCTGTGACAGAAGGCGATTCCTGTTTTCACGTTCACTGTGACCTCAAATCTCTGAGTTTGAAAGAGAGGTCTTAAATTTTTTTTAAATCGATATTTTCTTTACAAATTGCTTATATATTTCTTAATTGCATTAAATTCTTGCCGCGTCTTTCATATATTACTTAATAGATTGAAAAGTAAAAAGGATAAAGTGAGGTATCACGATAATTTGTATGAGGTGTATTTAATAAATATCATTTAACCATATTCATACATATTGAAAAGAATTGATAAAAAATGAAATGAGTATCAACTTTCCAGCCACTATTCCTCCCGGCAAATTTTTTGGGTGTTTAAAACATTTTATAAGCAAGTTTTTCGGGTTAATTTTTATTCTTCCAAATATACCTAAAAACGATCACAATAGCAACGTAAAAAATTGCATAAAAAGAATTATTAATAGTAATTAAGAATTATAATTTGACAAGAAGTAAAAGTTTTAAACGCAAGATATTTTTACATGTTTTAGTGTACCTTCTGCCCAGTATATCACACACAGTTTTTACCACTTGTAAATAATTAAACCAGTTGTAAAATTAAAAATTTTGTTTTTACATTATATTAATTTAACTAGCAAAGATACAGAATGGCACAGACTTTGTCGTACAACTTTATTACCTAAGCCCACAAATGTGAGCTAACTTTTCAATTGTGCCCCGCCCTCTTCCCAGCTTCTATCTATCGACGCCTAAAAGTCATTTTCCCCCAAATTATCATTTTTTCGCCCGCCTAGTAGAAATATTGAAATATGACTTTAAAATATTATAAAGAATAAAATAGGTCCAATATGCAAATTTTATGAACAAGTTTTTCGGGTTAAGTTATACTTATAAAACTATCACAATAGCAACGTAAAAAAAATTGCAAAAAATAATTATCAATAGTAATTAATAATTTAGTAATTAGTAATTAATAATTAATCAATAATTTGACAAGAAGTCATTGAAGAATTTGAAGCCATGTTTGAGGAAATGTCTTTTGAGCATTTCTGAATATGCCCAATTTTGAGCTTATTTTCATCAAAACTAAATGGAGTTTCCGAGAAACTTCATCAGAGAATATTTGAAGTACCTTGTTCTCAGAAATTCAATAATGTATAAGGAAAGTCTGTAAAACAAATATTAACTAGGTGAGTGATATTTCAAAAACATACATTGTTTAATTTTTGGAAAATAAAAAAAAACATCAAAATTGCATGTAGTACGTTATTTTGTCCATTTAGTATTTCTCGTTCAGAAAGTTTTAAAAAATTGAACACATTTTTTTATAAAATATTCTTTTTAATATTGCTCATATTTCACTCAAAATTACGCGAAAACTTATAATATTTTTTTAAAAAAGGGCATACAGTAATTGTAGAACAAATTGTGAAGAACAAATTTTATTGAAGAAACAATCTGTCTTCAGTAATGTAGATCATCATCAAATTCTAATATAACACAATTCCCAGACGATTCAGCCCTATTCGCCTCAGGATACTCATTAAGCAACGTCCAATCACAAATTCAAAATCACTTAAATAACAATGAAACCTGAGCAAACCTCTGGAAAATTCTACTCAATCCCGACAAAACAATAGCAAAATCTTCTCACTCAGAAAGTTTACCTCCCCCACTCCGCTAGTAATAAACAACTCTCCCATCACCTGGACCCCACCATCACAAGCCATAAAATACTTAGGACTTCATCTGGACACAAAACTAACCTGGAAATCCCACATAGATATCCAACATTTTTATCCCAATTTTTATACGCGTACTCTCTATCTGAGAAAAAACATAAAAATTGGAGCCATTTTGAAAATATCCTGAGAGGCTTTTATGTGAAGTATCTTTAAAAGGGTAAAATATGGATCAAATTCAAGGGACTGCGACAATAGCTATATCTTTAGGAAAATGTCCAGTTCTGGTGAACATCCTACTAACAGTTTTAGCCGTTAGTGTTGTACGCCGACGGCGGACAGTCATTTTCTCGTAAACGGGTATTTGGTATCTGGGACCCATAAACATTTTGTGGAAGTAATTTACTACTAATGGGAACAAGAATGATCCACCTTTTCCGAATCACGGATATACAATACAATTTTTTGTGCCGAAAAATTGACGTTTTCTGAGCAGAATTATATTTATCTATACTACGTAAGTAGTATGCGAGAATGTAAAATTGGAACCAACAGTTTTTTTAATTCTTCATAATGAATAAAGGGTATGTCATAATTTTGACAGTGTATTTGGGATTCAAAAATGAAACATATGAAAACCGACCTGCATCCGCATACGATCGCGGCATGGTGCTGGCGATCCACCCCACCCCACCCTACCCGGAGAGAAAGCCGTTTTTCTCAAAAGGCGACAGTTGTAAGGGCTACCAAAGAACATATTGTACATTTAATTTCAAATCACATGTCAAAATGTGTATTAGCGGTGAATTGTCATTGGCATTTAAATAATTGAAGTAATTCAGGCGTGGTCATTGCCAACAATATTGTTTAATTCAAGAACAGTTTTCGATGACGTAGACATCACCATCAATTTCCTGCTGTTTGGAAGCCACAAAACGACTACAGTCGTTTCAAATAATCAAAGCACATTACAAATAATATCTGTGCGGCATAATACTTGCCCTATGATTTCGCATTGCTAAAAGCGGTATTTCGATAAGCAAACCGTTTAGAAGTTATTGAGGTGGCCCATAGTTGGTGGGACATCCGATATTTAAAAATATCTGATTACAATAACCAAGAGATTTAGAAAATAAATTGTTTAATTTACTTGCACATTACACATTTATCTTCAAGTATCAATCGCGATTGGTAGTACAATAGGTCGAAGTTGCTAGTTAGAGTTTGCACAGTTGCTAGTTAGTTTGGCATAAAACCAAGATGTAAATGTTGCTTTAATCTTTCGCAAAGAAAAAGTACAGTAAACGTTTAAAAGAAAATAGGATCCCTTTAATCATTCAAGTGTAAGGTTCGACAACCGCACTAACGGGCACCGTGGCAACCTCTCTGATGTTTTCAAGGTTTCTCGAGCCCTTCACCTGCATTACAAAGTTCCTCCACTACGTCTTCGTTCACACAGCATTTTCTGATTAAATCCCAAAAATGATCATTGCGAAGCTTTCTCTTCCAATATACTCGATTTGAGTTCTCTGACTTGAACAATTCAAAGTGTGGAAAACATAAATATGACCCCTAGATATGGATTAGTTGCGACTGTCAGAGAAATCAAGTCATTTATTTTGTACTGATACATTATTGCTTGTTATTGCCTTCGATATGGAGCTCGATATACTCTGCGTAACTTACCTGGATCGAGGGATTTGATTTGATTTGATTTTTTCGTGTTTCCGGGCGCGTCAACTGCTTCGGTCATTAGTCCCGTTAGTGTAGTGCATGTTTTTTCTCGATAGATGGCGGTGATGTTCCCCTCGCTGGATGGCGAGATCCGGCACCGACCTACCGTCGGCTAGGGGGTTTCCCCTAACCAGGACTCTCCCACCAGCAGGGCACCGCCCCAGCCGGGACAAGCTCTAAACTCCCGACCGGTCTCCCGGAATATGTGATAGTGTAGTGCGTGTTAGTGTAAGTGAGTGTGTAAGGGGAAAGGATAGGACAAGGAAGAGGAAGGACAGATCGCGCGCGGCCCGTGGACCGTTTGGTAGGGTACTGCTCCGGCATTCGCCTGGTGTTGATCGGAGAAACCACGGAAAACTACCGACCAGAGCAGCCGGCCGCTAGAATTCTCCTCCAGACAGCTACCGAATTCGACCTAGCTGAAAAGCTAGTGTCGAAAATCCTGCCGCCGTCAGGACTCAAACCTAGGACCTCCCGGTCAGAGGCGCTGCAGTGACATCAGTTGATGCACTGAGCTACCGCTCCCAGTTGGATCGATGTGGTTAGGGGCTGTCCATAAATTACGTAACGCAAATTTGGAATATTTACATACCCCCTCTCCCCCCTGTAACGCGCACTTGAATATCCCCTCTAATAATTACGTAACGCAGCGACAAGACCCCCACCCCCAATTACAATAAGTAAAAATCAATTATAAAGCAGAAACGAGTGGTATGAATTGTATTTGTGTTGTATATTAAAATGTATGATAATTTACGTGACAATTAGTTGGAGGTGCAGACTGTACATAAGAAAAAGACGGGACAATTTTTGAAGAAAAAAAAGGACGAATAGGCGAGAAAATTTCTGACAAGCCGTGCACTCGCCGTCGTGAATGACGCCTCCGAGTCTATTGCGCCAACTTAATTGAATTCTAGAAAATAATACAGGTCAGTTTTGAATATATTCTTCGCTATCTAATACATTCAATCAGATTCAATCAGACATAAGTGATGATACATATTTTCATTTATTGTACTAATTTATGCAACATAACTTCTTTAATTTATTTTGTTTTAATTAATTTGTTAATATCGTAATGTTTTAGTATGAGTGAATAAAAAACTATTTCAGCAAATGTTGAAAGATTTTAAAAGTAAATATCAGTATTATGTAACACCAAGCTAACATCCCCGTTCCCCTGTGTAACGCAGGGTAACGCTGCCTCAACCCCCACCTCTCTCTTCAGCGTTACGTAATTTATGGACAACCCCTTATGAGGTAAATATGAAAACAGTTTAATGTTGTTGCACGTTCCATTATGAAGGGAATGCTGGAGAGAATTGCGAGAGGGAAATGTGAAAAGACAAATCTAGTCAAGTTACCATCTAGTTCAGGCATGTTAAGGTCGCAGGCAAAGTAACAAGCTTACTAGAGCTTGCGGGCACCGCGTCCAGAAAAATTGGCGCGAGATTTTAAAGTAAGGGGTGAAAAAATTGCTACGGAGTGGAGGTACATCATTGGATACCTGGCTTATGACAGTGTTTGGGAGAAGTTCCATCACAGTGTTTGTCACAAATTTACTCATATTAATGCCCGTGTTCTTTTTAAAGCAAAGAAATGTCCCGTTAAAATTAAATAATACATCAGTCCGATTTCAAATTCTCAAATGAGAGTAAAAATAAAAAAAATCAATCAAAAGTATCTTGATTTGGTAATCGTGTTTACTCAAGAGTATATTACTCAAGATATAAAAGCATCACTACTTTCAGGTTAGGATGTTTAACAGACAAATAGTCTTAATTGTTAAAAGCATTGTCTTTCCAGAAACAAGAATTGTTAACTTATAAAGACTTATTTATTTATTTCACATCCTTGCTAAGTACAATAAATAACTGAATGATTTAATTAACACAAAACGAAAAAAGGAACGAATTGGGCATTCAAACATATTCCTGTCACTTAGCAAAAATGTTTATGTAAGAGAGAATTTAGTAAGAAAATAAACATCAAATGATAATAAGAAGTGAATAATAAAAACGTAATACAATTCTCGGTTATTTGGTAGAAAATATCTGGCAAACGTATTTTCGAATGAAGCCACTATTCGCCACCTCGCACCGCTCCAGCTTGGGAATGTACAGCCCTTTCTGGATTTTAAGGGGAAATGAGTGCGGAGTCTGGGGAAGTGTCCGTGCCCGTAGGAGCGCCGGGCTCCCCAGGCGGGCAAGTCGCTTGTGCGGGCGGGGCTTGACGCGCCTGATCTAGTTAATTAGTAAATAAGGAAATCCAAATCATTAAAAAAGGTAAAAAATAAAATCTTGTATGTACCATGGGGGTTAACAGGTTCTAATCATCGAGCGGATGTTTCACGAGAGATAATTAGAACCCTTATAATGCCCTTGGTACATATATATCTATTTTAAGGGACGTTTCCTTCTCTAGGGGAGGCGATCCCTGGCATCCCCAGTCAGCCGCTGTGATGAGCTGCAATTGCACCGCCAAAATAGTTCAGGCCCACTTGCGCTGCCGCTGACGTAACTTCAACAGCGACCTTGAAAGAAACATGCGGAGAATGTCTCATGTCTTACTCGCCGTTAGGGTCGTCATGTAATGGATAGCGCTGCTCCTACCACCGCAGGGGTCCGGGTTCCGTCGCCAGCCAATCCATGTGGAAATTGTTGTGACGAAGTGAGCTCTCAGAAGGCCTTCAGTACCTTCTAACTCTATTGATCCATTCCGATTCGTATCATCTTTATTGCATTATCATTAATTTCAATCCATCGTCGTATCACTCTATCATTATCCCGGGCGTCAATAACCAGTTGAAGGGCTCTACACCATAATAAATTAATGTATCAAATAAATAAGTGAACCAACGCTGGTAGCGGCGAGCGTAAATCAGCGCCTTGCGGCTCGAGCGTACTAGTGATTAAGAGGCCGCATGGTCGTTCCCGGTGAGGGATTCACTTGACGAGTTTAACTTCGGTGAGTTTGAGGCGTCTGCCGGAATCGAATGAGATCAACTGCCTTGATCAGTGTTTCCGTGATTTCCCTGATCGCTTCCTGGCGAATACTGGAGCAGATCACTATTAGTAGACGGACCACGCACTTCGCTCGATTTTCCCTCCCTGGCCCGTTCTCATTCCCATCCTTTGGAGCACGCAATAGGCCTATCACATGTCCTCCTAGGACAGGCATGTCAAGATCCCGGGCAAGATAACAACCTTTTAAGGGGAAATGAGTGCAGCCAGGAAAGTGGCCTGTGCTCGTAGGAGCGCCGGGCTTCCCAGGCGGGTAAGGAGCTCGTGCGGGCGCGGTTTGACGGGTCTGTCCTAGGGCCTATTCCAGTGATTGAAAAACTCTCCGACAGAGGCCGAAAATCCGTAAAGCAGTTACAAGCTGATGAGTCTCCCGAGACTGTAGATCTGCCTCATGGTTTAAAAAGGTAAATAATTAAATAAGTAAATAAATAAATTGCTGAATAAATAACTAAGTGAACAATAAATAGGTAAATAAACGAATGACTGAATACAACCGTACATTGCTTCAAATGTAGAAGCTATGAAGTACTGCTGAAGAATCGCGGTGATTGAGCTTATACGTTCTTGGTGGCTGCGATTGTAAATCACTGCATCGCCCGCTTGTTTTAATTGATTAGAAATTATGGACGCGTCAATTGTTATGGTCATTAGTCCCGCAAGTGTAGTACATGTTTTATCTTCCCTCGCTAAATGATCCCTGTGATCTTTCTGCGCTGAATGGCGAGATCCGGCGCCAACCTACGTCGGCTCGCGGAGATTTTCCCAACCAGGTATCTCCCACCTGGAGGTCACCGCCCCAAGCACCACCACCGGAACAAGCTCGAAGCTCCCGATGATCTACCGACACGTGTAGTAGTGAGGTGTAGTGCAGAGTTGTCCAACTGGCGGCCCGCGGTGCCACTTATTGTGGCCCGCAAAGTGTTATTAGTCAAACGTGCATCCATGTCGGGCGAAAACATTGCATCCATGTCGGGCGAAAACATTGTGCGCCTAGCGCACGTG